>JANJGN010000443.1:0-495372 GCA_026770705.1 Isurus oxyrinchus | reverse complement strand
GGTTGTTGTTGTTTTTCAATGTTGAGGTTGTTGTTGAATTTGTTGGTGCTTTTCAATGTTGAGATTGTTGTTGAATTTATTGGTGTTTTTCAATGTTGAGGTTGCTGTTGTTTTTCAATGTTGAGGTTGTTGTTGAATTTGTTGGTGTTTTTCAATGTTGAGTTTGTTGTTGAATTTGTTGGTGTTTTTCAATTTCGAGGTTGTTGTTGAATTTGTTGGTGTTTTTCAATTTCGAGGTTGTTGTTGAATTTGTTGGTGTTTTTCAATGTTGAAGTTGATTTTGAATTTGTTGGTGTTTTTCCATGTTGAGGTTGTTGTTGTTTTTCAATGTTGAGGTTGTTGTTGAATTTGTTGGTGTTTTTCAATGTTGAGGTTGTTGTTATTTTTCAATGTTGAGGTTGTTGTTGAATTTGTTGGTGTTTTTCAATGTTGAGGTTGTTGTTGTTTTTCAATGCTGAGGTTGTTGTTGAATTTGTTGGTGTTTCTCAATGTTGAAGTTGTTGTTGAATTTGTTGGTGTTTTTCAATGTTGAGGTTGTTGTTGTTTTTCAATGTTGAGGTTGTTGTTGAATTTGTTGGTGTTTTTCAATGTTGAGGTTGTTGTTGTTTTTCAATGTTGAGGTTGTTGTTGAATTTGTTGGTGTTTCAAAATTTCGAGGTTGTTGTTGAATTTGTTAGTGTTTTTCAATGTTGAGGTTGTTGTTGAAGTTGTTGTTGTTTTTCAATGTTGAGGTTGTTGTTGAATTTGTTGGTGTTTTTCAATGTTTAGTTTGTTGTTGTTTTTCAATGTTGAGGTTGTTGTTGAATTTGTTGGTGTTTTTCAATGTTGAGGTTGTTGTTGTTTTTCAATGCTGAGGTTGATGTTGAATTTGTTGGTGTTTTTCAATGTTTAGGTTGTTGTTGTTTTTCAATGTTGAGGTTGTTGTTGAATTTGTTGGTGTTTTTCAACGTTGAGGTTGTTGTTGAATTTGTTGGTGTTTTTCAATGTTGAGTTTGTTGTTGTTTTTCAATGTTGAGGTTGTTGTTGAATTTGTTGGTGTTTTTCAATGTTGAGGTTGTTGTTGTTTTTCAATGTTGAGGTTGTTGTTGAATTTGTTGGTGTTTTTCAATGTTGAGGTTGTTGTTGTTTTTCAATGTTGAGGTTGTTGTTGAATTTGTTGGTGCTTTTCAATGTTGAGATTGTTGTTGAATTTGTTGGTGTTTTTCAATGTTGAGGTTGTTGTTGTTTTTCAATGTTGAGGTTGTTGTTGAATTTGTTGGTGTTTTTCAATGTTGAGTTTGTTGTTCAATTTGTTGGTGTTTTTCAATTTCGAGGTTGTTGTTGAATTTGTTAGTGTTTTTCAATGTTGAGGTTGTTGTTGAAGTTGTTGGTGTTTTTCAATGTTGAGGTTGTTGTTGAATTTGTTGGTGTTTTTCAATGTTGAGGTTGTTGTTGTTTTTCAATGTTGAGGTTGTTGTTGAATTTGTGGGTGTTTTTCAATTTCGAGGTTGTTGTTGACTTTGTTGGTGTTTTTCAATGTTGAAGTTGATGTTGAATTTGTTGGTGTTTTTCAATGTTGATGTTGTTGTTGTTTTTCAATGTTGAGGTTGTTGTTGAATTTGTTGGTGTTTTTCAATGTTGAGGTTGTTGTTGTTTTTCAATGCTGAGGTTGTTGTTGAATTTGTAGGTGTTTTTCAATGTTGAAGTTGTTGTTGAATTTGTTGGTGTTTTTCAATGTTGAGGTTGTTGTTGTTTTTCCATGTTGAGGTTGTTGTTGAATTTGATGGTGTTTTTCAATGTTGAGGTTGTTGTTGTTTTTCAATGTTGAGGTTGTTGTTGAATTTGTTGGTGTTTTTCAATTTCGAGGTTGTTGTTGAATTTGTTTGTGTTTTTCAATGTTGAGGTTGTTGTTGTTTTTCAATGTTTAGGTTATTGTTGAATTTGTTGGTGTTTTTCAATGTTGAGGTTGTTGTTGTTTTTCAATGTTGAGGTTGTTGTTGAATTTGTTGGTGTTTTTCAATGTTGAGTTTGTTGTTGTTTTTCAATGTTGAGGTTGTTGTTGAATTTGTTGGTGTTTTTCAATGTTGAGGTTGTTGTTGTTTTTCAATGTTGAGGTTGTTGTTGAATTTGCTGGTATTTTGCAATGTTGAGGTTGTTGTTTTTCAATGTTGAGGTTGTTGTTGAATTTGTTGGTGTTTTTCAACGTTGAGGTTGTTGTTGAATTTGTTGGTGTTTTTCAATGTTGAAGTTGTTGTTGAATTTGTTCGTGTTTTTCAATGTTGAGGTTGTTGTTGTTTTTCAATGTTGAGGTTGTTGTTGAATTTGTTGGTGTTTTTCAATGTTGAGGTTGTTGTTGTTTTTCAATGCTGAGGTTGTTGTTGAATTTGTTGGTGTTTTTCAATGTTGAGGTTGTTGTTGAATTTGTTGGTGTTTTTCAATGTTGAGGTTGTTGTTGTTTTTCAATGCTGAGGTTGATGTTGAATTTGTTGGTGTTTTTCAATGTTTAGGTTGTTGTTGTTTTTCAATGTTGAGGTTGTTGTTGAATTTGTTGGTGTTTTTCAACGTTGAGGTTGTTGTTGAATTTGTTGGTGTTTTTCAATGTGAGTTTGTTGTTGTTTTTCAATGTTGTGGTTGTTGTTGAATTTGTTGGTGTTTTTCAATGTTGAGGTTGTTGTTGTTTTTCAATGTTGAGGTTGTTGTTGAATTTGTTGGTGTTTTTCAATGTTGAGGTTGTTGTTGTTTTTCAATGTTGAGGTTGTTGTTGAATTTGTTGGTGCTTTTCAATGTTGAGGTTGTTGTTGAATTTGTTGGTGTTTTTCAATGTTGAGGTTGTTGTTGTTTTTTCACTGTCGAGGTTGTTGTTGAATTTGTTGGTGTTTTTCAATGTTGAGATTGTTGTTGAATTTATTGGTGTTTTTCAATGTTGAGGTTGCTGTTGTTTTTCAATGTTGAGTTTGTTGTTGAATTTGTTGGTGTTTTTCAATGTTGAGTTTGTTGTTGAATTTGTCGGTGTTTTTCAATTTCGAGGTTGTTGTTGAATTTGTTGGTGTTTTTCAATTTCGAGGTTGTTGTTGAATTTGTTGGTGTTTTTCAATGTTGAGGTTGTTGTTGTTTTTCAATGTTGAGGTTGTTGTTGAATTTGTTGGTGTTTTTCAATGTTGAGGTTGTTGTTGTTTTTCAATGCTGAGGTTGTTGTTGAATTTGTTGGTGTTTTTCAATGTTGAAGTTGTTGTTGAATTTGTTGGTGTTTTTCAATGTTGAGGTTGTTGTTGTTTTTCAATGTTGAGGTTGTTGTTGAATTTGTTGGTGTTCTTCAATGTTGAGGTTGTTGTTGTTATTCAATGTTGAGGTTGTTGTTGAATTTGTTGGTGTTTTTCAATTTCGAGGTTGTTGTTGAATTTGTTTGTGTTTTTCAATGTTGAGGTTGTTGTTGTTTTTCAATCTTGAGGTTATTGTTGAATTTGTTGGTGTTTTTCAATGTTGAGGTTGTTGTTGAATTTGTTGGTGTTTTTCAATGTTCAGTTTGTTGTTGTTTTTCAATGTTGAGGTTGTTGTTGAATTTGTTGGTGTTTTTCAATGTTGAGGTTGTTGTTGTTTTTCAATGTTGAGGTTGTTGTTGAATTTGTTGGTGTTTTTCAGTGTTGAGGTTGTTGTTGTTTTTCAATGTTGAGGTTGTTGTTGAATTTGTTGGTGTTTTTCAATGTTGAGGTTGTTGTTGAATTTTTTGGTGTTTTTCAATGATGAGGTTGTTGTTGTTTTTCAATGTTGAGGTTGTTGTTGAATTTGTTGGTGTTTTTCAATTTTGAGGTTGTTGTTGTTTTTCAATGCTGAGGTTGTTGTTGAATTTGTTGGTGTTTTTCATTGTTGAGGTTGTTGTTGAATTTGTTGGTGTTTTTCAATGTTGAGGTTGTTGTTGTTTTTCAATGCTGAGGTTGATGTTGAATTTGTTGGTGTTTTTCAATGTTTAGGTTGTTGTTGTTTTTCAATGTTGAGGTTGTTGTTGAATTTGTTGGTGTTTTTCAATGTTGAGGTTGTTGTTGTTTTTCAATGTTGAGGTTGTTGTTGAATTTGTTGGTGTTTTTCAATTTCGAGGTTGTTGTTGAATTTGTTGGTGTTTTTCAATGTTTAAGTTGTTGTTGAATTTGTTCGTGTTTTTCAATGTTGAGGTTGTTGTTGTTTTTCAATGTTGAGGTTGTTGTTGAATTTGTTGGTGTTTTTCAATGTTGAGGTTGTTGTTGTTTTTCAATGCTGAGGTTGTTGTTGAATTTGTTGGTGTTTTTCAATGTTGAGGTTGTTGTTGAATATGTTGGTGTTTTTCAATGTTGAGGTTGTTGTTGTTTTTCAATGCTGAGGTTGATGTTGAATTTGTTGGTGTTTTTCAATGTTTAGGTTGTTGTTGTTTTTCAATGTTGACGTTGTTGTTGAATTTGTTGGTGTTTTTCAACGTTGAGGTTGTTGTTGAATTTGTTGGTGTTTTTCAATGTGAGTTTGTTGTTGTTTTTCAATGTTGAGGTTGTTGTTGAATTTGTTGGTGTTTTTCAATGTTGAGGTTGTTGTTGTTTTTCAATGTTGAGGTTGTTGTTGAATTTGTTGGTGTTTTTCAATGTTGAGGTTGTTGTTGTTTTTCAATGTTGAGGTTGTTGTTGAATTTGTTGGTGCTCTTCAATGTTGAGATTGTTGTTGAATTTGTTGGTGTTTTTCAATGTTGTGGTTGTTGTTGTTTTTCAATGTTGAGGTTGTTGGTGTTTTTCAATGTTGAGTTTGTTGTTGAATTTGTTGGTGTTTTTCAATTTCGAGGTTGTTGTTGAATTTGTTAGTGTTTTTCAATGTTGAGGTTGTTGTTGAAGTTGTTGGTGTTTTTCAATGTTGAGGTTGTTGTTGAATTTGTTGGTGTTTTTCAATGTTGAGGTTGTTGTTGTTTTTCAATGTTGAGGTTGTTGTTGAATTTGTTGGTGTTTTTCAATGTTTAGTTTGTTGTTGTTTTTCAATGTTGAGGTTGTTGTTGAAGTTGTTGGTGTTTTTCAATGTTGAGGTTGTTGTTGAATTTGTTGGTGTTTTTCAATGTTTAGTTTGCTGTTGTTTTTCAATGTTGAGGTTGTTGTTGAATTTGTTGGTGTTTTTCAATGTTGAGGTTGTTGTTGTTTTTCAATTTTGAGATTGTTGTGAATTTGTTGGTGTTTTTCAATGTTGAGGTTGTTGTTGTTTTTCAAAGTTGAGGTTGTTGTTGAATTTGTTGGTGTTTTTCAATTTCGAGGTTTTTGTTGAATTTGTTGGTGTTTTTCAATGTTGAAGTTGATGTTGAATTTGTTGGTGTTTTTCAATGTTGAGGTTGTTGTTATTTTTCAATGTTGAGGTTGTTGTTGAATTTGTTGGTGTTTTTCAATGTTGAGGTTGTTGTTGTTTTTCAATGCTGAGGTTGTTGTTGAATTTGTTGGTGTTTTTCAATGTTGAAGTTGTTGTTGAATTTGTTGGTGTTTTTCAATGTTGAGGTTGTTGTTGTTTTTCAATGTTGAGGTTGTTGTTGAATTTGTTGGTGTTTTTCAATGTTGAGGTTGTTGTTGTTTTTCAATGTTGAGGTTGTTGTTGAATTTGTTGGTGTTTTTCAATTTCGAGGTTGTTGTTGAATTTGTTAGTGTTTTTCAATGTTGAGGTTGTTGTTGAAGTTGTTGTTGTTTTTCAATGTTGAGGTTGTTGTTGAATTTGTTGGTGTTTTTCAATGTTGAGGTTGTTGTTGTTTTTCAATGCTGAGGTTGTTGTTGAATTTGTTGGTGTTTTTCAATGTTGAGGTTGTTGTTGAATTTGTTGGTGTTTTTCAATGTTGAGGTTGTTGTTGTTTTTCAATGCTGAGGTTGATGTTGAATTTGTTGGTGTTTTTCAATGTTGAGGTTGTTGTTGTTTTTCAATGTTGAGGTTGTTGTTGAATTTGTTGGTGTTTTTCAACGTTGAGGTTGTTGTTGAATTTGTTGCTGTTTTTAAATGTGAGTTTGTTGCTGTTTTTCAATGTTGAGGTTGTTGTTGAATTTGTTGGTGTTTTTCAATGTTGAGGTTGTTGTTGTTTTTCAATGTTGAGGTTGTTGTTGAATTTGTTGGTGCTTTTCAATGTTGAGATTGTTGTTGAATTTGTTGGTGTTTTTCAATGTTGTGGTTGTTGTTGTTTTTCAATGTTGAGGTTGTTGTTGAATTTGTTGGTGTTTTTCAATGTTGAGTTTGTTGTTGAATTTGTTGGTGTTTTTCAATTTCGAGGTTGTTGTTGAATTTGTTAGTGTTTTTCAATGTTGAGGTTGTTGTTGAAGTTGTTGGTGTTTTTCAATGTTGAGGTTGTTGTTGAATTTGTTGGTGTTTTTCAAAGTTGAGGTTGTTGTTGTTTTTCAATGTTGAGGTTGTTGTTGAATTTGTTGGTGTTTTTCAATGTTTAGTTTGTTGTTGTTTTTCAATGTTGAGGTTGTTGTTGAATTTGTTGGTGTTTTTCAATGTTGAGGTTGTTGTTGAAGTTGTTGGTGTTTTTCAATGTTGAGGTTGTTGTTGAATTTGTTGGTGTTTTTCAATGTTTAGTTTGTTGTTGTTTTTCAATGTTGAGGTTGTTGTTGAATTTGTTGGTGTTTTTCAATGTTGAGGTTGTTGTTGTTTTTCAATTTTGAGATTGTTGTGAATTTGTTGGTGTTTTTCAATGTTGAGGTTGTTGTTGTTTTTCAAAGTTGAGGTTGTTGTTGAATTTGTTGGTGTTTTTCAATTTCGAGTTTGTTGTTGAATTTGTTGGTGTTTTTCAATGTTGAAGTTGATGTTGAATTTGTTGGTGTTTTTCAATGTTGAGGTTGTTGTTATTTTTCAATGTTGAGGTTGTTGTTGAATTTGTTGGTGTTTTTCAATGTTGAGGTTGTTGTTGTTTTTCAATGCTGAGGTTGTTGTTGAATTTGTTGGTGTTTTTCAATGTTGAAGTTGTTGTTGAATTTGTTGGTGTTTTTCAATGTTGAGGTTGTTGTTGTTTTTCAATGTTGAGGTTCTTGTTGAATTTGTTGGTGTTTTTCAATGTTGAGGCTGTTGTTGTTTTTCAATGTTGAGGTTGTTGTTGAATTTGTTGGTGTTTTTCAATTTCGAGGTTGTTGTTGAATTTGTTAGTGTTTTTCAATGTTGAGGTTGTTGTTGAAGTTGTTGTTGTTTTTCAATGTTGAGGTTGTTGTTGAATTTGTTGGTGTTTTTCAATGTTTAGTTTGTTGTTGTTTTTCAATGTTGAGGTTGTTGTTGAATTTGTTGGTGTTTTTCAATGTTGAGGTTGTTGTTGTTTTTCAATGCTGAGGTTGATGTTGAATTTGTTGGTGTTTTTCAATGTTTAGGTTGTTGTTGTTTTTCAATGTTGAGGTTGTTGTTGAATTTGTTGGTGTTTTTCAACGTTGAGGTTGTTGTTGAATTTGTTGGTGTTTTTCAATGTTGAGTTTGTTGTTGTTTTTCAATGTTGAGGTTGTTGTTGAATTTGTTGGTGTTTTTCAATGTTGAGGTTGTTGTTGTTTTTCAATGTTGAGGTTGTTGTTGAATTTGTTGGTGTTTTTCAATGTTGAGGTTGTTGTTGTTTTTCAATGTTGAGGTTGTTGTTGAATTTGTTGGTGCTTTTCAATGTTGAGATTGTTGTTGAATTTGTTGGTGTTTTTCAATGTTGAGGTTGTTGTTGTTTTTCAATGTTGAGGTTGTTGTTGAATTTGTTGGTGTTTTTCAATGTTGAGTTTGTTGTTGAATTTGTTGGTGTCTTTCAATTTCGAGGTTGTTGTTGAATTTGTTAGTGTTTTTCAATGTTGAGGTTGTTGTTGAAGTTGTTGGTGTTTTTCAATGTTGAGGTTGTTGTTGAATTTGTTGGTGTTTTTCAATGTTGAGGTTGTTGTTGTTTTTCAATGTTGAGGTTGTTGTTGAATTTGTTGGTGTTTTTCAATGTTTAGTTTGTTGTTGTTTTTCAATGTTGAGGTTGTTGTTGAATTTGTTGGTGTTTTTCAATGTTGAGGTTGTTGTTGTTTTTCAATTTTGAGGTTGTTGTTGAATTTGTTGGTGTTTTTCAATGTTGAGGTTGTTGTTGTTTTTCAAAGTAGAGGTTGTTGTTGAATTTGTTGGTGTTTTTCAATTTCGAGGTTGTTGTTGAATTTGTTCGTGTTTTTCAATGTTGAAGTTGATTTTGAGTTTGTTGGTGTTTTTCAATGTTGAGGTTGTTGTTGTTTTTCAATGTTGAGGTTGTTGTTGAATTTGTTGGTGTTTTTCAATGTTGAGGTTGTTGTTGTTTTTCAATGCTGAGGTTGTTGTTGAATTTGTTGGTGTTTTTCAATGTTGAAGTTGTTGTTGAATTTGTTGGTGTTTTTCAATGTTGAGGTTGTTGTTGTTTTTCAATGTTGAGGTTGTTGTTGAATTTGTTGATGTTTTTCAATGTTGAGGTTGTTGTTGTTTTTCAATGTTGAGGTTGTTGTTGAATTTGTTGGTGTTTTTCAATTTCGAGGTTGTTGTTGAATTTGTTTGTGTTTTTCAATGTTGAGGTTGTTGTTGTTTTTCAATCTTGAGGTTATTGTTGAATTTGTTGGTGTTTTTCAATGTTGAGGTTGTTGTTGAATTTGTTGGTGTTTTTTAATGTTCAGTTTGTTGTTGTTTTTCAATGTTGAGGTTGTTGTTGAATTTGTTGGTGTTTTTCAATGTTGAGGTTGTTGTTGTTTTTCAATGTTGAGGTTGTTGTTGAATTTGTTGGTGTTTTTCAGTGTTGAGGTTGTTGTTGTTTTTCAATGTTGAGGTTGTTGTTGAATTTGTTGGTGTTTTTCAATGTTGAGGTTGTTGTTGAATTTTTTGGTGTTTTTCAATGATGAGGTTGTTGTTGTTTTTCAATGTTGAGGTTGTTGTTGAATTTGTTGGTGTTTTTCAATGTTGAGGTTGTTGTTGTTTTTCAATGCTGAGGTTGTTGTTGAATTTGTTGGAGTTTTTCAATGTTGAGGTTGTTGTTGAATTTGTTGGTGGTTTTCAATGTTGAGGTTGTTGTTGTTTTTCAATGCTGAGGTTGATGTTGAATTTGTTGGTGTTTTTCAATGTTTAGGTTGTTGTTGTTTTTCAATGTTGAGGTTGTTGTTGAATTTGTTGGTGTTTTTCAATGTTGAGGTTGTTGTTGTTTTTCAATGTTGAGGTTGTTGTTGAATTTGTTGGTGTTTTTCAATTTCGAGGTTGTTGTTGAATTTGTTGGTGTTTTTCAATGTTTAAGTTGTTGTTGAATTTGTTCGTGTTTTTCAATGTTGAGGTTGTTGTTGTTTTTCAATGTTGAGGTTGTTGTTGAATTTCTTGGTGTTTTTCAATGTTGAGGTTGTTGTTGTTTTTCAATGCTGAGGTTGTTGTTGAATTTGTTGGTGTTTTTCAATGTTGAGGTTGTTGTTGAATTTGTTGGTGTTTTTCAATGTTGAGGTTGTTGTTGTTTTTCAATGCTGAGGTTGATGTTGAATTTGTTGGTGTTTTTCAATGTTTAGGTTGTTGTTGTTTTTCAATGTTGAGGTTGTTGTTGAATTTGTTGGTGTTTTTCAATGTTGAGGTTGTTGTTGTTTTTCAATGTTGAGGTTGTTGTTGAATTTGTTGGTGTTTTTCAATGTTGAGGTTGTTGTTGTTTTTCAATGTTGAGGTTGTCGTTGAATTTGATGGTGTTTTTCAATTTCGAGGTTGTTGTTGAATTTCTTAGTGTTTTTCAATGTTGAGGTTGTTGTTGAAGTTGTTGTTGTTTTTCAATGTTGAGGTTGTTGTTGAATTTGTTGGTGTTTTTCAATGTTGAGGTTGTTGTTGTTTTTCAATGCTGAGGTTGTTGTTGAATTTGTTGGTGTTTTTCAATGTTGAGGTTGTTGTTGAATTTGTTGGTGTTTTTCAATGTTGAGGTTGTTGTTGTTTTTCAATGCTGAGGTTGATGTTGAATTTGTTGGTGTTTTTCAATGTTTAGGTTGTTGTTGTTTTTCAATGTTGAGGTTGTTGTTGAATTTGTTGGTGTTTTTCAACGTTGAGGTTGTTGTTGAATTTGTTGGTGTTTTTCAATGTGAGTTTGTTGTTGTTTTTCAATGTTGAGGTTGTTGTTGAATTTGTTGGTGTTTTTCAATGTTGAGGTTGTTGTTGTTTTTCAATGTTGAGGTTGTTGTTGAATTTGTTGGTGCTTTTCAATGTTGAGATTGTTGTTGAATTTGTTGGTGTTTTTCAATGTTGTGGTTGTTGTTGTTTTTCAATGTTGAGGTTGTTGTTGAATTTGTTGGTGTTTTTCAATGTTGAGTTTGTTGTTGAATTTGTTGGTGTTTTTCAATTTCGAGGTTGTTGTTGAATTTGTTAGTGTTTTTCAATGTTGAGGTTGTTGTTGAAGTTGTTGGTGTTTTTCAATGTTGAGGTTGTTGTTGAATTTGTTGGTGTTTTTCAATGTTGAGGTTGTTGTTGTTTTTCAATGTTGAGGTTGTTGTTGAATTTGTTGGTGTTTTTCAATGTTTAGTTTGTTGTTGTTTTTCAATGTTGAGGTTGTTGTTGAATTTGTTGGTGTTTTTCAATGTTGAGGTTGTTGTTGAAGTTGTTGGTGTTTTTCAATGTTGAGGTTGTTGTTGAATTTGTTGGTCTTTTTCAATGTTTAGTTTGTTGTTGTTTTTCAATGTTGAGGTTATTGTTGAATTTGTTGGTGTTTTTCAATGTTGAGGTTGTTGTTGTTTTTCAATTTTGAGATTGTTGTGAATTTGTTGGTGTTTTTCAATGTTGAGGTTGTTGTTGTTTTTCAAAGTTGAGGTTGTTGTTGAATTTGTTGGTGTTTTTCAATTTCGAGGTTGTTGTTGAATTTGTTGGTGTTTTTCAATGTTGAAGTTGTTGTTGAATTTGTTGGTGTTTTTCAATGTTGAGGTTGTTGTTGTTTTTCAATGTTGAGGTTGTTGTTGAATTTGTTGGTGTTTTTCAATGTTGAGGTTGTTGTTGTTTTTCAATGTTGAGGTTGTTGTTGAATTTGTTGGTGTTTTTCAATTTCGAGGTTGTTGTTGAATTTGTTAGTGTTTTTCAATGTTGAGGTTGTTGTTGAAGTTGTTGTTGTTTTTCAATGTTGAGGTTGTTGTTGAATTTGTTGGTGTTTTTCAATGTTGAGGTTGTTGTTGTTTTTCAATGTTGAGGTTGTTGTTGAATTTGTTGGTGTTTTTCAATTTCGAGGTTGTTGTTGAATTTGTTAGTGTTTTTCAATGTTGAGGTTGTTGTTGAAGTTGTTGTTGTTTTTCAATGTTGAGGTTGTTGTTGAATTTGTTGGTGTTTTTCCATGTTTAGTTTGTTGTTGTTTTTCAATGTTGAGGTTGTTGTTGAATTTGTTGGTGTTTTTCAATGTTGTGGTTGTAGTTGTTTTTCAATGCTGAGGTTGATGTTGAATTTGTTCGTGTTTTTCAATGTTTAGGTTGTTGTTGTTTTTCAATGTTGAGGTTGTTGTTGAATTTGTTGGTGTTTTTCAACGTTGAGGTTGTTGTTGAATTTGTTGGTGTTTTTCAATGTTGAGTTTGTTGTTGTTTTTCAATGTTGAGGTTGTTGTTGAATTTGTTGGTGTTTTTCAATGTTGAGGTTGTTGTTGTTTTTCAATGTTGAGGTTCTTGTTGAATTTGTTGGTGTTTTTCAATGTTGAGGTTGTTGTTGTTTTTCAATGTTGAGGTTGTTGTTGAATTTGTTGGTGCTTTTCAATGTTGAGATTGTTGTTGAATTTGTTGGTGTTTTTCAATGTTGAGGTTGTTGTTGTTTTTCAATGTTGAGGTTGTTGTTGAATTTGTTGGTGTTTTTCAATGTTGAGTTTGTTGTTGAATTTGTTGGTGTTTTTCAATTTCGAGGTTGTTGTTGAATTTGTTAGTGTTTTTCAATGTTGAGGTTGTTGTTGAAGTTGTTGGTGTTTTTCAATGTTGAGGTTGTTGTTGAATTTGTTGGTGTTTTTCAATGTTGAGGTTGTTGTTGTTTTTCAATGTTGAGGTTGTTGTTGAATTTGTTGGTGTTTTTCAATGTTTAGTTTGTTGTTGTTTTTCAATGTTGAGGTTGTTGTTGAATTTGTTGGTGTTTTTCAATGTTGAGGTTGTTGTTGTTTTTCAATTTTGAGGTTGTTGTTGAATTTGTTGGTGTTTTTCAATGTTGAGGTTGTTGTTGTTTTTCAAAGTAGAGGTTGTTGTTGAATTTGTTGGTGTTTTTCAATTTCGAGGTTGTTGTTGAATTTGTTGGTGTTTTTCAATGTTGAAGTTGATTTTGAATTTGTTGGTGTTTTTCCATGTTGAGGTTGTTGTTGTTTTTCAATGTTGAGGTTGTTGTTGAATTTGTTGGTGTTTTTCAATGTTGAGGTTGTTGTTGTTTTTCAATGCTGAGGTTGTTGTTGAATTTGTTGGTGTTTTTCAATGTTGAAGTTGTTGTTGAATTTGTTGGTGTTTTTCAATGTTGAGGTTGTTGTTGTTTTTCAATGTTGAGGTTGTTGTTGAATTTGTTGGTGTTTTTCAATGTTGAGTTTGTTGTTGAATTTGTTGGTGTTTTTCAATTTCGAGGTTGTTGTTGAATTTGTTTGTGTTTTTCAATGTTGAGGTTGTTGTTGTTTTTCAATCTTGAGGTTATTGTTGAATTTGTTGGTGTTTTTCAATGTTGAGGTTGTTGTTGAATTTGTTGGTGTTTTTTAATGTTCAGTTTGTTGTTGTTTTTCAATGTTGAGGTTGTTGTTGAATTTGTTGGTGTTTTTCAATGTTGAGGTTGTTGTTGTTTTTCAATGTTGAGGTTGTTGTTGAATTTGTTGGTGTTTTTCAGTGTTGAGGTTGTTGTTGTTTTTCAATGTTGAGGTTGTTGTTGAATTTGTTGGTGTTTTTCAATGTTGAGGTTGTTGTTGAATTTTTTGGTGTTTTTCAATGATGAGGTTGTTGTTGTTTTTCAATGTTGAGGTTGTTGTTGAATTTGTTGGTGTTTTTCAATGTTGAGGTTGTTGTTGTTTTTCAATGCTGAGGTTGTTGTTGAATTTGTTGGTGTTTTTCAATGTTGAGGTTGTTGTTGAATTTGTTGGTGGTTTTCAATGTTGAGGTTGTTGTTGTTTTTCAATGCTGAGGTTGATGTTGAATTTGTTGGTGTTTTTCAATGTTTAGGTTGTTGTTGTTTTTCAATGTTGAGGTTGTTGTTGAATTTGTTGGTGTTTTTCAATGTTGAGGTTGTTGTTGTTTTTCAATGTTGAGGTTGTTGTTGAATTTGTTGGTGTTTTTCAATTTCGAGGTTGTTGTTGAATTTGTTGGTGTTTTTCAATGTTTAAGTTGTTGTTGAATTTGTTCGTGTTTTTCAATGTTGAGGTTGTTGTTGTTTTTCAATGTTGAGGTTGTTGTTGAATTTGTTGGTGTTTTTCAATGTTGAGGTTGTTGTTGTTTTTCAATGCTGAGGTTGTTGTTGAATTTGTTGGTGTTTTTCAATGTTGAGGTTGTTGTTGAATTTGTTGGTGTTTTTCAATGTTGAGGTTGTTGTTGTTTTTCAATGCTGAGGTTGATGTTGAATTTGTTGGTGTTTTTCAATGTTTAGGTTGTTGTTGTTTTTCAATGTTGAGGTTGTTGTTGAATTTGTTGGTGTTTTTCAACGTTGAGGTTGTTGTTGAATTTGTTGGTGTTTTTCAATGTGAGTTTGTTGTTGTTTTTCAATGTTGAGGTTGTTGTTGAATTTGTTGGTGTTTTTCAATGTTGAGGTTGTTGTTGTTTTTCAATGTTGAGGTTGTTGTTGAATTTGTTGGTGTTTTTCAATGTTGAGGTTGTTGTTGTTTTTCAATGTTGAGGTTGTTGTTGAATTTGTTGGTGCTTTTCAATGTTGAGATTGTTGTTGAATTTGTTGGTGTTTTTCAATGTTGTGGTTGTTGTTGTTTTTCAATGTTGAGGTTGTTGTTGAATTTGTTGGTGTTTTTCAATGTTGAGTTTGTTGTTGAATTTGTTGGTGTTTTTCAATGTTGAGGTTGTTGTTGAAGTTGTTGGTGTTTTTCAATGTTGAGGTTGTTGTTGAATTTGTTGGTGTTTTTCAATGTTGAGGTTGTTGTTGTTTTTCAATGTTGAGGTTGTTGTTGAATTTGTTGGTGTTTTTCAATGTTTAGTTTGTTGTTGTTTTTCAATGTTGAGGTTGTTGTTGAATTTGTTGGTGTTTTTCAATGTTGAGGTTGTTGTTGAAGTTGTTGGTGTTTTTCAATGTTGAGGTTGTTGTTGAATTTGTTGGTGTTTTTCAATGTTTAGTTTGTTGTTGTTTTTCAATGTTGAGGTTGTTGATGAATTTGTTGGTGTTTTTCAATGTTGAGGTTGTTGTTGTTTTTCAATTTTGAGATTGTTGTGAATTTGTTGGTGTTTTTCAATGTTGAGGTTGTTGTTGTTTTTCAAAGTTGAGGTTGTTGTTGAATTTGTTGGTGTTTTTCAATTTCGAGGTTGTTGTTGAATTTGTTGGTGTTTTTCAATGTTGAAGTTGATGTTGAATTTGTTGGTGTTTTTCAATGTTGAGGTTGTTGTTATTTTTCAATGTTGAGGTTGTTGTTGAATTTGTTGGTGTTTTTCAATGTTGAGGTTGTTGTTGTTTTTCAATGCTGAGGTTGTTGTTGAATTTGTTGGTGTTTTTCAATGTTGAAGTTGTTGTTGAATTTGTTGGTGTTTTTCAATGTTGAGGTTGTTGTTGTTTTTCAACGTTGAGGTTGTTGTTGAATTTGTTGGTGTTTTTCAATGTTGAGGTTGTTGTTGTTTTTCAATGTTGAGGTTGTTGTTGAATTTGTTGGTGTTTTTCAATTTCGAGGTTGTTGTTGAATTTGTTGGTGTTTTTCAATGTTGAGGTTGTTGTTGAATTTGTTGTTGTTTTTCAATGTTGAGGTTGTTGTTGAATTTGTTGGTGTTTTTCAATGTTTAGTTTGTTGTTGTTTTTCAATGTTGAGGTTGTTGTTGAATTTGTTGGTGTTTTTCAATGTTGAGGTTGTTGTTGTTTTTCAATGCTGAGGTTGATGTTGAATTTGTTGGTGTTTTTCAATGTTTAGGTTGTTGTTGTTTTTCAATGTCGAGGTTGTTGTTGAATTTGTTGGTGTTTTTCAACGTTGAGGTTGTTGTTGAATTTGTTGGTGTTTTTCAATGTTGAGTTTGTTGTTGTTTTTCAATGTTGAGGTTGTTGTTGTTTTTCAACGTTGAGGTTGTTGTTGAATTTGTTGGTGTTTTTCAATGTTGAGGTTGTTGTTGTTTTTCAATGTTGAGGTTGTTGTTGAATTTGTTGGTGTTTTTCAATGTTGAGTTTGTTGTTGAATTTGTTGGTGTTTTTCAATTTCGAGGTTGTTGTTGAATTTGTTTGTGTTTTTCAATGTTGAGGTTGTTGTTGTTTTTCAATCTTGAGGTTATTGTTGAATTTGTTGGTGTTTTTCAATGTTGAGGTTGTTGTTGAATTTGTTGGTGTTTTTTAATGTTCAGTTTGTTGTTGTTTTTCAATGTTGAGGTTGTTGTTGAATTTGTTGGTGTTTTTCAATGTTGAGGTTGTTGCTGTTTTTCAATGTTGAGGTTGTTGTTGAATTTGTTGGTGTTTTTCAGTGTTGAGGTTGTTGTTGTTTTTCAATGTTGAGGTTGTTGTTGAATTTGTTGGTGTTTTTCAATGTTGAGGTTGTTGTTGAATTTTTTGGTGTTTTTCAATGATGAGGTTGTTGTTGTTTTTCAATGTTGAGGTTGTTGTTGAATTTGTTGGTGTTTTTCAATGTTGAGGTTGTTGTTGTTTTTCAATGCTGAGGTTGTTGTTGAATTTGTTGGTGTTTTTCAATGTTGAGGTTGTTGTTGAATTTGTTGGTGGTTTTCAATGTTGAGGTTGTTGTTGTTTTTCAATGCTGAGGTTGATGTTGAATTTGTTGGTGTTTTTCAATGTTTAGGTTGTTGTTGTTTTTCAATGTTGAGGTTGTTGTTGAATTTGTTGGTGTTTTTCAATGTTGAGGTTGTTGTTGTTTTTCAATGTTGAGGTTGTTGTTGAATTTGTTGGTGTTTTTCAATTTCGAGGTTGTTGTTGAATTTGTTGGTGTTTTTCAGTGTTTAAGTTGTTGTTGAATTTGTTCGTGTTTTTCAATGTTGAGGTTGTTGTTGTTTTTCAATGTTGAGGTTGTTGTTGAATTTGTTGGTGTTTTTCAATGTTGAGGTTGTTGTTGTTTTTCAATGCTGAGGTTGTTGTTGAATTTGTTGGTG
The DNA here is from genome assembly GCA_026770705.1 of Isurus oxyrinchus. Lineage (NCBI taxonomy): Eukaryota > Metazoa > Chordata > Chondrichthyes > Lamniformes > Lamnidae > Isurus > Isurus oxyrinchus. Next base: position 479,242 of record JANJGN010000443.1, on the reverse strand, counting down.
TTTTTCAATGTTGAGGTTGTTGTTGAATTTGTTGGTGTTTTTCAATGTTGAGGTTGTTGTTGTTTTTCAATGCTGAGGTTGATGTTGAATTTGTTGGTGTTTTTCAATGTTTAGGTTGTTGTTGTTTTTCAATGTTGAGGTTGTTGTTGAATTTGTTGGTGTTTTTCAACGTTGAGGTTGTTGTTGAATTTGTTGGTGTTTTTCAATGTGAGTTTGTTGTTGTTTTTCAATGTTGAGGTTGTTGTTGAATTTGTTGGTGTTTTTCAATGTTGAGGTTGTTGTTGTTTTTCAATGTTGAGGTTGTTGTTGAATTTGTTGGTGTTTTTCAATGTTGAGGTTGTTGTTGTTTTTCAATGTTGAGGTTGTTGTTGAATTTGTTGGTGCTTTTCAATGTTGAGATTGTTGTTGAATTTGTTGGTGTTTTTCAATGTTGTGGTTGTTGTTGTTTTTCAATGTTGAGGTTGTTGTTGAATTTGTTGGTGTTTTTCAATGTTGAGTTTGTTGTTGAATTTGTTGGTGTTTTTCAATGTTGAGGTTGTTGTTGAAGTTGTTGGTGTTTTTCAATGTTGAGGTTGTTGTTGAATTTGTTGGTGTTTTTCAATGTTGAGGTTGTTGTTGTTTTTCAATGTTGAGGTTGTTGTTGAATTTGTTGGTGTTTTTCAATGTTTAGTTTGTTGTTGTTTTTCAATGTTGAGGTTGTTGTTGAATTTGTTGGTGTTTTTCAATGTTGAGGTTGTTGTTGAAGTTGTTGGTGTTTTTCAATGTTGAGGTTGTTGTTGAATTTGTTGGTGTTTTTCAATGTTTAGTTTGTTGTTGTTTTTCAATGTTGAGGTTGTTGATGAATTTGTTGGTGTTTTTCAATGTTGAGGTTGTTGTTGTTTTTCAATTTTGAGATTGTTGTGAATTTGTTGGTGTTTTTCAATGTTGAGGTTGTTGTTGTTTTTCAAAGTTGAGGTTGTTGTTGAATTTGTTGGTGTTTTTCAATTTCGAGGTTGTTGTTGAATTTGTTGGTGTTTTTCAATGTTGAAGTTGATGTTGAATTTGTTGGTGTTTTTCAATGTTGAGGTTGTTGTTATTTTTCAATGTTGAGGTTGTTGTTGAATTTGTTGGTGTTTTTCAATGTTGAGGTTGTTGTTGTTTTTCAATGCTGAGGTTGTTGTTGAATTTGTTGGTGTTTTTCAATGTTGAAGTTGTTGTTGAATTTGTTGGTGTTTTTCAATGTTGAGGTTGTTGTTGTTTTTCAACGTTCAGGTTGTTGTTGAATTTGTTGGTGTTTTTCAATGTTGAGGTTGTTGTTGTTTTTCAATGTTGAGGTTGTTGTTGAATTTGTTGGTGTTTTTCAATTTCGAGGTTGTTGTTGAATTTGTTGGTGTTTTTCAATGTTGAGGTTGTTGTTGAATTTGTTGTTGTTTTTCAATGTTGAGGTTGTTGTTGAATTTGTTGGTGTTTTTCAATGTTTAGTTTGTTGTTGTTTTTCAATGTTGAGGTTGTTGTTGAATTTGTTGGTGTTTTTCAATGTTGAGGTTGTTGTTGTTTTTCAATGCTGAGGTTGATGTTGAATTTGTTGGTGTTTTTCAATGTTTAGGTTGTTGTTGTTTTTCAATGTCGAGGTTGTTGTTGAATTTGTTGGTGTTTTTCAACGTTGAGGTTGTTGTTGAATTTGTTGGTGTTTTTCAATGTTGAGTTTGTTGTTGTTTTTCAATGTTGAGGTTGTTGTTGAATTTGTTGGTGTTTTTCAATGTTGAGGTTGTTGTTGTTTTTCAATGTTGAGGTTGTTGTTGAATTTGTTGGTGTTTTTCAATGTTGAGGTTGTTGTTGTTTTTCAATGTTGAGGTTGTTGTTGAATTTGTTGGTGCTTTTCAATGTTGAGATTGTTGTTGAATTTGTTGGTGTTTTTCAATGTTGAGGTTGTTGTTGTTTTTCAATGTTGAGGTTGTTGTTGAATTTGTTGGTGTTTTTCAATGTTGAGTTTGTTGTTGAATTTGTTGGTGTTTTTCAATTTCGAGGTTGTTGTTGAATTTGTTAGTGTTTTTCAATGTTGAGGTTGTTGTTGAAGTTGTTGGTGTTTTTCAATGTTGAGGTTGTTGTTGAATTTGTTGGTGTTTTTCAATGTTGAGGTTGTTGTTGTTTTTCAATGTTGAGGTTGTTGTTGAATTTGTTGGTGTTTTTCAATGTTTAGTTTGTTGTTGTTTTTCAATGTTGAGGTTGTTGTTGAATTTGTTGGTGTTTTTCAATGTTGAGGTTGTTGTTGTTTTTCAGTTTTGAGGTTGTTGTTGAATTTGTTGGTGTTTTTCAATGTTGAGGTTGTTGTTGTTTTTCAAAGTTGAGGTTGTTGTTGAATTTGTGGGTGTTTTTCAATTTCGAGGTTGTTGTTGAATTTGTTGGTGTTTTTCAATGTTGAAGTTGATGTTGAATTTGTTGGTGTTTTTCAATGTTGAGGTTGTTATTGTTTTTCAATGTTGAGGTTGTTGTTGAATTTGTTGGTGTTTTTCAATGTTGAGGTTGTTGTTGTTTTTCAATGCTGAGGTTGTTGTTGAATTTGTTGGTGTTTTTCAATGTTGAAGTTGTTGTTGAATTTGTTGGTGTTTTTCAATGTTGAGGTTGTTGTTGTTTTTCAATGTTGAGGTTGTTGTTGAATTTGATGGTGTTTTTCAATGTTGAGGTTGTTGTTGTTTTTCAATGTTGAGGTTGTTGTTGAATTTTTTGGTGTTTTTCAATTTCGAGGTTGTTGTTGAATTTGTTTGTGTTTTTGAATGTTGAGGTTGTTGTTGTTTTTCAATGTTTAGGTTATTGTTGAATTTGTTGGTGTTTTTCAATGTTGAGGTTGTTGTTGTTTTTCAATGTTGAGGTTGTTGTTGAATTTGTTGGTGTTTTTCAATGTTGAGTTTGTTGTTGTTTTTCAATGTTGAGGTTGTTGTTGAATTTGTTGGTGTTTTTCAATGTTGAGGTTGTTGTTGTTTTTCAATGTTGAGGTTGTTGTTGAATTTGCTGGTGTTTTGCAATGTTGAGGTTGTTGTTTTTCAATGTTGAGGTTGTTGTTGAATTTGTTGGTGTTTTTCAACGTTGAGGTTGTTGTTGAATTTGTTGGTGTTTTTCAATGTTGAAGTTGTTGTTGAATTTGTTCGTGTTTTTCATTGTTGAGGTTGTTGTTGTTTTTCAATGTTGAGGTTGTTGTTGAATTTGTTGGTGTTTTTCAATGTTGAGGTTGTTGTTGTTTTTCAATGCTGAGGTTGTTGTTGAATTTGTTGGTGTTTTTCAATGTTGAGGTTGTTGTAGAATTTGTTGGTGTTTTTCAATGTTGAGGTTGTTGTTGTTTTTCATTGCTGAGGTTGATGTTGAATTTGTTGGTGTTTTTCAATGTTTAGGTTGTTGTTGTTTTTCAATGTTGAGGTTGTTGTTGAATTTGTTGGTGTTTTTCAACGTTGAGGTTGTTGTTGAATTTGTTGGTGTTTTTCAATGTGTGTTTGTTGTTGTTTTTCAATGTTGAGGTTGTTGTTGAATTTGCTGGTGTTTTTCAATGTTGAGGTTGTTGTTGTTTTTCAATGTTGAGGTTGTTGTTGAATTTGTTGGTGTTTTTCAATGTTGAGGTTGTTGTTGTTTTTCAATGTTGAGGTTGTTGTTGAATTTGTTGGTGCTTTTCAATGTTGAGATTGTTGTTGAATTTGTTGGTGTTTTTCAATGTTGAGGTTGCTGTTGTTTTTCAATGTTGAGGTTGTTGTTGAATTTGTTGGTGTTTTTCAATGTTGAGTTTGTTGTTGAATTTGTTGGTGTTTTTCAATTTCGAGGTTGTTGTTGAATTTGTTAGTGTTTTTCAATGTTGAGGTTGTTGTTGAAGTTGTTGGTGTTTTTCAATGTTGAGGTTGTTGTTGAATTTGTTGGTGTTTTTCAATGTTGAGGTTGTTGTTGTTTTTCAATGTTGAGGTTGCTGTTGAATTTGTGGTGTTTTTCAATGTTTAGTTTGTTGTTGTTTTTCAATGTTGAGGTTGTTGTTGAATTTGTTGGTGTTTTTCAATGTTGAGGTTGTTGTTGTTTTTCAATTTTGTGGTTGTTGTTGAATTTGTTGGTGTTTTTCAATGTTGAGGTTGTTGTTGTTTTTCAAAGTAGAGGTTGTTGTTGAATTTGTTGGTGTTTTTCAATTTCGAGGTTGTTGTTGAATTTGTTGGTGTTTTTCAATGTTGAAGTTGATTTTGAATTTGTTGGTGTTTTTCCATGTTGAGGTTGTTGTTGTTTTTCAATGTTGAGGTTGTTGTTGAATTTGTTGGTGTTTTTCAATGTTGAGGTTGTTGTTGTTTTTCAATGCTGAGGTTGTTGTTCAATTTGTTGGTGTTTTTCAATGTTGAAGTTGTTGTTGAATTTGTTTGTGTTTTTCAATGTTGAGGTTGTTGTTGTTTTTCAATCTTGAGGTTATTGTTGAATTTGTTGGTGTTTTTCAATGTTGAGGTTGTTGTTGAATTTGTTGGTGTTTTTCAATGTTCAGTTTGTTGTTGTTTTTCAATGTTGAGGTTGTTGTTGAATTTGTTGGTGTATTTCAATGTTGAGGTTGTTGTTGTTTTTCAATGTTGAGGTTGTTGTTGAATTTGTTGGTGTTTTTCAATGTTGAGGTTGTTGTTGTTTTTCAATGTTGAGGTTGTTGTTGAATTTGTTGGTGTTTTTCAATGTTGAGGTTGTTGTTGAATTTGTTGGTGTTTTTCAATGATGAGGTTGTTGTTGTTTTTCAATGTTGAGGTTGTTGTTGAATTTGTTGGTGTTTTTCAATGTTGAGGTTGTTGTTGTTTTTCAATGCTGAGGTTGTTGTTGAATTTGTTGGTGTTTTTCAATGTTGAGGTTGTTGTTGAATTTGTTGGTGTTTTTCAATGTTGAGGTTGTTGTTGTTTTTCAATGCTGAGGTTGATGTTGAATTTGTTGGTGTTTTTCAATGTTTAGGTTGTTGTTGTTTTTCAATGTTGAGGTTGTTGTTGAATTTGTTGGTGTTTTTCAATGTTGAGGTTGTTGTTGTTTTTCAATGTTGAGGTTGTTGTTGAATTTGTTGGTGTTTTTCAATTTCGAGGTTGTTCTTGAATTTGTTGGAGTTTTTCAATGTTGAAGTTGTTGTTGAATTTGTTCGTGTTTTTCAATGTTGAGGTTGTTGTTGTTTTTCAATGTTGAGGTTGTTGTTGAATTTGTTGGTGTTTTTCAATGTTGAGGTTGTTGTTGTTTTTCAATGCTGAGGTTGTTGTTGAATTTGTTGGTGTTTTTCAATGTTGAGGTTGTTGTTGAATTTGTTGGTGTTTTTCAATGTTGAGGTTGTTGTTGTTTTTCAATGCTGAGGTTGATGTTGAATTTGTTGGTGTTTTTCAATGTTTAGGTTGTTGTTGTTTTTCAATGTTGAGGTTGTTGTTGAATTTGTTGGTGTTTTTCAACGTTGAGGTTGTTGTTGAATTTGTTGGTGTTTTTCAATGTGAGTTTGTTGTTGTTTTTCAATGTTGAGGTTGTTGTTGAATTTGTTGGTGTTTTTCAATGTTGAGGTTGTTGTTGTTTTTCAATGTTGAGGTTGTTGTTGAATTTGCTGGGGTTTTTCAATGTTGAGGTTGTTGTTGTTTTTCAATGTTGAGGTTGTTGTTGAATTTGTTGGTGCTTTTCAATGTTGAGATTGTTGTTGAATTTGTTGGTGTTTTTCAATGTTGTGGTTGTTGTTGTTTTTCAATGTTGAGGATGTTGTTGAATTTGTTGGTGTTTTTCAATGTTGAGTTTGTTGTTGAATTTGTTGTTGTTTTTCAATTTCGAGGTTGTTGTTGAATTTGTTAGTGTTTTTCAATGTTGAGGTTGTTGTTGAAGTTGTTGGTGTTTTTCAATGTTGAGGTTGTTGTTGAATTTGCTGGTGTTTTTCAATGTTGAGGTTGTTGTTGTTTTTCAATGTTGAGGTTGTTGTTGAATTTGTTGGTGTTTTTCAATGTTTAGTTTGTTGTTGTTTTTCAATGTTGAGGTTGTTGTTGAATTTGTTGGTGTTTTTCAATGTTGAGGTTGTTGTTGTTTGTCAATTTTGAGGTTGTTGTTGAATTTGTTGGTGTTTTTCAATGTTGAGGTTGTTGTTGTTTTTCAAAGTTGAGGTTGTTGTTGAATTTGTTGGTGTTTTTCAATGTTTAGTTTGTTGTTGTTTTTCAATGTTGAGGTTGTTGTTGAATTTGTTGGTGTATTTCAATGTTGAGGTTGTTGTTGTTTGTCAATTTTGAGGTTGTTGTTGAATTTGTTGGTGTTTTTCAATGTTGAGGTTGTTGTTGTTTTTCAAAGTTGAGGTTGTTGTTGAATTTGTTGGTGTTTTTCAATTTCGAGGTTGTTGTTGAATTTGTTGGTGTTTTTCAATGTTGAAGTTGATGTTGCATTTGTTGGTGTTTTTCAATGTTGAGGTTGTTGTTGTTTTTCAATGTTGAGGTTGTTGTTGAATTTGTTGGTGTTTTTCAATGTTGAGGTTGATGTTGTTTTTCAATGCTGAGGTTGTTGTTGAATTTGTTGGTGTTTTTCAATGTTGAAGTTGTTGTTGAATTTGTTGGTGTTTTTCAATGTTGAGGTTGTTGTTGTTTTTCAATGTTGAGGTTGTTGTTGAATTTGTTGGTGTTTTTCAATGTTGAGGTTGTTGTTGTTTTTCAATGTTGAGGTTGTTGTTGAATTTGTTGGTGTTTTTCAATTTCGAGGATGTTGTTGAATTTGTTTGTGTTTTTCAATGTTGAGGTTGTTGTTGTTTTTCAATCTTGAGGTTATTGTTAAATTTGTTGGTGTTTTTCAATGTTGAGGTTGTTGCTGTTTTTCAATGTTGAGGTTGTTGTTGAATTTGTTGGTGTTTTTCACTGTTGAGTTTGTTGTTGTTTTTCAATGTTGAGGTTGTTGTTGAATTTATTGGTGTTTTTCAATGTTGAGGTTGTTGTTGTTTTTCAATGTTGAGGTTTTTGTTGAATTTGTTGGTGTTTTTCAATGTTGAGGTTGTTGTTGTTTTTCAATGTTGAGGTTGTTGTTGAATTTGTTGGTGTTTTTCAATGTTGAGGTTGTTGTTGAATTTGTTGGTGTTTTTCAATGATGAGGTTATTGTTGTTTTTCAATGTTGAGGTTGTTGTTGAATTTGTTGGTGTTTTTCAATGTTGAGGTTGTTGTTGTTTTTCAATGCTGAGGTTGTTGTTGAATTTGTTGGTGTTTTTCAATGTTGAGGTTGTTGTTGAATTTGTTGGTGTTTTTCAATGTTGAGGTTGTTGTTGTTTTTCAATGCTGAGGTTGATGTTGAATTTGTTGGTGTTTTTCAATGTTTAGGTTGTTGTTGTTTTTCAATGTTGAGGTTGTTGTTGAAATTGTTGGTGTTTTTCAACGTTGAGGTTGTTGTTGAATTTGTTGGTGTTTTTCAATGTGAGTTTGTTGCTGTTTTTCAATGTTGAGGTTGTTGTTGAATTTGTTGGTGTTTTTCAATGTTGAGGTTGTTGTTGTTTTTCAAGGTTGAGGTTGTTGTTGAATTTGTTGGTGTTTTTCAATGTTGAGGTTGTTGTTGTTTTTCAATGTTGAGGTTGTTGTTGAATTTGTTGGTGTTTTTCAACGTTGAGGTTGTTGTTGAATTTGTTGGTGTTTTTCAATGTTGAAGTTGTTGTTGAATTTGTTCGTGTTTTTCAATGTTGAGGTTGTTGTTGTTTTTCAATGTTGAGGTTGTTGTTGAATTTGTTGGTGTTTTTCAATGTTGAGGTTGTTGTTGTTTTTCAATGCTGAGGTTGTTGTTGAATTTGTTGTTGTTTTTCAATGTTGAGGTTGTTGTTGAATTTGTTGGTGTTTTTCAATGTTGAGGTTGTTGTTGTTTTTCAATGCTGAGGTTGATGTTGAATTTGTTGGTGTTTTTCAATGTTTAGGTTGTTGTTGTTTTTCAATGTTGAGGTTGTTGTTGAATTTGTTGGTGTTTTTCAACGTTGAGGTTGTTGTTGAATTTGTTGGTGTTTTTCAATGTGAGTTTGTTGTTGTTTTTCAATGTTGAGGTTGTTGTTGAATTTGTTGGTGTTTTTCAATGTTGTGGTTGTTGTTGTTTTTCAATGTTGAGGTTGTTGTTGAATTTGTTGGTGTTTTTCAATGTTGAGGTTGTTGTTGTTTTTCAATGTAGAGGTTGTTGTTGAATTTTTTGGTGCTTTTCAATGTTGAGATTGTTGTTGAATTTGTTGGTGTTTGTCAATGTTGAGGTTGCTGTTGTTTTTCAATGTTGAGGTTGTTGTTGAATTTGTTGGTGTTTTTCAATATTGAGTTTGTTGTTGAATTTGTTGGTGTTTTTCAATTTCGAGGTTGTTGTTGAATTTGTTAGTGTTTTTCAATGTTGAGGTTGTTGTTGAAGTTGTTGGTGTTTTTCAACGTTGAGGTTGTTGTTGAATTTGTTGGTGTTTTTCAATGTTGTGGTTGTTGTTGTTTTTCAATGTTGAGGTTGTTGTTGAATTTGTGGTGTTTTTCAATGTTTAGTTTGTTGTTGTTTTTCAATGTTGAGGTTGTTGTTGAATTTGTTGGTGTTTTTCAATGTTGAGGTTGTTGTTGTTTTTCAATTTTGAGGTTGTTGTTGAATTTGTTGGTGTTTTTCAATGTTGAGGTTGTTGTTGTTTTTCAAAGTAGAGGTTGTTGTTGAATTTGTTGGTGTTTTTCAATTTCGAGGATGTTGTTGAATTTGTTTGTGTTTTTCAATGTTGAGGTTGTTGTTGTTTTTCAATCTTGAGGTTATTGTTAAATTTGTTGGTGTTTTTCAATGTTGAGGTTGTTGCTGTTTTTCAATGTTGAGGTTGTTGTTGAATTTGTTGGTGTTTTTCACTGTTGAGTTTGTTGTTGTTTTTCAATGTTGAGGTTGCTGTTGAATTTATTGGTGTTTTTCAATGTTGAGGTTGTTGTTGTTTTTCAATGTTGAGGTTTTTGTTGAATTTGTTGGTGTTTTTCAATGTTGAGGTTGTTGTTGTTTTTCAATGTTGAGGTTGTTGTTGAATTTGTTGGTGTTTTTCAATGTTGAGGTTGTTGTTGAATTTGTTGGTGTTTTTCAATGATGAGGTTATTGTTGTTTTTCAATGTTGAGGTTGTTGTTGAATTTGTTGGTGTTTTTCAATGTTGAGGTTGTTGTTGTTTTTCAATGCTGAGGTTGTTGTTGAATTTGTTGGTGTTTTTCAATGTTGAGGTTGTTGTTGAATTTGTTGGTGTTTTTCAATGTTGAGGTTGTTGTTGTTTTTCAATGCTGAGGTTGATGTTGAATTTGTTGGTGTTTTTCAATGTTTAGGTTGTTGTTGTTTTTCAATGTTGAGGTTGTTGTTGAAATTGTTGGTGTTTTTCAACGTTGAGGTTGTTGTTGAATTTGTTGGTGTTTTTCAATGTGAGTTTGTTGCTGTTTTTCAATGTTGAGGTTGTTGTTGAATTTGTTGGTGTTTTTCAATGTTGAGGTTGTTGTTGTTTTTCAAGGTTGAGGTTGTTGTTGAATTTGTTGGTGTTTTTCAATGTTGAGGTTGTTGTTGTTTTTCAATGTTGAGGTTGTTGTTGAATTTGTTGGTGTTTTTCAACGTTGAGGTTGTTGTTGAATTTGTTGGTGTTTTTCAATGTTGAAGTTGTTGTTGAATTTGTTCGTGTTTTTCAATGTTGAGGTTGTTGTTGTTTTTCAATGTTGAGGTTGTTGTTGAATTTGTTGGTGTTTTTCAATGTTGAGGTTGTTGTTGTTTTTCAATGCTGAGGTTGTTGTTGAATTTGTTGGTGTTTTTCAATGTTGAGGTTGTTGTTGAATTTGTTGTTGTTTTTCAATGTTGAGGTTGTTGTTGAATTTGTTGGTGTTTTTCAATGTTGAGGTTGTTGTTGTTTGTCAATTTTGAGGTTGTTGTTGAATTTGTTGGTGTTTTTCAATGTTGAGGTTGTTGTTGTTTTTCAAAGTTGAGGTTGTTGTTGAATTTGTTGGTGTTTTTCAATGTTTAGTTTGTTGTTGTTTTTCAATGTTGAGGTTGTTGTTGAATTTGTTGGTGTATTTCAATGTTGAGGTTGTTGTTGTTTGTCAATTTTGAGGTTGTTGTTGAATTTGTTGGTGTTTTTCAATGTTGAGGTTGTTGTTGTTTTTCAAAGTTGAGGTTGTTGTTGAATTTGTTGGTGTTTTTCAATTTCGAGGTTGTTGTTGAATTTGTTGGTGTTTTTCAATGTTGAAGTTGATGTTGCATTTGTTGGTGTTTTTCAATGTTGAGGTTGTTGTTGTTTTTCAATGTTGAGGTTGTTGTTGAATTTGTTGGTGTTTTTCAATGTTGAGGTTGATGTTGTTTTTCAATGCTGAGGTTGTTGTTGAATTTGTTGGTGTTTTTCAATGTTGAAGTTGTTGTTGAATTTGTTGGTGGTTTTCAATGTTGAGGTTGTTGTTGTTTTTCAATGTTGAGGTTGTTGTTGAATTTGTTGGTGTTTTTCAATGTTGAGGTTGTTGTTGTTTTTCAATGTTGAGGTTGTTGTTGAATTTGTTGGTGTTTTTCAATTTCGAGGATGTTGTTGAATTTGTTTGTGTTTTTCAATGTTGAGGTTGTTGTTGTTTTTCAATCTTGAGGTTATTGTTAAATTTGTTGGTGTTTTTCAATGTTGAGGTTGTTGCTGTTTTTCAATGTTGAGGTTGTTGTTGAATTTGTTGGTGTTTTTCACTGTTGAGTTTGTTGTTGTTTTTCAATGTTGAGGTTGTTGTTGAATTTATTGGTGTTTTTCAATGTTGAGGTTGTTGTTGTTTTTCAATGTTGAGGTTTTTGTTGAATTTGTTGGTGTTTTTCAATGTTGAGGTTGTTGTTGTTTTTCAATGTTGAGGTTGTTGTTGAATTTGTTGGTGTTTTTCAATGTTGAGGTTGTTGTTGAATTTGTTGGTGTTTTTCAATGATGAGGTTATTGTTGTTTTTCAATGTTGAGGTTGTTGTTGAATTTGTTGGTGTTTTTCAATGTTGAGGTTGTTGTTGTTTTTCAATGCTGAGGTTGTTGTTGAATTTTTTGGTGTTTTTCAATGTTGAGGTTGTTGTTGAATTTGTTGGTGTTTTTCAATGTTGAGGTTGTTGTTGTTTTTCAATGCTGAGGTTGATGTTGAATTTGTTGGTGTTTTTCAATGTTTAGGTTGTTGTTGTTTTTCAATGTTGAGGTTGTTGTTGAAATTGTTGGTGTTTTTCAACGTTGAGGTTGTTGTTGAATTTGTTGGTGTTTTTCAATGTGAGTTTGTTGCTGTTTTTCAATGTTGAGGTTGTTGTTGAATTTGTTGGTGTTTTTCAATGTTGAGGTTGTTGTTGTTTTTCAAGGTTGAGGTTGTTGTTGAATTTGTTGGTGTTTTTCAATGTTGAGGTTGTTGTTGTTTTTCAATGTTGAGGTTGTTGTTGAATTTGTTGGTGTTTTTCAACGTTGAGGTTGTTGTTGAATTTGTTGGTGTTTTTCAATGTTGAAGTTGTTGTTGAATTTGTTCGTGTTTTTCAATGTTGAGGTTGTTGTTGTTTTTCAATGTTGAGGTTGTTGTTGAATTTGTTGGTGTTTTTCAATGTTGAGGTTGTTGTTGTTTTTCAATGCTGAGGTTGTTGTTGAATTTGTTGGTGTTTTTCAATGTTGAGGTTGTTGTTGAATTTGTTGGTGTTTTTCAATGTTGAGGTTGTTGTTGTTTTTCAATGCTGAGGTTGATGTTGAATTTGTTGGTGTTTTTCAATGTTTAGGTTGTTGTTGTTTTTCAATGTTGAGGTTGTTGTTGAATTTGTTGGTGTTTTTCAACGTTGAGGTTGTTGTTGAATTTGTTGGTGTTTTTCAATGTGAGTTTGTTGTTGTTTTTCAATGTTGAGGTTGTTGTTGAATTTGTTGGTGTTTTTCAATGTTGTGGTTGTTGTTGTTTTTCAATGTTGAGGTTGTTGTTGAATTTGTTGGTGTTTTTCAATGTTGAGGTTGTTGTTGTTTTTCAATGTTGAGGTTGTTGTTGAATTTTTTGGTGCTTTTCAATGTTGAGATTGTTGTTGAATTTGTTGGTGTTTTTCAATGTTGAGGTTGCTGTTGTTTTTCAATGTTGAGGTTGTTGTTGAATTTGTTGGTGTTTTTCAATGTTGAGTTTGTTGTTGAATTTGTTGGTGTTTTTCAATTTCGAGGTTGTTGTTGAATTTGTTAGTGTTTTTCAATGTTGAGGTTGTTGTTGAAGTTGTTGGTGTTTTTCAATGTTGAGGTTGTTGTTGTTTTTCAATTTTGAGGTTGTTGTTGAATTTGTTGGTGTTTTTCAATGTTGAGGTTGTTTTTGTTTTTCAAAGTAGAGGTTGTTGTTGAATTTGTTGGTGTTTTTCAATTTCGAGGATGTTGTTGAATTTGTTTGTGTTTTTCAATGTTGAGGTTGTTGTTGTTTTTCAATCTTGAGGTTATTGTTAAATTTGTTGGTGTTTTTCAATGTTGAGGTTGTTGGTGTTTTTCAATTTTGAGGTTGTTGTTGAATTTGTTGGTGTTTTTCACTGTTGAGTTTGTTGTTGTTTTTCAATGTTGAGGTTGTTGTTGAATTTATTGGTGTTTTTCAATGTTGAGGTTGTTGTTGTTTTTCAATGTTGAGGTTTTTGTTGAATTTGTTGGTGTTTTTCAATGTTGAGGTTGTTGTTGTTTTTCAATGTTGAGGTTGTTGTTGAATTTGTTGGTGTTTTTCAATGTTGAGGTTGTTGTTGAATTTGTTGGTGTTTTTCAATGATGAGGTTATTGTTGTTTTTCAATGTTGAGGTTGTTGTTGAATTTGTTGGTGTTTTTCAATGTTGAGGTTGTTGTTGTTTTTCAATGCTGAGGTTGTTGTTGAATTTGTTGGTGTTTTTCAATGTTGAGGTTGTTGTTGAATTTGTTGGTGTTTTTCAATGTTGAGGTTGTTGTTGTTTTTCAAAGCTGAGGTTGATGTTGAATTTGTTGGTGTTTTTCAATGTTTAGGTTGTTGTTGTTTTTCAATGTTGAGGTTGTTGTTGAAATTGTTGGTGTTTTTCAACGTTGAGGTTGTTGTTGAATTTGTTGGTGTTTTTCAATGTGAGTTTGTTGCTGTTTTTCAATGTTGAGGTTGTTGTTGAATTTGTTGGTGTTTTTCAATGTTGAGGTTGTTGTTGTTTTTCAAGGTTGAGGTTGTTGTTGAATTTGTTGGTGTTTTTCAATGTTGAGGTTGTTGTTGTTTTTCAATGTTGAGGTTGTTGTTGAATTTGTTGGTGTTTTTCAACGTTGAGGTTGTTGTTGAATTTGTTGGTGTTTTTCAATGTTGAAGTTGTTGTTGAATTTGTTCGTGTTTTTCAATGTTGAGGTTGTTGTTGTTTTTCAATGTTGAGGTTGTTGTTGAATTTGTTGGTGTTTTTCAATGTTGAGGTTGTTGTTGTTTTTCAATGCTGAGGTTGTTGTTGAATTTGTTGGTGTTTTTCAATGTTGAGGTTGTTGTTGAATTTGTTGGTGTTTTTCAATGTTGAGGTTGTTGTTGTTTTTCAATGCTGAGGTTGATGTTGAATTTGTTGGTGTTTTTCAATGTTTAGGTTGTTGTTGTTTTTCAATGTTGAGGTTGTTGTTGAATTTGTTGGTGTTTTTCAACGTTGAGGTTGTTGTTGAATTTGTTGGTGTTTTTCAATGTGAGTTTGTTGTTGTTTTTCAATGTTGAGGTTGTTGTTGAATTTGTTGGTGTTTTTCAATGTTGAGGTTGTTGTTGTTTTTCAATGTTGAGGTTGTTGTTGAATTTGTTGGTGCTTTTCAATGTTGAGATTGTTGTTGAATTTGTTGCTGTTTTTCAATGTTGAGGTTGCTGTTGTTTTTCAATGTTGAGGTTGTTGTTGAATTTGTTGGTGTTTTTCAATGTTGAGTTTGTTGTTGAATTTGTTGGTGTTTTTCAATTTCGAGGTTGTTGTTGAATTTGTTAGTGTTTTTCAATGTTGAGGTTGTTGTTGAAGTTGTTGGTGTTTTTCAATGTTGAGGTTGTTGTTGAATTTGTTGGTGTTTTTCAATGTTGAGGTTGTTGTTGTTTTTCAATGTTGAGGTTGTTGTTGAATTTGTGTTGTTTTTCAATGTTTAGTTTGTTGTTGTTTTTCAATGTTGAGGTTGTTGTTGAATTTGTTGGTGTTTTTCAATGTTGAGGTTGTTGTTGTTTTTCAATTTTGAGGTTGTTGTTGAATTTGTTGGTGTTTTTCAATGTTGAGGTTGTTGTTGTTTTTCAAAGTAGAGGTTGTTGTTGAATTTGTTGGTGTTTTTCAATTTCGAGGTTGTTGTTGAATTTGTTGGTGTTTTTCAATGTTGAAGTTGATTTTGAATTTGTGGGTGTTTTTCCATGTTGAGGTTGTTGTTTTTTTTCAATGTTGAGGTTGTTGTTGAATTTGTTGGTGTTTTTCAATGTTGAGGTTGTTGTTGTTTTTCAATGCTGAGGTTGTTGTTGAATTTGTTGGTGTTTTTCAATGTTGAAGTTGTTGTTGAATTTGTTGGTGTTTTTCAATGTTGAGGTTGTTGTTGTTTTTCAATGTTGAGGTTGTTGTTGAATTTGTTGGTGTTTTTCAATGTTGAGGTTGTTGTTGTTTTTCAATGTTGAGGTTGTTGTTGAATTTGTTGGTGTTTTTCAATTTCGAGGTTGTTGTTGAATTTGTTTGTGTTTTTCAATGTTGAGGTTGTTGTTGTTTTTCAATCTTGAGGTTATTGTTGAATTTGTTGGTGTTTTTCAATGTTGAGGTTGTTGTTGAATTTGTTGGTGTTTTTCAATGTTCAGTTTGTTGTTGTTTTTCAATGTTGAGGTTGTTGTTGAATTTGTTGGTGTTTTTCAATGTTGAGGTTGTTGTTGTTTTTCAATGTTGAGGTTGTTGTTGAACTTGTTGGTGTTTTTCAATGTTGAGGTTGTTGTTGTTTTTCAATGTTGAGGTTGTTGTTGAATTTGTTGGTGTTTTTCAATGTTGAGGTTGTTGTTGAATTTGTTGGTGTTTTTCAATGATGAGGTTGTTGTTGTTTTTCAATGTTGAGGTTGTTGTTGAATTTGTTGGTGTTTTTCAATGTTGAGGTTGTTGTTGTTTTTCAATGCTGAGGTTGTTGTTGAATTTGTTGGTGTTTTTCAATGTTGAGGTTGTTGTTGAATTTGTTGGTGTTTTACAATGTTGAGGTTGTTGTTGTTTTTCAATGCTGAGGTTGATGTTGAATTTGTTGGTGTTTTTCAATGTTTAGGTTGTTGTTGTTTTTCAATGTTGAGGTTGTTGTTGAATTTGTTGGTGTTTTTCAATGTTGAGGTTGTTGTTGTTTTTCAATGTTGAGGTTGCTGTTGAATTTGTTGGTGTTTTTCAATTTCGAGGTTGTTGTTGAATTTGTTGGTGTTTTTCAATGTTGAAGTTGTTGTTGAATTTGTTCGTGTTTTTCAATTTCGAGGTTGTTGTTGTTTTTCAATGTTGAGGTTGTTGTTGAATTTGTTGGTGTTTTTCAATGTTGAGGTTGTTGTTGTTTTTCAATGCTGAGGTTGTTGTTGAATTTGTTGGTGTTTTTCAATGTTGAGGTTGTTGTTGAATTTGTTGGTGTTTTTCAATGTTGAGGTTGTTGTTGTTTTTCAATGCTGAGGTTGATGTTGAATTTGTTGGTGTTTTTCAATGTTTAGGTTGTTGTTGTTTTTCAATGTTGAGGTTGTTGTTGAATTTGTTGGTGTTTTTCAACGTTGAGGTTGTTGTTGAATTTGTTGGTGTTTTTCAATGTGAGTTTGTTGTTGTTTTTCAATGTTGAGGTTGTTGTTGAATTTGTTGGTGTTTTTCAATGTTGAGGTTGTTGTTGTTTTTCAATGTTGAGGTTGTTGTTGAATTTGTTGGTGTTTTTCAATGTTGAGGTTGTTGTTGTTTTTCAATGTTGAGGTTGTTGTTGAATTTGTTGGTGCTTTTCAATGTTGAGATTGTTGTTGAATTTGTTGGTGTTCTTCAATGTTGTGGTTGTTGTTGTTTTTCAATGTTGAGGTTGTAGTTGAATTTGTTGGTGTTTTTCAATGTTGAGTTTGTTGTTGAATTTGTTGTTGTTTTTCAATTTCGAGGTTGTTGTTGAATTTGTTAGTGTTTTTCAATGTTGAGGTTGTTGTTGAAGTTGTTGGTGTTTTTCAATGTTGAGGTTGTTGTTGAATTTGTTGGTGTTTTTCAATGTTGAGGTTGTTGTTGTTTTTCAATGTTGAGGTTGTTGTTGAATTTGTTGGTGTTTTTCAATGTTGAGGTTGTTGTTGTTTGTCAATTTTGAGGTTGTTGTTGAATTTGTTGGTGTTTTTCAATGTTGAGGTTGTTGTTGTTTTTCAAAGTTGAGGTTGCTGTTGAATTTGTTGGTGTTTTTCAATTTCGAGGTTGTTGTTGAATTTGTTGGTGTTTTTCAATGTTGAAGTTGATGTTGAATTTGTTGGTGTTTTTCAATGTTGAGGTTGTTGTTGTTTTTCAATGTTGAGGTTGTTGTTGAATTTGTTGGTGTTTTTCAATGTTGAGGTTGATGTTGTTTTTCAATGCTAAGGTTGTTGTTGAATTTGTTGGTGTTTTTCAATGTTGAAGTTGTTGTTGAATTTGTTGGTGTTTTTCAATGTTGAGGTTGTTGTTGTTTTTCAATGTTGAGGTTGTTGTTGAATGTGTTGGTGTTTTTCAATGTTGAGGTTGTTGTTGTTTTTCAATGTTGAGGTTGTTGTTGAATTTGTTGGTGTTTTTCAATTTCGAGGTTGTTGTTGAATTTGTTTGTGTTTTTCAATGTTGAGGTTGTTGTTGTTTTTCAATCTTGAGGTTATTGTTATATTTGTTGGTGTTTTTCAATGTTGAGGTTGTTGCTGTTTTTCAATGTTGAGGTTGTTGTTGAATTTGTTGGCGTTTTTCACTGTTGAGTTTGTTGTTGTTTTTCAATGTTGAGGTTGTTGTTGAATTTATTGGTGTTTTTCAATGTTGAGGTTGTTGTTGTTTTTCAATGTTGAGGTTTTTGTTGAATTTGTTGGTGTTTTTCAATGTTGAGGTTGTTGTTGTTTTTCAATGTTGAGGTTGTTGTTGAATTTGTTGGTGTTTTTCAATGTTGAGGTTGTTGTTGAATTTGTTGGTGTTTTTCAATGATGAGGTCATTGTTGTTTTTCAATGCTGAGGTTGTTGTTGAATTTGTTGGTGTTTTTCAATGTTGAGGTTGTTGTTGAATTTGTTGGTGTTTTTCAATGTTGAGGTTGTTGTTGTTTTTCAATGCTGAGGTTGATGTTGAATTTGTTGGTGTTTTTCAATGTTTAGGTTGTTGTTGTTTTTCAATGTTGAGGTTGTTGTTGAAATTGTTGGTGTTTTTCAACGGTGAGGTTGTTGTTGAATTTGTTGGTGTTTTTCAATGTGAGTTTGTTGCTGTTTTTCAATGTTGAGGTTGTTGTTGAATTTGTTGGTGTTTTTCAATGTTGTGGTTGTTGTTGTTTTTCCAGGTTGAGGTTGTTGTTGAATTTGTTGGTGTTTTTCAATGTTGACGTTGTTGTTGTTTTTCAATGTTGAGGTTGTTGTTGAATTTGTTGGTGCTTTTCAATGTTGAGATTGTTGTTGAATTTGTTGGTGTTTTTCAATGTTGAGGTTGTTGTTGTTTTTCAATGTTGAGGTTGTTGTTGAATTTGTTGGTGTTTTTCAATGTTGAGGTTGTTGTTGTTTTTCAATGTTGAGGTTGTTGTTGAATTTGTTGGTGTTTTTCAATTTCGAGGTTGTTGTTGAATTTGTTAGTGTTTTTCAATGTTGAGGTTGTTGTTGAAGTTGTTGTTGTTTTTCAATGTTGAGGTTGTTGTTGTATTTGTTGGTGTTTTTCAATGTTTAGTTTGTTGTTGTTTATCAATGTTGAGGTTGTTGTTGAATTTGTTGGTGTTTTTCAATGTTGAGGTTGTTGTTGTTTTTCAATTTTGAGGTTGTTGTTGAATTTGTTGGTGTTTTTCAATGTTGAGGTTGTTGTTGTTTTTCAAAGTTGAGGTTGTTGTTGAATTTGTTGGTGTTTTTCAATTTCGAGGTTGTTGTTGAATTTGTTGGTGTTTTTCAATGTTGAAGTTGATGTTGAATTTGTTGGTGTTTTTCAATGTTGAGGTTGTTGTTGTTTTTCAATGTTGAGGTTGTTGTTGAATTTGTTGGTGTTTTTCAATGTTGAGGTTGTTGTTGTTTTTCAATGCTGAGGTTGTTGTTGAATTTGTTGGTGTTTTTCAATGTTGAAGTTGTTGTTGAATTTGTTGGTGTTTTTCAATGTTGAGGTTGTTGTTGTTTTTCAATGTTGAGGTTGTTGTTGAATTTGTTGGTGTTTTTCAATGATGAGGTTGTTGTTGTTTTTCAATGTTGAGGTTGTTGTTGAATTTGTTGGTGTTTTTCAATGTTGAGGTTGTTGTTGTTTTTCAATGCTGAGGTTGTTGTTGAATTTGTTGGTGTTTTTCAATGTTGAGGTTGTTGTTGAATTTGTTGGTGTTTTTCAATGTTGAGGTTGTTGTTGTTTTTCAATGCTGAGGTTGATGTTGAATTTGTTGGTGTTTTTCAATGTTTAGGTTGTTGTTGTTTTTCAATGTTGAGGTTGTTGTTGAATTTGTTGGTGTTTTTCAATGTTGAGGTTGTTGTTGTTTTTCAATGTTGAGGTTGTTGTTGAATTTGTTGGTGTTTTTCAATTTCGAGGTTGTTGTTGAATTTGTTGGTGTTTTTCAATGTTGAAGTTGTTGTTGAATTTGTTCGTGTTTTTCAATGTTGAGGTTGTTGTTGTTTTTCAATGTTGAGGTTGTTGTTGAATTTGTTGGTGTTTTTCAATGTTGAGGTTGTTGTTGTTTTTCAATGCTGAGGTTGATGTTGAATTTGTTGGTGTTTTTCAATGTTTAGGTTGTTGTTGTTTTTCAATGTTGAGGTTGTTGTTGAATTTGTTGGTGTTTTTCAACGTTGAGGTTGTTGTTGAATTTGTTGGTGTTTTTCAATGTGAGTTTGTTGTTGTTTTTCAATGTTGAGGTTGTTGTTGAATTTGTTGGTGTTTTTCAATGTTGAGGTTGTTGTTGTTTTTCAATGTTGAGGTTGTTGTTGAATTTGTTGGTGTTTTTCAATGTTGAGGTTGTTGTTGTTTTTCAATGTTGAGGTTGTTGTTGAATTTGTTGGTGCTTTTCAATGTTGAGATTGTTGTTGAATTTGTTGGTGTTCTTCAATGTTGTGGTTGTTGTTGTTTTTCAATGTTGAGGTTGTAGTTGAATTTGTTGGTGTTTTTCAATGTTGAGTTTGTTGTTGAATTTGTTGTTGTTTTTCAATTTCGAGGTTGTTGTTGAATTTGTTAGTGTTTTTCAATGTTGAGGTTGTTGTTGAAGTTGTTGGTGTTTTTCAATGTTGAGGTTGTTGTTGAATTTGTTGGTGTTTTTCAATGTTGAGGTTGTTGTTGTTTTTCAATGTTGAGGTTGTTGTTGAATTTGTTGGTGTTTTTCAATGTTTAGTTTGTTGTTGTTTTTCAATGTTGAGGTTGTTGTTGAATTTGTTGGTGTTTTTCAATGTTGAGGTTGTTGTTGTTTGTCAATTTTGAGGTTGTTGTTGAATTTGTTGGTGTTTTTCAATGTTGAGGTTGTTGTTGTTTTTCAAAGTTGAGGTTGTTGTTGAATTTGTTGGTGTTTTTCAATTTCGAGGTTGTTGTTGAATTTGTTGGTGTTTTTCAATGTTGAAGTTGATGTTGAATTTGTTGGTGTTTTTCAATGTTGAGGTTGTTGTTGTTTTTCAATGTTGAGGTTGTTGTTGAATTTGTTGGTGTTTTTCAATGTTGAGGTTGATGTTGTTTTTCAATGCTGAGGTTGTTGTTGAATTTGTTGGTGTTTTTCAATGTTGAAGTTGTTGTTGAATTTGTTGGTGTTTTTCAATGTTGAGGTTGTTGTTGTTTTTCAATGTTGAGGTTGTTGTTGAATGTGTTGGTGTTTTTCAATGTTGAGGTTGTTGTTGTTTTTCAATGTTGAGGTTGTTGTTGAATTTGTTGGTGTTTTTCAATTTCGAGGTTGTTGTTGAATTTGTTTGTGTTTTTCAATGTTGAGGTTGTTGTTGTTTTTCAATCTTGAGGTTATTGTTAAATTTGTTGGTGTTTTTCAATGTTGAGGTTGTTGCTGTTTTTCAATGTTGAGGTTGTTGTTGAATTTGTTGGCGTTTTTCACTGTTGAGTTCGTTGTTGTTTTTCAATGTTGAGGTTGTTGTTGAATTTATTGGTGTTTTTCAATGTTGAGGTTGTTGTTGTTTTTCAATGTTGAGGTTTTTGTTGAATTTGTTGGTGTTTTTCAATGTTGAGGTTGTTGTTGTTTTTCAATGTTGAGGTTGTTGTTGAATTTGTTGGTGTTTTTCAATGTTGAGGTTGTTGTTGAATTTGTTGGTGTTTTTCAATGATGAGGTTATTGTTGTTTTTCAATGCTGAGGTTGTTGTTGAATTTGTTGGTGTTTTTCAATGTTGAGGTTGTTGTTGTTTTTCAATGCTGAGGTTGTTGTTGAATTTGTTGGTGTTTTTCAATGTTGAGGTTGTTGTTGAATTTGTTGGTGTTTTTCAATGTTGAGGTTGTTGTTGTTTTTCAATGCTGAGGTTGATGTTGAATTTGTTGGTGTTTTTCAATGTTTAGGTTGTTGTTGTTTTTCAATGTTGAGGTTGTTGTTGAAATTGTTGTTGTTTTTCAACGTTGAGGTTGTTGTTGAATTTGTTGGTGTTTTTCAATGTGAGTTTGTTGCTGTTTTTCAATGTTGAGGTTGTTGTTGAATTTGTTGGTGTTTTTCAATGTTGAGGTTGTTGTTGTTTTTCCAGGTTGAGGTTGTTGTTGAATTTGTTGGTGTTTTTCAATGTTGAGGTTGTTGTTGTTTTTCAATGTTGAGGTTGTTGTTGAATTTGTTGGTGTTTTTCAATGTTGAGGTTGTTGTTGTTTTTCAATGTTGAGGTTGTTGTTGAATTTGTTGGTGTTTTTCAATTTCGAGGTTGTTGTTGAATTTGTTAGTGTTTTTCAATGTTGAGGTTGTTGTTGAAGTTGTTGTTGTTTTTCAATGTTGAGGTTGTTGTTGAATTTGTTGGTGTTTTTCAATGTTTAGTTTGTTGTTGTTTATCAATGTTGAGGTTGTTGTTGAATTTGTTGGTGTTTTTCAATGTTGAGGTTATTGTTGTTTTTCAATTTTGAGGTTGTTGTTGAATTTGTTGGTGTTTTTCAATGTTGAGGTTGTTGTTGTTTTTCAAAGTTGAGGTTGTTGTTGAATTTGTTGGTGTTTTTCAATTTCGAGGTTGTTGTTGAATTTGTTGGTGTTTTTCAATGTTGAAGTTGATGTTGAATTTGTTGGTGTTTTTCAATGTTGAGGTTGTTGTTGTTTTTCAATGTTGAGGTTGTTGTTGAATTTGTTGGTGTTTTTCAATGTTGAGGTTGTTGTTGTTTTTCAATGCTGAGGTTGTTGTTGAATTTGTTGGCGTTTTTCAATGTTGAAGTTGTTGTTGAATTTGTTGGTGTTTTTCAATGTTGAGGTTGTTGTTGTTTTTCAATGTTGAGGTTGTTGTTGAATTTGTTGGTGTTTTTCAATGTTGAGGTTGTTGTTGTTTTTCAATGCTGAGGTTGTTGTTGAATTTGTTGGTGTTTTTCAATGTTGAGGTTGTTGTTGTTTTTCAATGCTGAGGTTGATGTTGAATTTGTTGGTGTTTTTCAATGTTTAGGTTGTTGTTGTTTTTCAATGTTGAGGTTGTTGTTGAATTTGTTGGTGTTTTTCAACGTTGAGGTTGTTGTTGAATTTGTTGGTGTTTTTCAATGTGAGTTTGTTGTTGTTTTTCAATGTTGAGGTTGTTGTTGAATTTGTTGGTGTTTTTCAATGTTGAGGTTGTTGTTGTTTTTCAATGTTGAGGTTGTTGTTGAATTTGTTGGTGTTTTTCAATGTTAAGGTTGTTGTTGTTTTTCAATGTTGAGGTTGTTGTTGAATTTGTTGGTGTTTTTCAATGTTGAGTCTGTTGTTGAATTTGTTGGTGTTTTTCAATTTCGAGGTTGTTGTTGAATTTGTTAGTGTTTTTCAATGTTGAGGTTGTTGTTGAAGTTGTTGGTGTTTTTCAATGTTGAGGTTGTTGTTGAATTTGTTGGTGTTTTTCAATGTTGAGGTTGTTGTTGAATTTGTTGGTGTTTTTCAATGTTTAGTTTGTTGTTGTTTTTCAATGTTGAGGTTGTTGTTGAATTTGTTGGTGCTTTTCAATGTTGAGGTTGTTGTTGTTTTTCAATTTTGAGGTTGTTGTTGAATTTGTTGGTGTTTTTCAATGTTGAGGTTGTTGTTGTTTTTCAAAGTAGAGGTTGTTGTTGAATTTGTTGGTGTTTTTCAATTTCGAGGTTGTTGTTGAATTTGGTGGTGTTTTTCAATGTTGAAGTTGATTTTGAATTTGTTGGTGTTTTTCCATGTTGAGGTTGTTCTTGTTTTTCAATGTTGAGGTTGTTGTTGAATTTGTTGGTGTTTTTCAATGTTGAGGTTGTTGTTGTTTTTCAATGCTGAGGTTGTTGTTGAATTTGTTGGTGTTTTTCAATGTTGAAGTTGTTGTTGAATTTGTTGGTGTTTTTCAATGTTGAGGTTGTTGTTGTTTTTCAATGTTGAGGTTGTTGTTGAATTTGTTGGTGTTTTTCAATGTTGAGGTTGTTGTTGTTTTTCAATGTTGAGGTTGTTGTTGAATTTGTTGGTGTTTTTCAATTTCGAGTTTGTTGTTGTTTTTCAATGTTGAGGTTGTTGTTGAATTTGTTGGTCCTTTTCAATGTTGAGATTGTTGTTGAATTTGTTGGTGTTCTTCAATGTTGTGGTTGTTGTTGTTTTTCAATGTTGAGGTTGTAGTTGAATTTGTTGGTGTTTTTCAATGTTGAGTTTGTTGTTGAATTTGTTGTTGTTTTTCAATTTCGAGGTTGTTGTTGAATTTGTTAGTGTTTTTCAATGTTGAGGTTGTTGTTGAAGTTGTTGGTGTTTTTCAATGTTGAGGTTGTTGTTGAATTTGTTGGTGTTTTTCAATGTTGAGGTTGTTGTTGTTTTTCAATGTTGAGGTTGTTGTTGAATTTGTTGGTGTTTTTCAATGTTTAGTTTGTTGTTGTTTTTCAATGTTGAGGTTGTTGTTGAATTTGTTGGTGTTTTTCAATGTTGAGGTTGTTGTTGTTTGTCAATTTTGAGGTTGTTGTTGAATTTGTTGGTGTTTTTCAATGTTGAGGTTGTTGTTGTTTTTCAAAGTTGAGGTTGTTGTTGAATTTGTTGGTGTTTTTCAATTTCGAGGTTGTTGTTGAATTTGTTGGTGTTTTTCAATGTTGAAGTTGATGTTGAATTTGTTGGTGTTTTTCAATGTTGAGGTTGTTGTTGTTTTTCAATGTTGAGGTTGTTGTTGAATTTGTTGGTGTTTTTCAATGTTGAGGTTGATGTTGTTTTTCAATGCTGAGGTTGTTGTTGAATTTGTTGGTGTTTTTCAATGTTGAAGTTGTTGTTGAATTTGTTGGTGTTTTTCAATGTTGAGGTTGTTGTTGTTTTTCAATGTTGAGGTTGTTGTTGAATGTGTTGGTGTTTTTCAATGTTGAGGTTGTTGTTGTTTTTCAATGTTGAGGTTGTTGTTGAATTTGTTGGTGTTTTTCAATTTCGAGGTTGTTGTTGAATTTGTTTGTGTTTTTCAATGTTGAGGTTGTTGTTGTTTTTCAATCTTGAGGTTATTGTTAAATTTGTTGGTGTTTTTCAATGTTGAGGTTGTTGCTGTTTTTCAATGTTGAGGTTGTTGTTGAATTTGTTGGCGTTTTTCACTGTTGAGTTTGTTGTTGTTTTTCAATGTTGAGGTTGTTGTTGAATTTATTGGTGTTTTTCAATGTTGAGGTTGTTGTTGTTTTTCAATGTTGAGGTTTTTGTTGAATTTGTTGGTGTTTTTCAATGTTGAGGTTGTTGCTGTTTTTCAATGTTGAGGTTGTTGTTGAATTTGTTGGTGTTTTTCAATGTTGAGGTTGTTGTTGAATTTGTTGGTGTTTTTCAATGATGAGGTTATTGTTGTTTTTCAATGCTGAGGTTGTTGTTGAATTTGTTGGTGTTTTTCAATGTTGAGGTTGTTGTTGTTTTTCAATGCTGAGGTTGTTGTTGAATTTTTTGGTGTTTTTCAATGTTGAGGTTGTTGTTGAATTTGTTGGTGTTTTTCAATGTTGAGGTTGTTGTTGTTTTTCAATGCTGAGGTTGATGTTGAATTTGTTGGTGTTTTTCAATGTTTAGGTTGTTGTTGTTTTTCAATGTTGAGGTTGTTGTTGAAATTGTTGTTGTTTTTCAACGTTGAGGTTGTTGTTGAATTTGTTGGTGTTTTTCAATGTGAGTTTGTTGCTGTTTTTCAATGTTGAGGTTGTTGTTGAATTTGTTGGTGTTTTTCAATGTTGAGGTTGTTGTTGTTTTTCCAGGTTGAGGTTGTTGTTGAATTTGTTGGTGTTTTTCAATGTTGAGGTTGTTGTTGTTTTTCAATGTTGAGGTTGTTGTTGAATTTGTTGGTGCTTTTCAATGTTGAGATTGTTGTTGAATTTGTTGGTGTTTTTCAATGTTGAGGTTGTTGTTGTTTTTCAATGTTGAGGTTGTTGTTGAATTTGTTGGTGTTTTTCAATGTTGAGGTTGTTGTTGTTTTTCAATGTTGAGGTTGTTGTTGAATTTGTTGGTGTTTTTCAATTTCGAGGTTGTTGTTGAATTTGTTAGTGTTTTTCAATATTGAGGTTGTTGTTGAAGTTGTTGTTGTTTTTCAATGTTGAGGTTGTTGTTGAATTTGTTGGTGTTTTTCAATGTTTAGTTTGTTGTTGTTTATCAATGTTGAGGTTGTTGTTGAATTTGTTGGTGTTTTTCAATGTTGAGGTTGTTGTTGTTTTCCAATTTTGAGGTTGTTGTTGAATTTGTTGGTGTTTTTCAATGTTGAGGTTGTTGTTGTTTTTCAAAGTTGAGGTTGTTGTTGAATTTGTTGGTGTTTTTCAATTTCGAGGTTGTTGTTGAATTTGTTGGTGTTTTTCAATGTTGAAGTTGATGTTGAATTTGTTGGTGTTTTTCAATGTTGAGGTTGTTGTTGTTTTTCAATGTTGAGGTTGTTGTTGAATTTGTTGGTGTTTTTCAATGTTGAGGTTGTTGTTGTTTTTCAATGCTGAGGTTGTTGTTGAATTTGTTGGTGTTTTTCAATGTTGAAGTTGTTGTTGAATTTGTTGGTGTTTTTCAATGTTGAGGTTGTTGTTGTTTTTCAATGTTGAGGTTGTTGTTGAATTTGTTGGTGTTTTTCAATGTTGAGGTTGTTGTTGTTTTTCAATGTTGATGTTGTTGTTGAATTTGTTGGTGTTTTTCAATGTTGAGGTTGTTGTTGTTTTTCAATGCTGAGGTTGATGTTGAATTTGTTGGTGTTTTTCAATGTTTAGGTTGTTGTTGTTTTTCAATGTTGAGGTTGTTGTTGAATTTGTTGGTGTTTTTCAACGTTGAGGTTGTTGTTGAATTTGTTGGTGTTTTTCAATGTGAGTTTGTTGTTGTTTTTCAATGTTGAGGTTGTTGTTGAATTTGTTGGTGTTTTTCAATGTTGAGGTTGTTGTTGTTTTTCAATGTTGAGGTTGTTGTTGAATTTGTTGGTGTTTTTCAATGTTAAGGTTGTTGTTGTTTTTCAATGTTGAGGTTGTTGTTGAATTTGTTGGTGTTTTTCAATGTTGAGTTTGTTGTTGAATTTGTTGGTGTTTTTCAATTTCGAGGTTGCTGTTGAATTTGTTAGTGTTTTTCAATGTTGAGGTTGTTGTTGAAGTTGTTGGTGTTTTTCAATGTTGAGGTTGTTGTTGAATTTGTTGGTGTTTTTCAATGTTGAGGTTGTTGTTGAATTTGTTGGTGTTTTTCAATGTTTAGTTTGTTGTTGTTTTTCAATGTTGAGGTTGTTGTTGAATTTGTTGGTGTTTTTCAATGTTGAGGTTGTTGTTGTTTTTCAATTTTGAGGTTGTTGTTGAATTTGTTGGTGTTTTTCAATGTTGAGGTTGTTGTTGTTTTTCAAAGTAGAGGTTGTTGTTGAATTTGTTGGTGTTTTTCAATGTTGAGGTTGTTGTTGAATTTGTTGGCGTTTTTCACTGTTGAGTTTGTTGTTGTTTTTCAATGTTGAGGTTGTTGTTGAATTTATTGGTGTTTTTCAATGTTGAGGTTGTTGTTGTTTTTCAATGTTGAGGTTTTTGTTGAATTTGTTGGTGTTTTTCAATGTTGAGGTTGTTGTTGTTTTTCAATGTTGAGGTTGTTGTTGAATTTGTTGGTGTTTTTCAATGTTGAGGTTGTTGTTGAATTTGTTGGTGTTTTTCAATGATGAGGTAATTGTTGTTTTTCAATGCTGAGGTTGTTGTTGAATTTGTTGGTGTTTTTCAATGTTGAGGTTGTTGTTGTTTTTCAATGCTGAGGTTGTTGTTGAATTTGTTGGTGTTTTTCAATGTTGAGGTTGTTGTTGAATTTGTTGGTGTTTTTCAATGTTGAGGTTGTTGTTGTTTTTCAATGCTGAGGTTGATGTTGAATTTGTTGGTGTTTTTCAATGTTTAGGTTGTTGTTGTTTTTCAATGTTGAGGTTGTTGTTGAAATTGTTGTTGTTTTTCAACGTTGAGGTTGTTGTTGAATTTGTTGGTGTTTTTCAATGTGAGTTTGTTGCTGTTTTTCAATGTTGAGGTTGTTGTTGAATTTGTTGGTGTTTTTCAATGTTGAGGTTGTTGTTGTTTTTCCAGGTTGAGGTTGTTGTTGAATTTGTTGGTGTTTTTCAATGTTGAGGTTGTTGTTGTTTTTCAATGTTGAGGTTGTTGTTGAATTTGTTGGTGTTTTTCAATGTTGAGGTTGTTGTTGTTTTTCAATGTTGAGGTTGTTGTTGAATTTGTTGGTGTTTTTCAATTTCGAGGTTGTTGTTGAATTTGTTAGTGTTTTTCAATGTTGAGGTTGTTGTTGAAGTTGTTGTTGTTTTTCAATGTTGAGGTTGTTGTTGAATTTGTTGGTGTTTTTCAATGTTTAGTTTGTTGTTGTTTATCAATGTTGAGGTTGTTGTTGAATTTGTTGGTGTTTTTCAATGTTGAGGTTATTGTTGTTTTTCAATTTTGAGGTTGTTGTTGAATTTGTTGGTGTTTTTCAATGTTGAGGTTGTTGTTGTTTTTCAAAGTTGAGGTTGTTGTTGAATTTGTTGGTGTTTTTCAATTTCGAGGTTGTTGTTGAATTTGTTGGTGTTTTTCAATGTTGAAGTTGATGTTGAATTTGTTGGTGTTTTTCAATGTTGAGGTTGTTGTTGTTTTTCAATGTTGAGGTTGTTGTTGAATTTGTTGGTGTTTTTCAATGTTGAGGTTGTTGTTGTTTTTCAATGCTGAGGTTGTTGTTGAATTTGTTGGCGTTTTTCAATGTTGAAGTTGTTGTTGAATTTGTTGGTGTTTTTCAATGTTGAGGTTGTTGTTGTTTTTCAATGTTGAGGTTGTTGTTGAATTTGTTGGTGTTTTTCAATGTTGAGGTTGTTGTTGTTTTTCAATGTTGATGTTGTTGTTGAATTTGTTGGTGTTTTTCAATGTTGAGGTTGTTGTTGTTTTTCAATGCTGAGGTTGATGTTGAATTTGTTGGTGTTTTTCAATGTTTAGGTTGTTGTTGTTTTTCAATGTTGAGGTTGTTGTTGAATTTGTTGGTGTTTTTCAACGTTGAGGTTGTTGTTGAATTTGTTGGTGTTTTTCAATGTGAGTTTGTTGTTGTTTTTCAATGTTGAGGTTGTTGTTGAATTTGTTGGTGTTTTTCAATGTTGAGGTTGTTGTTGTTTTTCAATGTTGAGGTTGTTGTTGAATTTGTTGGTGTTTTTCAATGTTAAGGTTGTTGTTGTTTTTCAATGTTGAGGTTGTTGTTGAATTTGTTGGTGTTTTTCAATGTTGAGTTTGTTGTTGAATTTGTTGGTGTTTTTCAATTTCGAGGTTGTTGTTGAATTTGTTAGTGTTTTTCAATGTTGAGGTTGTTGTTGAAGTTGTTGGTGTTTTTCAATGTTGAGGTTGTTGTTGAATTTGTTGGTGTTTTTCAATGTTGAGGTTGTTGTTGAATTTGTTGGTGTTTTTCAATGTTTAGTTTGTTGTTGTTTTTCAATGTTGAGGTTGTTGTTGAATTTGTTGGTGCTTTTCAATGTTGAGGTTGTTGTTGTTTTTCAATTTTGAGGTTGTTGTTGAATTTGTTGGTGTTTTTCAATGTTGAGGTTGTTGTTGTTTTTCAAAGTAGAGGTTGTTGTTGAATTTGTTGGTGTTTTTCAATTTCGAGGTTGTTGTTGAATTTGGTGGTGTTTTTCAATGTTGAAGTTGATTTTGAATTTGTTGGTGTTTTTCCATGTTGAGGTTGTTCTTGTTTTTCAATGTTGAGGTTGTTGTTGAATTTGTTGGTGTTTTTCAATGTTGAGGTTGTTGTTGTTTTTCAATGCTGAGGTTGTTGTTGAATTTGTTGGTGTTTTTCAATGTTGAAGTTGTTGTTGAATTTGTTGGTGTTTTTCAATGTTGAGGTTGTTGTTGTTTTTCAATGTTGAGGTTGTTGTTGAATTTGTTGGTGTTTTTCAATGTTGAGGTTGTTGTTGTTTTTCAATGTTGAGGTTGTTGTTGAATTTGTTGGTGTTTTTCAATTTCGAGTTTGTTGTTGTTTTTCAATGTTGAGGTTGTTGTTGAATTTGTTGGTCCTTTTCAATGTTGAGATTGTTGTTGAATTTGTTGGTGTTCTTCAATGTTGTGGTTGTTGTTGTTTTTCAATGTTGAGGTTGTAGTTGAATTTGTTGGTGTTTTTCAATGTTGAGTTTGTTGTTGAATTTGTTGTTGTTTTTCAATTTCGAGGTTGTTGTTGAATTTGTTAGTGTTTTTCAATGTTGAGGTTGTTGTTGAAGTTGTTGGTGTTTTTCAATGTTGAGGTTGTTGTTGAATTTGTTGGTGTTTTTCAATGTTGAGGTTGTTGTTGTTTTTCAATGTTGAGGTTGTTGTTGAATTTGTTGGTGTTTTTCAATGTTTAGTTTGTTGTTGTTTTTCAATGTTGAGGTTGTTGTTGAATTTGTTGGTGTTTTTCAATGTTGAGGTTGTTGTTGTTTGTCAATTTTGAGGTTGTTGTTGAATTTGTTGGTGTTTTTCAATGTTGAGGTTGTTGTTGTTTTTCAAAGTTGAGGTTGTTGTTGAATTTGTTGGTGTTTTTCAATTTCGAGGTTGTTGTTGAATTTGTTGGTGTTTTTCAATGTTGAAATTGATGTTGAATTTGTTGGTGTTTTTCAATGTTGAGGTTGTTGTTGTTTTTCAATGTTGAGGTTGTTGTTGAATTTGTTGGTGTTTTTCAATGTTGAGGTTGATGTTGTTTTTCAATGCTGAGGTTGTTGTTGAATTTGTTGGTGTTTTTCAATGTTGAAGTTGTTGTTGAATTTGTTGGTGTTTTTCAATGTTGAGGTTGTTGTTGTTTTTCAATGTTGAGGTTGTTGTTGAATTTGTTGGTGTTTTTCAATGTTGAGGTTGTTGTTGTTTTTCAATGTTGAGGTTGTTGTTGAATTTGTTGGTGTTTTTCAATTTCGAGTTTGTTGTTGTTTTTCAATGTTGAGGTTGTTGTTGAATTTGTTGGTCCTTTTCAATGTTGAGATTGTTGTTGAATTTGTTGGTGTTCTTCAATGTTGTGGTTGTTGTTGTTTTTCAATGTTGAGGTTGTAGTTGAATTTGTTGGTGTTTTTCAATGTTGAGTTTGTTGTTGAATTTGTTGTTGTTTTTCAATTTCGAGGTTGTTGTTGAATTTGTTAGTGTTTTTCAATGTTGAGGTTGTTGTTGAAGTTGTTGGTGTTTTTCAATGTTGAGGTTGTTGTTGAATTTGTTGGTGTTTTTCAATGTTGAGGTTGTTGTTGTTTTTCAATGTTGAGGTTGTTGTTGAATTTGTTGGTGTTTTTCAATGTTTAGTTTGTTGTTGTTTTTCAATGTTGAGGTTGTTGTTGAATTTGTTGGTGTTTTTCAATGTTGAGGTTGTTGTTGTTTGTCAATTTTGAAGTTGTTGTTGAATTTGTTGGTGTTTTTCAATGTTGAGGTTGTTGTTGTTTTTCAAAGTTGAGGTTGTTGTTGAATTTGTTGGTGTTTTTCAATTTCGAGGTTGTTGTTGAATTTGTTGGTGTTTTTCAATGTTGAAGTTGATGTTGAATTTGTTGGTGTTTTTCAATGTTGAGGTTGTTGTTGTTTTTCAATGTTGAGGTTGTTGTTGAATTTGTTGGTGTTTTTCAATGTTGAGGTTGATGTTGTTTTTCAATGCTGAGGTTGTTGTTGAATTTGTTGGTGTTTTTCAATGTTGAAGTTGTTGTTGAATTTGTTGGTGTTTTTCAATGTTGAGGTTGTTGTTGTTTTTCAATGTTGAGGTTGTTGTTGAATGTGTTGGTGTTTTTCAATGTTGAGGTTGTTGTTGTTTTTCAATGTTGAGGTTGTTGTTGAATTTGTTGGTGTTTTTCAATTTCGAGGTTGTTGTTGAATTTGTTTGTGTTTTTCAATGTTGAGGTTGTTGTTGTTTTTCAATCTTGAGGTTATTGTTAAATTTGTTGGTGTTTTTCAATGTTGAGGTTGTTGCTGTTTTTCAATGTTGAGGTTGTTGTTGAATTTGTTGGCGTTTTTCACTGTTGAGTTTGTTGTTGTTTTTCAATGTTGAGGTTGTTGTTGAATTTATTGGTGTTTTTCAATGTTGAGGTTGTTGTTGTTTTTCAATGTTGAGGTTTTTGTTGAATTTGTTGGTGTTTTTCAATGTTGAGGTTGTTGCTGTTTTTCAATGTTGAGGTTGTTGTTGAATTTGTTGGTGTTTTTCAAAGTTGAGGTTGTTGTTGAATTTGTTGGTGTTTTTCAATTTCGAGGTTGTTGTTGAATTTGTTGGTGTTTTTCAATGTTGAAGTTGATGTTGAATTTGTTGGTGTTTTTCAATGTTGAGGTTGTTGTTGTTTTTCAATGTTGAGGTTGTTGTTGAATTTGTTGGTGTTTTTCAATGTTGAGGTTGATCTTGTTTTTCAATGCTGAGGTTGTTGTTGAATTTGTTGGTGTTTTTCAATGTTGAAGTTGTTGTTGAATTTGTTGGTGTTTTTCAATGTTGAGGTTGTTGTTGTTTTTCAATGTTGAGGTTGTTGTTGAATGTGTTGGTGTTTTTCAATGTTGAGGTTGTTGTTGTTTTTCAATGTTGAGGTTGTTGTTGAATTTGTTGGTGTTTTTCAATTTCGAGGTTGTTGTTGAATTTGTTTGTGTTTTTCAATGTTGAGGTTGTTGTTGTTTTTCAATATTGAGGTTATTGTTAAATTTGTTGGTGTTTTTCAATGTTGAGGTTGTTGCTGTTTTTCAATGTTGAGGTTGTTGTTGAATTTGTTGGCGTTTTTCACTGTTGAGTTTGTTGTTGTTTTTCAATGTTGAGGTTGTTGTTGAATTTATTGGTGTTTTTCAATGTTGAGGTTGTTGTTGTTTTTCAATGTTGAGGTTTTTGTTGAATTTGTTGGTGTTTTTCAATGTTGAGGTTGTTGCTGTTTTTCAATGTTGAGGTTGTTGTTGAATTTGTTGGTGTTTTTCAATGTTGAGGTTGTTGTTGAATTTGTTGGTGTTTTTCAATGATGAGGTTATTGTTGTTTTTCAATGCTGAGGTTGTTGTTGAATTTGTTGGTGTTTTTCAATGTTGAGGTTGTTGTTGTTTTTCAATGCTGAGGTTGTTGTTGAATTTTTTGGTGTTTTTCAATGTTGAGGTTGTTGTTGAATTTGTTGGTGTTTTTCAATGTTGAGGTTGTTGTTGTTTTTCAATGCTGAGGTTGATGTTGAATTTGTTGGTGTTTTTCAATGTTTAGGTTGTTGTTGTTTTTCAATGTTGAGGTTGTTGTTGAAATTGTTGTTGTTTTTCAACGTTGAGGTTGTTGTTGAATTTGTTGGTGTTTTTCAATGTGAGTTTGTTGCTGTTTTTCAATGTTGAGGTTGTTGTTGAATTTGTTGGTGTTTTTCAATGTTGAGGTTGTTGTTGTTTTTCCAGGTTGAGGTTGTTGTTGAATTTGTTGGTGTTTTTCAATGTTGAGGTTGTTGTTGTTTTTCAATGTTGAGGTTGTTGTTGAATTTGTTGGTGCTTTTCAATGTTGAGATTGTTGTTGAATTTGTTGGTGTTTTTCAATGTTGAGGTTGTTGTTGTTTTTCAATGTTGAGGTTGTTGTTGAATTTGTTGGTGTTTTTCAATGTTGAGGTTGTTGTTGTTTTTCAATGTTGAGGTTGTTGTTGAATTTGTTGGTGTTTTTCAATTTCGAGGTTGTTGTTGAATTTGTTAGTGTTTTTCAATATTGAGGTTGTTGTTGAAGTTGTTGTTGTTTTTCAATGTTGAGGTTGTTGTTGAATTTGTTGGTGTTTTTCAATGTTTAGTTTGTTGTTGTTTATCAATGTTGAGGTTGTTGTTGAATTTGTTGGTGTTTTTCAATGTTGAGGTTGTTGTTGTTTTCCAATTTTGAGGTTGTTGTTGAATTTGTTGGTGTTTTTCAATGTTGAGGTTGTTGTTGTTTTTCAAAGTTGAGGTTGTTGTTGAATTTGTTGGTGTTTTTCAATTTCGAGGTTGTTGTTGAATTTGTTGGTGTTTTTCAATGTTGAAGTTGATGTTGAATTTGTTGGTGTTTTTCAATGTTGAGGTTGTTGTTGTTTTTCAATGTTGAGGTTGTTGTTGAATTTGTTGGTGTTTTTCAATGTTGAGGTTGTTGTTGTTTTTCAATGCTGAGGTTGTTGTTGAATTTGTTGGTGTTTTTCAATGTTGAAGTTGTTGTTGAATTTGTTGGTGTTTTTCAATGTTGAGGTTGTTGTTGTTTTTCAATGTTGAGGTTGTTGTTGAATTTGTTGGTGTTTTTCAATGTTGAGGTTGTTGTTGTTTTTCAATGTTGATGTTGTTGTTGAATTTGTTGGTGTTTTTCAATGTTGAGGTTGTTGTTGTTTTTCAATGCTGAGGTTGATGTTGAATTTGTTGGTGTTTTTCAATGTTTAGGTTGTTGTTGTTTTTCAATGTTGAGGTTGTTGTCGAATTTGTTGGTGTTTTTCAACGTTGAGGTTGTTGTTGAATTTGTTGGTGTTTTTCAATGTGAGTTTGTTGTTGTTTTTCAATGTTGAGGTTGTTGTTGAATTTGTTGGTGTTTTTCAATGTTGAGGTTGTTGTTGTTTTTCAATGTTGAGGTTGTTGTTGAATTTGTTGGTGTTTTTCAATGTTAAGGTTGTTGTTGTTTTTCAATGTTGAGGTTGTTGTTGAATTTGTTGGTGTTTTTCAATGTTGAGTTTGTTGTTGAATTTGTTGGTGTTTTTCAATTTCGAGGTTGCTGTTGAATTTGTTAGTGTTTTTCAATGTTGAGGTTGTTGTTGAAGTTGTTGGTGTTTTTCAATGTTGAGGTTGTTGTTGAATTTGTTGGTGTTTTTCAATGTTGAGGTTGTTGTTGAATTTGTTGGTGTTTTTCAATGTTTAGTTTGTTGTTGTTTTTCAATGTTGAGGTTGTTGTTGAATTTGTTGGTGTTTTTCAATGTTGAGGTTGTTGTTGTTTTTCAATTTTGAGGTTGTTGTTGAATTTGTTGGTGTTTTTCAATGTTGAGGTTGTTGTTGTTTTTCAAAGTAGAGGTTGTTGTTGAATTTGTTGGTGTTTTTCAATGTTGAGGTTGTTGTTGAATTTGTTGGCGTTTTTCACTGTTGAGTTTGTTGTTGTTTTTCAATGTTGAGGTTGTTGTTGAATTTATTGGTGTTTTTCAATGTTGAGGTTGTTGTTGTTTTTCAATGTTGAGGTTTTTGTTGAATTTGTTGGTGTTTTTCAATGTTGAGGTTGTTGTTGTTTTTCAATGTTGAGGTTGTTGTTGAATTTGTTGGTGTTTTTCAATGTTGAGGTTGTTGTTGAATTTGTTGGTGTTTTTCAATGATGAGGTTATTGTTGTTTTTCAATGCTGAGGTTGTTGTTGAATTTGTTGGTGTTTTTCAATGTTGAGGTTGTTGTTGTTTTTCAATGCTGAGGTTGTTGTTGAATTTGTTGGTGTTTTTCAATGTTGAGGTTGTTGTTGAATTTGTTGGTGTTTTTCAATGTTGAGGTTGTTGTTGTTTTTCAATGCTGAGGTTGATGTTGAATTTGTTGGTGTTTTTCAATGTTTAGGTTGTTGTTGTTTTTCAATGTTGAGGTTGTTGTTGAAATTGTTGTTGTTTTTCAACGTTGAGGTTGTTGTTGAATTTGTTGGTGTTTTTCAATGTGAGTTTGTTGCTGTTTTTCAATGTTGAGGTTGTTGTTGAATTTGTTGGTGTTTTTCAATGTTGAGGTTGTTGTTGTTTTTCCAGGTTGAGGTTGTTGTTGAATTTGTTGGTGTTTTTCAATGTTGAGGTTGTTGTTGTTTTTCAATGTTGAGGTTGTTGTTGAATTTGTTGGTGTTTTTCAATGTTGAGGTTGTTGTTGTTTTTCAATGTTGAGGTTGTTGTTGAATTTGTTGGTGTTTTTCAATTTCGAGGTTGTTGTTGAATTTGTTAGTGTTTTTCAATGTTGAGGTTGTTGTTGAAGTTGTTGTTGTTTTTCAATGTTGAGGTTGTTGTTGAATTTGTTGGTGTTTTTCAATGTTTAGTTTGTTGTTGTTTATCAATGTTGAGGTTGTTGTTGAATTTGTTGGTGTTTTTCAATGTTGAGGTTATTGTTGTTTTTCAATTTTGAGGTTGTTGTTGAATTTGTTGGTGTTTTTCAATGTTGAGGTTGTTGTTGTTTTTCAAAGTTGAGGTTGTTGTTGAATTTGTTGGTGTTTTTCAATTTCGAGGTTGTTGTTGAATTTGTTGGTGTTTTTCAATGTTGAAGTTGATGTTGAATTTGTTGGTGTTTTTCAATGTTGAGGTTGTTGTTGTTTTTCAATGTTGAGGTTGTTGTTGAATTTGTTGGTGTTTTTCAATGTTGAGGTTGTTGTTGTTTTTCAATGCTGAGGTTGTTGTTGAATTTGTTGGCGTTTTTCAATGTTGAAGTTGTTGTTGAATTTGTTGGTGTTTTTCAATGTTGAGGTTGTTGTTGTTTTTCAATGTTGAGGTTGTTGTTGAATTTGTTGGTGTTTTTCAATGTTGAGGTTGTTGTTGTTTTTCAATGTTGATGTTGTTGTTGAATTTGTTGGTGTTTTTCAATGTTGAGGTTGTTGTTGTTTTTCAATGCTGAGGTTGATGTTGAATTTGTTGGTGTTTTTCAATGTTTAGGTTGTTGTTGTTTTTCAATGTTGAGGTTGTTGTTGAATTTGTTGGTGTTTTTCAACGTTGAGGTTGTTGTTGAATTTGTTGGTGTTTTTCAATGTGAGTTTGTTGTTGTTTTTCAATGTTGAGGTTGTTGTTGAATTTGTTGGTGTTTTTCAATGT
Source organism: Isurus oxyrinchus (assembly GCA_026770705.1). Taxonomy (NCBI): domain Eukaryota; kingdom Metazoa; phylum Chordata; class Chondrichthyes; order Lamniformes; family Lamnidae; genus Isurus; species Isurus oxyrinchus. Next base: position 444,071 of record JANJGN010000443.1, on the reverse strand, counting down.
TGAGGTTGTTGTTGTTTTTCAATGTTGAGGTTGTTGTTCAATTTGTTGGTGTTTTTCAATGTTAAGGTTGTTGTTGTTTTTCAATGTTGAGGTTGTTGTTGAATTTGTTGGTGTTTTTCAATGTTGAGTTTGTTGTTGAATTTGTTGGTGTTTTTCAATTTCGAGGTTGTTGTTGAATTTGTTAGTGTTTTTCAATGTTGAGGTTGTTGTTGAAGTTGTTGGTGTTTTTCAATGTTGAGGTTGTTGTTGAATTTGTTGGTGTTTTTCAATGTTGAGGTTGTTGTTGAATTTGTTGGTGTTTTTCAATGTTTAGTTTGTTGTTGTTTTTCAATGTTGAGGTTGTTGTTGAATTTGTTGGTGCTTTTCAATGTTGAGGTTGTTGTTGTTTTTCAATTTTGAGGTTGTTGTTGAATTTGTTGGTGTTTTTCAATGTTGAGGTTGTTGTTGTTTTTCAAAGTAGAGGTTGTTGTTGAATTTGTTGGTGTTTTTCAATTTCGAGGTTGTTGTTGAATTTGGTGGTGTTTTTCAATGTTGAAGTTGATTTTGAATTTGTTGGTGTTTTTCCATGTTGAGGTTGTTCTTGTTTTTCAATGTTGAGGTTGTTGTTGAATTTGTTGGTGTTTTTCAATGTTGAGGTTGTTGTTGTTTTTCAATGCTGAGGTTGTTGTTGAATTTGTTGGTGTTTTTCAATGTTGAAGTTGTTGTTGAATTTGTTGGTGTTTTTCAATGTTGAGGTTGTTGTTGTTTTTCAATGTTGAGGTTGTTGTTGAATTTGTTGGTGTTTTTCAATGTTGAGGTTGTTGTTGTTTTTCAATGTTGAGGTTGTTGTTGAATTTGTTGGTGTTTTTCAATTTCGAGTTTGTTGTTGTTTTTCAATGTTGAGGTTGTTGTTGAATTTGTTGGTCCTTTTCAATGTTGAGATTGTTGTTGAATTTGTTGGTGTTCTTCAATGTTGTGGTTGTTGTTGTTTTTCAATGTTGAGGTTGTAGTTGAATTTGTTGGTGTTTTTCAATGTTGAGTTTGTTGTTGAATTTGTTGTTGTTTTTCAATTTCGAGGTTGTTGTTGAATTTGTTAGTGTTTTTCAATGTTGAGGTTGTTGTTGAAGTTGTTGGTGTTTTTCAATGTTGAGGTTGTTGTTGAATTTGTTGGTGTTTTTCAATGTTGAGGTTGTTGTTGTTTTTCAATGTTGAGGTTGTTGTTGAATTTGTTGGTGTTTTTCAATGTTTAGTTTGTTGTTGTTTTTCAATGTTGAGGTTGTTGTTGAATTTGTTGGTGTTTTTCAATGTTGAGGTTGTTGTTGTTTGTCAATTTTGAGGTTGTTGTTGAATTTGTTGGTGTTTTTCAATGTTGAGGTTGTTGTTGTTTTTCAAAGTTGAGGTTGTTGTTGAATTTGTTGGTGTTTTTCAATTTCGAGGTTGTTGTTGAATTTGTTGGTGTTTTTCAATGTTGAAATTGATGTTGAATTTGTTGGTGTTTTTCAATGTTGAGGTTGTTGTTGTTTTTCAATGTTGAGGTTGTTGTTGAATTTGTTGGTGTTTTTCAATGTTGAGGTTGATGTTGTTTTTCAATGCTGAGGTTGTTGTTGAATTTGTTGGTGTTTTTCAATGTTGAAGTTGTTGTTGAATTTGTTGGTGTTTTTCAATGTTGAGGTTGTTGTTGTTTTTCAATGTTGAGGTTGTTGTTGAATGTGTTGGTGTTTTTCAATGTTGAGGTTGTTGTTGTTTTTCAATGTTGAGGTTGTTGTTGAATTTGTTGGTGTTTTTCAATTTCGAGGTTGTTGTTGAATTTGTTTGTGTTTTTCAATGTTGAGGTTGTTGTTGTTTTTCAATCTTGAGGTTATTGTTAAATTTGTTGGTGTTTTTCAATGTTGAGGTTGTTGCTGTTTTTCAATGTTGAGGTTGTTGTTGAATTTGTTGGCGTTTTTCACTGTTGAGTTTGTTGTTGTTTTTCAATGTTGAGGTTGTTGTTGAATTTATTGGTGTTTTTCAATGTTGAGGTTGTTGTTGTTTTTCAATGTTGAGGTTTTTGTTGAATTTGTTGGTGTTTTTCAATGTTGAGGTTGTTGCTGTTTTTCAATGTTGAGGTTGTTGTTGAATTTGTTGGTGTTTTTCAATGTTGAGGTTGTTGTTGAATTTGTTGGTGTTTTTCAATGATGAGGTTATTGTTGTTTTTCAATGCTGAGGTTGTTGTTGAATTTGTTGGTGTTTTTCAATGTTGAGGTTGTTGTTGTTTTTCAATGCTGAGGTTGTTGTTGAATTTTTTGGTGTTTTTCAATGTTGAGGTTGTTGTTGAATTTGTTGGTGTTTTTCAATGTTGAGGTTGTTGTTGTTTTTCAATGCTGAGGTTGATGTTGAATTTGTTGGTGTTTTTCAATGTTTAGGTTGTTGTTGTTTTTCAATGTTGAGGTTGTTGTTGAAATTGTTGTTGTTTTTCAACTTTGAGGTTGTTGTTGAATTTGTTGGTGTTTTTCAATGTGAGTTTGTTGCTGTTTTTCAATGTTGAGGTTGTTGTTGAATTTGTTGGTGTTTTTCAATGTTGAGGTTGTTGTTGTTTTTCCAGGTTGAGGTTGTTGTTGAATTTGTTGGTGTTTTTCAATGTTGAGGTTGTTGTTGTTTTTCAATGTTCAGGTTGTTGTTGAATTTGTTGGTGCTTTTCAATGTTGAGATTGTTGTTGAATTTGTTGGTGTTTTTCAATGTTGAGGTTGTTGTTGTTTTTCAATGTTGAGGTTGTTGTTGAATTTGTTGGTGTTTTTCAATGTTGAGGTTGTTGTTGTTTTTCAATGTTGAGGTTGTTGTTGAATTTGTTGGTGTTTTTCAATTTCGAGGTTGTTGTTGAATTTGTTAGTGTTTTTCAATATTGAGGTTGTTGTTGAAGTTGTTGTTGTTTTTCAATGTTGAGGTTGTTGTTGAATTTGTTGGTGTTTTTCAATGTTTAGTTTGTTGTTGTTTATCAATGTTGAGGTTGTTGTTGAATTTGTTGGTGTTTTTCAATGTTGAGGTTGTTGTTGTTTTCCAATTTTGAGGTTGTTGTTGAATTTGTGGTGTTTTTCAATGTTGAGGTTGTTGTTGTTTTTCAAAGTTGAGGTTGTTGTTGAATTTGTTGGTGTTTTTCAATTTCGAGGTTGTTGTTGAATTTGTTGGTGTTTTTCAATGTTGAAGTTGATGTTGAATTTGTTGGTGTTTTTCAATGTTGAGGTTGTTGTTGTTTTTCAATGTTGAGGTTGTTGTTGAATTTGTTGGTGTTTTTCAATGTTGAGGTTGTTGTTGTTTTTCAATGCTGAGGTTGTTGTTGAATTTGTTGGTGTTTTTCAATGTTGAAGTTGTTGTTGAATTTGTTGGTGTTTTTCAATGTTGAGGTTGTTGTTGTTTTTCAATGTTGAGGTTGTTGTTGAATTTGTTGGTGTTTTTCAATGTTGAGGTTGTTGTTGTTTTTCAATGTTGATGTTGTTGTTGAATTTGTTGGTGTTTTTCAATGTTGAGGTTGTTGTTGTTTTTCAATGCTGAGGTTGATGTTGAATTTGTTGGTGTTTTTCAATGTTTAGGTTGTTGTTGTTTTTCAATGTTGAGGTTGTTGTTGAATTTGTTGGTGTTTTTCAACGTTGAGGTTGTTGTTGAATTTGTTGGTGTTTTTCAATGTGAGTTTGTTGTTGTTTTTCAATGTTGAGGTTGTTGTTGAATTTGTTGGTGTTTTTCAATGTTGAGGTTGTTGTTGTTTTTCAATGTTGAGGTTGTTGTTGAATTTGTTGGTGTTTTTCAATGTTAAGGTTGTTGTTGTTTTTCAATGTTGAGGTTGTTGTTGAATTTGTTGGTGTTTTTCAATGTTGAGTTTGTTGTTGAATTTGTTGGTGTTTTTCAATTTCGAGGTTGCTGTGAATTTGTTAGTGTTTTTCAATGTTGAGGTTGTTGTTGAAGTTGTTGGTGTTTTTCAATGTTGAGGTTGTTGTTGAATTTGTTGGTGTTTTTCAATGTTGAGGTTGTTGTTGAATTTGTTGGTGTTTTTCAATGTTTAGTTTGTTGTTGTTTTTCAATGTTGAGGTTGTTGTTGAATTTGTTGGTGTTTTTCAATGTTGAGGTTGTTGTTGTTTTTCAATTTTGAGGTTGTTGTTGAATTTGTTGGTGTTTTTCAATGTTGAGGTTGTTGTTGTTTTTCAAAGTAGAGGTTGTTGTTGAATTTGTTGGTGTTTTTCAATTTCGAGGTTGTTGTTGAATTTGGTGGTGTTTTTCAATGTTGAAGTTGATTTTGAATTTGTTGGTGTTTTTCCATGTTGAGGTTGTTCTTGTTTTTCAATGTTGAGGTTGTTGTTGAATTTGTTGGTGTTTTTCAATGTTGAGGTTGTTGTTGTTTTTCAATGCTGAGGTTGTTGTTGAATTTGTTGGTGTTTTTCAATGTTGAAGTTGTTGTTGAATTTGTTGGTGTTTTTCAATGTTGAGGTTGTTGTTGTTTTTCAATGTTGAGGTTGTTGTTGAATTTGTTGGTGTTTTTCAATGTTGAGGTTGTTGTTGTTTTTCAATGTTGAGGTTGTTGTTGAATTTGTTGGTGTTTTTCAATTTCGAGGTTGTTGCTGTTTTTCAATTTGTAGGGTTGTTGTTGAATTTGTTGGTGTTTTTAAATGTTGAGTTTGTTGTTGTTTTTCAATGTTGAGGTTGTTGTTGAATTTGTTGGTGTTTTTCAATGTTGAGGTTGTTGTTGTTTCTCAATGTTGAGGTTGTTGTTGAATTTGTTGGTGTTTTTCAATGTTGAGGTTGTTGTTGTTTTTTCAATGTTGAGGTTGTTGTTGAATTTGTTGGTGGTTTTTCAATGTTGAGGTTGTTGTTGAATTTGTTGGTGTTTTTCACTGATGAGGTTGTTGTTGTTTTTCAATGTTGAGCTTGTTGTTGAATTTGTTGGTGTTTTTCAATGTTGAGGTTGTTGCTGTTTTTCAATGCTGAGGTTGTTGTTGAATTTGTTGGTGTTTTTCAATGTTGAGGTTGTTGTTGAATTTGTTGGTGTTTTTCAATGTTGAGGTTGTTGTTGTTTTTCAATGCTGAGGTTGATGTTGAATTTGTTGGTGTTTTTCAATGTTTAGGTTGTTGTTGTTTTTCAATGTTGAGGTTGTTGTTGAATTTGTTGGTGTTTTTCAATGTTGAGGTTGTTGTTGTTTTTCAATGTTGAGGTTGTTGTTGAATTTGTTGGTGTTTTTCAATTTCGAGGTTGTTGTTGAATTTGTTGGTGTTTTTCAATGTTGAAGTTGTTGTTGAATTTGTTCGTGTTTTTCAATGTTGCGGTTGTTGTTGTTTTTCAACGTTGAGGTTGTTGTTGAATTTGTTGGTGTTTTTCAATGTTGAGGTTGTTGTTGTTTTTCAATGCTGAGGTTGTTTTTGAATTTGTTGGTGTTTTTCAATGTTGAGGTTGTTGTTGAATTTGTTGGTGTTTTTCAATGTTGAGGTTGTTGTTGTTTTTCAATGTTGAGGTTGTTGTTGAATTTGTTGGTGTTTTTCAACGTTGAGGTTGTTGTTGAATTTGTTGGTGTTTTTCAATGTGAGTTTGTTGTTGTTTTTCAACGTTGAGGTTGTTGTTGAATTTGTTGGTGTTTTTCAATGTTGAGGTTGTTGTTGTTTTTCACTGTTGAGGTTGTTGTTGAATTTGTTGGTGTTTTTCAATGTTGTGGTTGTTGTTGTTTTTCAATGTTGAGGTTGTTGTTGAATTTGTTGGTGTTTTTCAATGTTGAGTTTGTTGTTGAATTTGTTGGTGTTTTTCAATTTCGAGGTTGTTGTTGAATTTGTTAGTGTTTTTCAATGTTGAGGTTGTTGTTGAAGTTGTTGGTGTTTTTCAATGTTGAGGTTGTTGTTGAATTTGTTGGTGTTTTTCAATGTTGAGGTTGTTGTTGTTTTTCAATGTTGAGGTTGTTGTTGAATTTGTTGGTGTTTTTCAATGTTTATTTGTTGTTGTTTTTCAATGTTGAGGTTGTTGTTGAATTTGTTGGTGTTTTTCAATGTTGAGGTTGTTGTTGTTTTTCAATTTTGAGGTTGTTGTTGAATTTGTTGGTGTTTTTCAACGTTGAGGTTGTTGTTGAATTTGTTGGTGTTTTTCAATGTGAGTTTGTTGTTGTTTTTCAATGTTGAGGTTGTTGTTGAATTTGTTGGTGTTTTTCAATGTTGAGGTTGTTGTTGTTTTTCAATGTTGAGGTTGTTGTTGAATTTGTTGGTGTTTTTCAATGTTGAGGTTGTTGTTGTTTTTCAATGTTGAGGTTGTTGTTGAATTTGTTGGTGCTTTTCAATGTTGAGATTGTTGTTGAATTTGTTGGTGTTTTTCAATGTTGTGGTTGTTGTTGTTTTTCAAAATTGAGGTTGTTGTTGAATTTGTTGGTGTTTTTCAATGTTGAGTTTGTTGTTGAATTTGTTGGTGTTTTTCAATTTCGAGGTTGTTGTTGAATTTGTTAGTGTTTTTCAATGTTGAGGTTGTTGTTGAAGTTGTTGGTGTTTTTCAATGTTGAGGTTGTTGTTGAATTTGTTGGTGTTTTTCAATGTTGAGGTTGTTGTTGTTTTTCAATGTTGAGGTTGTTGTTGAATTTGTTGGTGTTTTTCAATGTTTAGTTTGTTGTTGTTTTTCAATGTTGAGGTTGTTGTTGAATTTGTTGGTGTTTTTCAATTTTGAGGTTGTTGTTGTTTTTCAATTTTGAGGTTGTTGTTGAATTTGTTCGTGTTTTTCAATGTTGAGGTTGTTGTTGTTTTTCAAAGTTGAGGTTGTTGTTGAATTTGTTGGTGTTTTTCAATTTCGAGGTTGTTGTTGAATTTGTTGGTGTTTTTCAATGATGAAGTTGATGTTGAATTTGTTGGTGTTTTTCAATGTTGAGGTTGTTGTTGTTTTTCAATGTTGAGGTTGTTGTTGAATTTGTTGGTGTTTTTCAATGTTGAGGTTGATGTTGTTTTTCAATGCTGAGGTTGTTGTTGAATTTGTTGGTGTTTTTCAATGTTGAAGTTGTTGTTGAATTTGTTGGTGTTTTTCAATGTTGAGGTTGTTGTTGTTTTTCAATGTTGAGGTTGTTGTTGAATTTGTTGGTGTTTTTCAATGTTGAGGTTGTTGTTGTTTTTCAATGCTGAGGTTGATGTTGAATTTGTTGGTGTTTTTCAATGTTTAGGTTGTTGTTGTTTTTCAATGTTGAGGTTGTTGTTGAATTTGTTGGTGTTTTTTCAACGTTGAGGTTGTTGTTATTTTTGTTGGTGTTTTCAATGTGAGTTTGTTGTTGTTTTTCATGTTGAGGTTGTTGTTGAATTTGTTGGTGTTTTTCAATGTTGAGGTTGTTGTTGTTTTTCAATGTTGAGGTTGTAGTTGAATTTGTTGGTGTTTTTGAATGTTAAGGTTGTTGTTGTTTTTCAATGTTGAGGTTGTTGTTGAATTTGTTGGTGTTTTTCAATGTTGAGTTTGTTGTTGAATTTGTTGGTGTTTTTCAATTTCGAGGTTGTTGTTGAATTTGTTAGTGTTTTTCAATGTTGAGGTTGTTGTTGAAGTTGTTGGTGTTTTTCAATGTTGAGGTTGTTGTTGATTTGTTGGTGTTTTTCAATGTTGAGGTTGTTGTTGTTTTTCAATGTTGAGGTTGTTGTTGAATTTGAAGGTGTTTTTCAATGTTTAGTTTGTTGTTGTTTTTCAATGTTGAGGTTGTTGTTGAATTTGTTGGTGTTTTTCAATGTTGAGGTTGTTGTTGTTTTTCAATGTTGAGGTTGTTGTTGAATTTGTTGGTGTTTTTCAATGTTGAGGTTGTTGTTGTTTTTCAAAGTAGAGGTTGTTGTTGAATTTGTTGGTGTTTTTCAATTTCGAGGTTGTTGTTGAATTTGGTGGTGTTTTTCAATGTTGAAGTTGATTTTGAATTTGTTGGTGTTTTTCCATGTTGAGGTTGTTCTTGTTTTTCAATGTTGAGGTTGTTGTTGAATTTGTTGGTGTTTTTCAATGTTGAGGTTGTTGTTGTTTTTCAATGCTGAGGTTGTTGTTGAATTTGTTGGTGTTTTTCAATGTTGAAGTTGTTGTTGAATTTGTTGGTGTTTTTCAATGTTGAGGTTGTTGTTGTTTTTCAATGTTGAGGTTGTTGTTGAATTTGTTGGTGTTTTTCAATGTTGAGGTTGTTGTTGTTTTTCAATGTTGAGGTTGTTGTTGAATTTGTTGGTGTTTTTCAATTTCGAGGTTGTTGCTGTTTTTCAATGTTGAGGTTGTTGTTGAATTTGTTGGTGTTTTTTCAATGTTGAGTTTGTTGTTGTTTTTCAATGTTGAGGTTGTTGTTGAATTTGTTGGTGTTTTTCAATGTTGAGGTTGTTGTTATTTTTCAATGTTGAGGTTGTTGTTGAATTTGTTGGTGTTTTTCAATGTTGAGGTTGTTGTTGTTTTTCAATGTTGAGGTTGTTGTTGAATTTGTTGGTGTTTTTCAATGTTGAGGTTGTTGTTGAATTTGTTGGTGTTTTTTCAATGATGAGGTTGTTGTTGTTTTTCAATGTTGAGGTTGTTGTTGAATTTGTTGGTGTTTTTCAATGTTGAGGTTGTTGTTGTTTTTCAATGCTGAGGTTGTTGTTGAATTTGTTGGTGTTTTTCAATGTTGAGGTTGTTGTTGTTTTTCAATTTTGAGGTTGTTGTTGAATTTGTTGGTGTTTTTCAATGTTGGAGTTGTTGTTGTTTTTCAATGTTGAGGTTGTTGTTGAATTTGTTGGTGTTTTTCAATGTTGAGGTTGTTGTTGAATTTGTTGGTGTTTTTCAATGATGAGGTTATTGATGTTTTTCAATGTTGAGGTTGTTGTTGAATTGTTGGTGTTTTTCAATGTTGAGGTTGTTGTTGTTTTTCAATGCTGAGGTTGTTGTTGAATTTGTTGGTGTTTTTCAATGTTGAGGTTGTTGTTGAATTTGATGGTGTTTTTCAATGTTGAGGTTGTTGTTGTTTTTCAATGCTGAGGTTGATGTTGAATTTGTTGGTGTTTTTCAATGTTTAGGTTGTTGTTGTTTTTCAATGTTGAGGTTGTTGTTGAATTTGTTGGTGTTTTTCAACGTTGAGGTTGTTGTTGAATTTGTTGGTGTTTTTCATTGTGAGTTTGTTGCTGTTTTTCAATGTTGAGGTTGTTGTTGAATTTGTTGGTGTTTTTCAATGTTGAGGTTGTTGTTGTTTTTCAAGGTTGAGGTTGTTGTTGAATTTGTTGGTGTTTTTCAATGTTGAGGTTGTTGTTGTTTTTCAATGTTGAGGTTGTTGTTGAATTTGTTGGTGCTTTTCAATGTTGAGATTGTTGTTGAATTTGTTGGTGTTTTTTCAATGTTGAGGTTGTTGTTGTTTTTCAATGTTGAGGTTGTTGTTGAATTTGTTGGTGTTTTTCAATGTTGAGGTTGTTGTTGTTTTTCAATGTTGAGGTTGTTGTTGAATTTGTTGGTGTTTTTCAATGTTGAGGTTGTTGTTGAATTTGTTAGTGTTTTTCAATGTTGAGGTTGTTGTTGAAGTTGTTGTTGTTTTTCAATGTTGAGGTTGTTGTTGAATTTGTTGGTGTTTTTCAATGTTTAGTTTGTCTTTGTTTTTCAATGTTGAGGTTGTTGTTGAATTTTTTGGTGTTTTTCAATGTTGAGGTTGTTGTTGTTTTTCAATTTTGAGGTTGTTGTTGAATTTGTTGGTGTTTTTCAATGTTGAGGTTGTTGTTTTTTTTCAAAGTTGAGGTTGTTGTTGAATTTGTTGGGTGTTTTTCAATTCGAGGTGGTTGTTGAACTTGTTGTGTTTTTCAATGTGAAGTTGATGTTGAATTTGTTGTGTTTTTCAATGATGAGGTTGTTGTTGTTTTTCAATGTTGAGGTTGTTGTTGAATTTGTTGGTTTTTTTCAATGTTGAGGTTGTTGTTGTTTTTCAATGCTGAGATTGTTGTTGAATTTGTTGGTGTTTTTCAATGTTGAAGTTGTTGAATTTGTTGGTGTTTTTCAATGTTGAGGTTGTTGTTGTTTTTCAATGTTGAGGTTGTTGTTGAATTTATTGGTGTTTTTCAATGTTGAGGTTGTTGTGTTTTTCAATGTTGAGGTTGTTGTTGAATTTGTTGGTGTTTTTTCAATGTTGAGGTTGTTCTTGTTTTTCAATGCTGAGGTTGATGTTGAATTTGTTGGTGTTTTTTCAATGTTTAGGTTGTTGTTGTTTTTCAATGTTGAGGTTGTTGTTGAATTTGTTGGTGTTTTTCAACGTTGAGGTTGTTGTTGAATTTGTTGGTGTTTTTCAATGTGAGTTTGTTGTTGTTTTTCAATGTTGAGGTTGTTGTTGAATTTGTTGGTGTTTTTCACTGTTGAGGGTTGTTATTGTTTTTCAATGTTGAGGTTGTTGTTGAATTTGTTGGTGTTTTTCAATGTTAAGGTTGTTGTTGTTTTTCAATGTTGAGGTTGTTGTTGAATTTGTTGGTGTTTTTCAATGTTGAGTTTGTTGTTGAATTTGTTGGTGTTTTTCAATTTCGAGCTTGTTGTTGAATTTGTTAGTGTTTTTCAATGTTGAGGTTGTTGTGTGAAGTTGTTGGTGTTTTTCAATGTTGAGGTTGTTGTTGAATTTGTTGGTGTTTTTCAATGTTGAGGTTGTTGTTGTTTTTCAATGTTGAGGTTGTTGTTCAATTTGAAGGTGTTTTTCAATGTTTAGTTTGTTGTTGTTTTTCAATGTTGAGGTTGTTGTTGAATTTGTTGGTGTTTTTCAAGTTGCGGTGTTGTTGTTTTTCAATGTTGAGGTTGTTGTTGAATTTGTTGGTGTTTTTCAATGTTGAGGTTGTGGTTGTTTTTCAAAGTAGAGGTTGTTGTTGAATTTGTTGGTGTTTTTCAATTTCGAGGTTGTTATTGAATTTGGTGGTGTTTTTCAATGTTGAAGTTGATTTTGAATTTGTTGGTGTTTTTCCATGTTGAGGTTGTTCTTGTTTTTCAATGTTGAGGTTGTTGTTGAATTTGTTGGTGTTTTTCAATGTTGAGGTTGTTGTTGTTTTTCAATGCTGAGGTTGTTGTTGAATTTGTTGGTGTTTTTCAATGTTGACGTTGTTGTTGAATTTGTTGTTGTTTTTCAATGTTGAGGTTGTTGTTGTTTTTCAATGTTGAGGTTGTTGTTGAATTTGTTGGTGTTTTTCAATGTTGAGGTTGTTGTTGTTTTTCAATGTTGAGGTTGTTGTTGAATTTGTTGGTGTTTTTTCAATTTCGAGGTTGTTGCTGTTTTTCAATGTTGAGGTTGTTGTTGAATTTGTTGGTGTTTTTCAATGTTGAGTTTGTTGTTGTTTTTCAATGTTGAGGTTGTTGTTGAATTTGTTGGTGTTTTTCAATGTTGAGGTTGTTGTTGTTTTTCAATGTTGAGGTTGTTGTTGAATTTGTTGGTGTTTTTCAATGTTGAGGTTGTTGTTGTTTTTCAATGTTGAGGTTGTTGTTGAATTTGTTGGTGTTTTTCAATGTTGAGGTTGTTGTTGAATTTGTTGGTGTTTTTCAATGATGAGGTTGTTGTTGTTTTTCAATGTTGAGCTTGTTGTTGAATTTGTTGGTGTTTTTCAATGTTGAGGTTGTTGTTGTTTTTCAATGCTGAAGTTGTTGTTGAATTTGTTGGTGTTTTTCAATGTTGAGGTTGTTGTTGTTTTTCAATTTTGAGGTTGTTGTTGAATTTGTTGGTGTTTTTCAATGTTGAGGTTGTTGTTGTTTTTCAAAGTTGAGGTTGTTGTTGAATTTGTTGGTGTTTTTCAATTTCGAGGTTGTTGTTGAATTTGTTGGTGTTTTTCAATGTTGAAGTTGATGTTGAATTTGTTGGTGTTTTTCAATGTTGAGGTTGTTGTTGTTTTTCAATGTTGAGGTTGTTGTTGAATTTGTTGGTGTTTTTCAATGTTGAGGTTGTTGTTGTTTTTCAATGCTGAGGTTGTTGTTGAATTTGTTGGTGTTTTTCAATGTTGAAGTTGTTGTTGAATTTGTTGGTGTTTTTCAATGTTGAGGTTGTTGTTGTTTTTCAATGTTGAGGTTGTTGTTGAATTTATTGGTTTTTTTCAATGTTGAGGTTGTTGTTGTTTTTCAATGTTGAGGTTGTTGTTGAATTTGTTGGTGTTTTTCAATGTTGAGGTTGTTGTTGTTTTTCAATGCTGAGGTTGATATTGAATTTGTTGGTGTTTTTCAATGTTTAGGTTGTTGTTGTTTTTCAATGTTGAGGTTGTTGTTGAATTTGTTGGTGTTTTTCAACGTTGAGGTTGTTGTTGAATTTGTTGGTGTTTTTCAATGTGAGTTTGTTGTTGTTTTTCAATGTTGAGGTTGTTGTTGAATTTGTTGGTGTTTTTCAATGTTGAGGTTGTTGTTGTTTTTCAATGTTGAGGTTGTTGTTGAATTTGTTGGTGTTTTTCAATGTTAAGGTTGTTGTTGTTTTTCAATGTTGAGGTTGTTGTTGAATTTGATGGTGTTTTTCAATGTTGAGGTTGTTGTTGTTTTTCAATGCTGAGGTTGATGTTGAATTTGTTGGTGTTTTTCAATGTTTAGGTTGTTGTTGTTTTTCAATGTTGAGGTTGTTGTTGAATTTGTTGGTGTTTTTCAACGTTGAGGTTGTTGTTGAATTTGTTGGTGTTTTTCATTGTGAGTTTGTTGCTGTTTTTCAATGTTGAGGTTGTTGTTGAATTTGTTGGTGTTTTTCAATGTTGAGGTTGTTGTTGTTTTTCAAGGTTGAGGTTGTTGTTGAATTTGTTGGTGTTTTTCAATGTTGAGGTTGTTGTTGTTTTTCAATGTTGAGGTTGTTGTTGAATTTGTTGGTGCTTTTCAATGTTGAGATTGTTGTTGAATTTGTTGGTGTTTTTCAATGTTGAGGTTGTTGTTGTTTTTCAATGTTGAGGTTGTTGTTGAATTTGTTGGTGTTTTTCAATGTTGAGGTTGTTGTTGTTTTTCAATGTTGAGGTTGTTGTTGAATTTGTTGGTGTTTTTCAATGTTGAGGTTGTTGTTGAATTTGTTAGTGTTTTTCAATGTTGAGGTTGTTGTTGAAGTTGTTGTTGTTTTTCAATGTTGAGGTTGTTGTTGAATTTGTTGGTGTTTTTCAATGTTTAGTTTGTCTTTGTTTTTCAATGTTGAGGTTGTTGTTGAATTTTTTGGTGTTTTTCAATGTTGAGGTTGTTGTTGTTTTTCAATTTTGAGGTTGTTGTTGAATTTGTTGGTGTTTTTCAATGTTGAGGTTGTTGTTTTTTTTCAAAGTTGAGGTTGTTGTTGAATTTGTTGGTGTTTTTCAATTTCGAGGTTGTTGTTGAACTTGTTGGTGTTTTTCAATGTTGAAGTTGATGTTGAATTTGTTGGTGTTTTTCAATGATGAGGTTGTTGTTGTTTTTCAATGTTGAGGTTGTTGTTGAATTTGTTGGTTTTTTTCAATGTTGAGGTTGTTGTTGTTTTTCAATGCTGAGATTGTTGTTGAATTTGTTGGTGTTTTTCAATGTTGAAGTTGTTGAATTTGTTGGTGTTTTTCAATGTTGAGGTTGTTGTTGTTTTTCAATGTTGAGGTTGTTGTTGAATTTATTGGTGTTTTTCAATGTTGAGGTTGTTGTTGTTTTTCAATGTTGAGGTTGTTGTTGAATTTGTTGGTGTTTTTCAATGTTGAGGTTGTTCTTGTTTTTCAATGCTGAGGTTGATGTTGAATTTGTTGGTGTTTTTCAATGTTTAGGTTGTTGTTGTTTTTCAATGTTGAGGTTGTTGTTGAATTTGTTGGTGTTTTTCAACGTTGAGGTTGTTGTTGAATTTGTTGGTGTTTTTCAATGTGAGTTTGTTGTTGTTTTTCAATGTTGAGGTTGTTGTTGAATTTGTTGGTGTTTTTCAATGTTGAGGTTGTTATTGTTTTTCAATGTTGAGGTTGTTGTTGAATTTGTTGGTGTTTTTCAATGTTAAGGTTGTTGTTGTTTTTCAATGTTGAGGTTGTTGTTGAATTTGTTGGTGTTTTTCAATGTTGAGTTTGTTGTTGAATTTGTTGGTGTTTTTCAATTTCGAGGTTGTTGTTGAATTTGTTAGTGTTTTTCAATGTTGAGGTTGTTGTTGAAGTTGTTGGTGTTTTTCAATGTTGAGGTTGTTGTTGAATTTGTTGGTGTTTTTCAATGTTGAGGTTGTTGTTGTTTTTCAATGTTGAGGTTGTTGTTCAATTTGAAGGTGTTTTTCAATGTTTAGTTTGTTGTTGTTTTTCAATGTTGAGGTTGTTGTTGAATTTGTTGGTGTTTTTCAATGTTGCGGTTGTTGTTGTTTTTCAATGTTGAGGTTGTTGTTGAATTTGTTGGTGTTTTTCAATGTTGAGGTTGTTGTTGTTTTTCAAAGTAGAGGTTGTTGTTGAATTTGTTGGTGTTTTTCAATTTCGAGGTTGTTATTGAATTTGGTGGTGTTTTTCAATGTTGAAGTTGATTTTGAATTTGTTGGTGTTTTTCCATGTTGAGGTTGTTCTTGTTTTTCAATGTTGAGGTTGTTGTTGAATTTGTTGGTGTTTTTCAATGTTGAGGTTGTTGTTGTTTTTCAATGCTGAGGTTGTTGTTGAATTTGTTGGTGTTTTTCAATGTTGAAGTTGTTGTTGAATTTGTTGTTGTTTTTCAATGTTGAGGTTGTTGTTGTTTTTCAATGTTGAGGTTGTTGTTGAATTTGTTGGTGTTTTTCAATGTTGAGGTTGTTGTTGTTTTTCAATGTTGAGGTTGTTGTTGAATTTGTTGGTGTTTTTCAATTTCGAGGTTGTTGCTGTTTTTCAATGTTGAGGTTGTTGTTGAATTTGTTGGTGTTTTTCAATGTTGAGTTTGTTGTTGTTTTTCAATGTTGAGGTTGTTGTTGAATTTGTTGGTGTTTTTCAATGTTGAGGTTGTTGTTGTTTTTCAATGTTGAGGTTGTTGTTGAATTTGTTGGTGTTTTTCAATGTTGAGGTTGTTGTTGTTTTTCAATGTTGAGGTTGTTGTTGAATTTGTTGGTGTTTTTCAATGTTGAGGTTGTTGTTGAATTTGTTGGTGTTTTTCAATGATGAGGTTGTTGTTGTTTTTCAATGTTGAGCTTGTTGTTGAATTTGTTGGTGTTTTTCAATGTTGAGGTTGTTGTTGTTTTTCAATGCTGAAGTTGTTGTTGAATTTGTTGGTGTTTTTCAATGTTGAGGTTGTTGTTGTTTTTCAATTTTGAGGTTGTTGTTGAATTTGTTGGTGTTTTTCAATGTTGAGGTTGTTGTTGTTTTTCAAAGTTGAGGTTGTTGTTGAATTTGTTGGTGTTTTTCAATTTCGAGGTTGTTGTTGAATTTGTTGGTGTTTTTCAATGTTGAAGTTGATGTTGAATTTGTTGGTGTTTTTCAATGTTGAGGTTGTTGTTGTTTTTCAATGTTGAGGTTGTTGTTGAATTTGTTGGTGTTTTTCAATGTTGAGGTTGTTGTTGTTTTTCAATGCTGAGGTTGTTGTTGAATTTGTTGGTGTTTTTCAATGTTGAAGTTGTTGTTGAATTTGTTGGTGTTTTTCAATGTTGAGGTTGTTGTTGTTTTTCAATGTTGAGGTTGTTGTTGAATTTATTGGTTTTTTTCAATGTTGAGGTTGTTGTTGTTTTTCAATGTTGAGGTTGTTGTTGAATTTGTTGGTGTTTTTCAATGTTGAGGTTGTTGTTGTTTTTCAATGCTGAGGTTGATATTGAATTTGTTGGTGTTTTTCAATGTTTAGGTTGTTGTTGTTTTTCAATGTTGAGGTTGTTGTTGAATTTGTTGGTGTTTTTCAACGTTGAGGTTGTTGTTGAATTTGTTGGTGTTTTTCAATGTGAGTTTGTTGTTGTTTTTCAATGTTGAGGTTGTTGTTGAATTTGTTGGTGTTTTTCAATGTTAAGGTTGTTGTTGTTTTTCAATGTTGAGGTTGTTGTTGAATTTGTTGGTGTTTTTCAATGTTGAGTTTGTTGTTGAATTTGTTGGTGTTTTTCAATTTCGAGGTTGTTGTTGAATTTGTTAGTGTTTTTCAATGTTGAGGTTGTTGTTGAAGTTGTTGGTGTTTTTCAATGTTGAGGTTGTTGTTGAATTTGTTGGTGTTTTTCAATGTTGAGGTTGTTGTTGTTTTTCAATGTTGAGGTTGTTGTTGAATTTGTTGGTGTTTTTCAATGTTTCGTTTGTTGTTGTTTTTCAATGTTGAGGTTGTTGTTGAATTTGTTGGTGTTTTTCAATGTTGAGGTTGTTGTTGTTTTTCAATGTTGAGGTTGTTGTTGAATTTGTTGGTGTTTTTCAATGTTGAGGTTGTTCTTGTTTTTCAAAGTAGAGGTTGTTGTTGAATTTGTTGGTGTTTTTCAATTTCGAGGTTGTTGTTGAATTTGGTGGTGTTTTTCAATGTTGAAGTTGATTTTGAATTTGTTGGTGTTTTTCCATGTTGAGGTTGTTCTTGTTTTTCAATGTTGAGGTTGTTGTTGAATTTGTTGTTGTTTTTCAATGTTGAGGTTGTTGTTGTTTTTCAATGCTGAGGTTGTTGTTGAATTTGTTGGTGTTTTTCAATGTTGAAGTTGTTGTTGAATTTGTTGGTGTTTTTCAATGTTGAGGTTGTTGTTGTTTTTCAATGTTGAGGTTGTTGTTGAATTTGTTGGTGTTTTTCAATGTTGAGGTTGTTGTTGTTTTTCAATGGTGAGGTTGTTGTTGAATTTGTTGGTGTTTTTCAATTTCGAGGTTGTTGCTGTTTTTCAATGTTGAGGTTGTTGTTGAATTTGTTGGTGTTTTTCAATGTTGAGTTTGTTGTTGTTTTTCAATGTTGAGGTTGTTGTTGAATTTGTTGGTGTTTTTCAATGTTGAGGTTGTTGTTGTTTTTCAATGTTGAGGTTGTTGTTGAATTTGTTGGTGTTTTTCAATGTTGAGGTTGTTGTTGTTTTTCAATGTTGAGGTTGTTGTTGAGTTTGTTGGTGTTTTTCAATGTTGAGGTTGTTGTTGAATTTGTTGGTGTTTTTCAATGATGAGGTTGTTGTTGTTTTTCAATGTTGAGGTTGTTGTTGAATTAGTTGGTGTTTTTCAATGTTGAGGTTGTTGTTGTTTTTCAATGCTGAGGTTGTTGTTGAATTTGTTGGTGTTTTTCAATGTTGAGGTTGTTGTTGAATTTGTTGGTGTTTTTCAATGTTGAGGTTGTTGTTGTTTTTCAATGCTGAGGTTGATGTTGAATTTGTTGGTGTTTTTCAATGTTAAGGTTGTTGTTGTTTTTCAATGTTGAGGTTGTTGTTGAATTTGTTGGTGTTTTTCAATGTTGAGGTTGTTGTTGTTTTTCAATGTTGAGGTTGTTGTTGAATTTGTTGGTGTTTTTCAATTTCGAGGTTGTTGTTGAATTTGTTGGAGTTTTTCAATGTTGAAGTTGTTGTTGAATTTGTTCGTGCTTTTCAATGTTGAGGTTGTTGTTGTTTTTCAACGTTGAGGTTGTTGTTGAATTTGTTGGTGTTTTTCAATGTTGAGGTTGTTGTTGTTTTTCAATGCTGAGGTTGTTGTTGAATTTGTTGGTGTTTTTCAATGTTGAGGTTGTTGTTGAATTTGTTGGTGTTTTTCAATGTTGAGGTTGTTGTTGTTTTTCAATGCTGAGGTTGATGTTGAATTTGTTGGTGTTTTTCAATGTTTAGGTTGTTGTTGTTTTTCAATGTTGAGGTTGTTGTTGAATTTGTTGGTGTTTTTCAACGTTGAGGTTGTTGTTGAATTTGTTGGTGTTTTTCAATGTGAGTTTGTTGTTGTTTTTCAATGCTGAGGTTGTTGTTGAATTTGTTGGTGTTTTTCAATGTTGAGGTTGTTGTTGTTTTTCAATGTTGAGGTTGTTGTTGAATTTGTTGGTGTTTTTCAATGTTAAGGTTGTTGTTGTTTTTCAATGTTGAGGTTGTTGTTGAATTTGTTGGTGTTTTTCAATGTTGAGTTTGTTGTTGAATTTGTTGGTGTTTTTCAATTTCGAGGTTGTTGTTGAATTTGTTAGTGTTTTTCAATGTTGAGGTTGTTGTTGAAGTTGTTGGTGTTTTTCAATGTTGAGGTTGTTGTTGAATTTGTTGGTGTTTTTCAATGTTGAGGTTGTTGTTGTTTTTCAATGTTGAGGTTGTTGTTGAATTTGAAGGTGTTTTTCAATGTTTAGTTTGTTGTTGTTTTTCAATGTTGAGGTTGTTGTTGAATTTGTTGGTGTTTTTCAATGTTGCGGTTGTTGTTGTTTTTCAATGTTGAGGTTGTTGTTGAATTTGTTGGTGTTTTTCAATGTTGAGGTTGTTGTTGTTTTTCAAAGTAGAGGTTGTTGTTGAATTTGTTGGTGTTTTTCAATTTCGAGGTTGTTATTGAATTTGGTGGTGTTTTTCAATGTTGAAGTTGATTTTGAATTTGTTGGTGTTTTTCCATGTTGAGGTTGTTCTTGTTTTTCAATGTTGAGGTTGTTGTTGAATTTGTTGGTGTTTTTCAATGTTGAGGTTGTTGTTGTTTTTCAATGCTGAGGTTGTTGTTGAATTTGTTGGTGTTTTTCAATGTTGAAGTTGTTGTTGAATTTGTTGTTGTTTTTCAATGTTGAGGTTGTTGTTGTTTTTCAATGTTGAGGTTGTTGTTGAATTTGTTGGTGTTTTTCAATGTTGAGGTTGTTGTTGTTTTTCAATGTTGAGGTTGTTGTTGAATTTGTTGGTGTTTTTCAATTTCGAGGTTGTTGCTGTTTTTCAATGTTGAGGTTGTTGTTGAATTTGTTGGTGTTTTTCAATGTTGAGTTTGTTGTTGTTTTTCAATGTTGAGGTTGTTGTTGAATTTGTTGGTGTTTTTCAATGTTGAGGTTGTTGTTGTTTTTCAATGTTGAGGTTGTTGTTGAATTTGTTGGTGTTTTTCAATGTTGAGGTTGTTGTTGTTTTTCAATGTTGAGGTTGTTGTTGAATTTGTTGGTGTTTTTCAATGTTGAGGTTGTTGTTGAATTTGTTGGTGTTTTTCAATGATGAGGTTGTTGTTGTTTTTCAATGTTGAGGTTGTTGTTGAATTTGTTGGTGTTTTTCAATGTTGAGGTTGTTGTTGTTTTTCAATGCTGAAGTTGTTGTTGAATTTGTTGGTGTTTTTCAATGTTGAGGTTGTTGTTGTTTTTCAATTTTGAGGTTGTTGTTGAATTTGTTGGTGTTTTTCAATGTTGAGGTTGTTGTTGTTTTTCAAAGTTGAGGTTGTTGTTGAATTTGTTGGTGTTTTTCAATTTCGAGGTTGTTGTTGAATTTGTTGGTGTTTTTCAATGTTGAAGTTGCTGTTGAATTTGTTGGTGTTTTTCAATGATGAGGTTGTTGTTGTTTTTCAATGTTGAGGTTGTTGTTGAATTTGTTGGTGTTTTTCAATGTTGAGGTTGTTGTTGTTTTTCAATGCTGAGGTTGTTGTTGAATTTGTTGGTGTTTTTCAATGTTGAAGTTGTTGTTGAATTTGTTGGTGTTTTTCAATGTTGAGGTTGTTGTTGTTTTTCAATGTTGAGGTTGTTGTTGAATTTATTGGTTTTTTTCAATGTTGAGGTTGTTGTTGTTTTTCAATGTTGAGGTTGTTGTTGAATTTGTTGGTGTTTTTCAATGTTGAGGTTGTTGTTGTTTTTCAATGCTGAGGTTGATGTTGAATTTGTTGGTGTTTTTCAATGTTTAGGTTGTTGTTGTTTTTCAATGTTGAGGTTGTTGTTGAATTTGTTGGTGTTTTTCAACGTTGAGGTTGTTGTTGAATTTGTTGGTGTTTTTCAATGTGAGTTTGTTGTTGTTTTTCAATGTTGAGGTTGTTGTTGAATTTGTTGGTGTTTTTCAATGTTGAGGTTGTTGTTGTTTTTCAATGTTGAGGTTGTTGTTGAATTTGTTGGTGTTTTTCAATGTTAAGGTTGTTGTTGTTTTTCAATGTTGAGGTTGTTGTTGAATTTGTTGGTGTTTTTCAATGTTGAGTTTGTTGTTGAATTTGTTGGTGTTTTTCAATTTCGAGGTTGTTGTTGAATTTGTTAGTGTTTTTCAATGTTGAGGTTGTTGTTGAAGTTGTTGGTGTTTTTCAATGTTGAGGTTGTTGTTGAATTTGTTGGTGTTTTTCAATGTTGAGGTTGTTGTTGTTTTTCAATGTTGAGGTTGTTATTGAATTTGTTGGTGTTTTTCAATGTTTCGTTTGTTGTTGTTTTTCAATGTTGAGGTTGTTGTTGAATTTGTTGGTGTTTTTCAATGTTGAGGTTGTTGTTGTTTTTCAATGTTGAGGTTGTTGTTGAATTTGTTGGTGTTTTTCAATGTTGAGGTTGTTCTTGTTTTTCAAAGTAGAGGTTGTTGTTGAATTTGTTGGTGTTTTTCAATTTCGAGGTTGTTGTTGAATTTGGTGGTGTTTTTCAATGTTGAAGTTGATTTTGAATTTGTTGGTGTTTTTCCATGTTGAGGTTGTTCTTGTTTTTCAATGTTGAGGTTGTTGTTGAATTTGTTGTTGTTTTTCAATGTTGAGGTTGTTGTTGTTTTTCAATGCTGAGGTTGTTGTTGAATTTGTTGGTGTTTTTCAATGTTGAAGTTGTTGTTGAATTTGTTGGTGTTTTTCAATGTTGAGGTTGTTGTTGTTTTTCAATGTTGAGGTTGTTGTTGAATTTGTTGGTGTGTTTCAATGTTGAGGTTGTTGTTGTTTTTCAATGGTGAGGTTGTTGTTGAATTTGTTGGTGTTTTTCAATTTCGAGGTTGTTGCTGTTTTTCAATGTTGAGGTTGTTGTTGAATTTGTTGGTGTTTTTCAATGTTGAGTTTGTTGTTGTTTTTCAATGTTGAGGTTGTTGTTGAATTTGTTGGTGTTTTTCAATGTTGAGGTTGTTGTTGTTTTTCAATGTTGAGGTTGTTGTTGAATTTGTTGGTGTTTTTCAATGTTGAGGTTGTTGTTGTTTTTCAATGTTGAGGTTGTTGTTGAATTTGTTGGTGTTTTTCAATGTTGAGGTTGTTGTTGAATTTGTTGGTGTTTTTCAATGATGAGGTTGTTGTTGTTTTTCAATGTTGAGGTTGTTGTTGAATTTGTTGGTGTTTTTCAATGTTGAGGTTGTTGTTGTTTTTCAATGCTGAGGTTGTTGTTGAATTTGTTGGTGTTTTTCAATGTTGAGGTTGTTGTTGAATTTGTTGGTGTTTTTCAATGTTGAGGTTGTTGTTGTTGTTCAATGCTGAGGTTGATGTTGAATTTGTTGGTGTTTTTCAATGTTAAGGTTGTTGTTGTTTTTCAATGTTGAGGTTGTTGTTGAATTTGTTGGTGTTTTTCAATGTTGAGGTTGTTGTTGTTTTTCAATGTTGAGGTTGTTGTTGAATTTGTTGGTGTTTTTCAATTTCGAGGTTGTTGTTGAATTTGTTGGAGTTTTTCAATGTTGAAGTTGTTGTTGAATTTGTTCGTGCTTTTCAATGTTGAGGTTGTTGTTGTTTTTCAACGTTGAGGTTGTTGTTGAATTTGTTGGTGCTTTTCAATGTTGAGGTTGTTGTTGTTTTTCAATGCTGAGGTTGTTGTTGAATTTGTTGGTGTTTTTCAATGTTGAGGTTGTTGTTGAATTTGTTGGTGTTTTTCAATGTTGAGGTTGTTGTTGTTTTTCAATGCTGAGGTTGATGTTGAATTTGTTGGTGTTTTTCAATGTTTAGGTTGTTGTTGTTTTTCAATGTTGAGGTTGTTGTTGAATTTGTTGGTGTTTTTCAACGTTGAGGTTGTTGTTGAATTTGTTGGTGTTTTTCAATGTGAGTTTGTTGTTGTTTTTCAATGCTGAGGTTGTTGTTGAATTTGTTGGTGTTTTTCAATGTTGAGGTTGTTGTTGTTTTTCAATGTTGAGGTTGTTGTTGAATTTGTTGGTGTTTTTCAATGTTGAGGTTGTTGTTGTTTTTCAATGTTGAGGTTGTTGTTGAATTTGTTGGTGCTTTTCAATGTTGAGATTGTTGTTGAATTTGTTGGTGTTTTTCAATGTTGTGGTTGTTGTTGTTTTTCAATGTTGAGGTTGTTGTTGAATTTGTTGGTGTTTTTCAATGTTGAGTTTGTTGTTGAATTTGTTGGTGTTTTTCAATTTCGAGGTTGTTGTTGAATTTGTTGGTGTTTTTCAATGTTGAGGTTGTTGTTGAAGTTGTTGGTGTTTTTCAATGTTGTGGTTGTTGTTGAATTTGTTGGTGTTTTTCAATGTTGAGGTTGTTGTTGTTTTTCAATGTTGAGGTTGTTGTTGAATTTGTTGGTGTTTTTCAATGTTTAGTTTGCTGTTGTTTTTCAATGTTGAGGTTGTTGTTGAATTTGTTGGTGTTTTTCAATGTTGAGGTTGTTGTTGTTTTTCAATTTTGAGGTTATTGTTGAATTTGTTGGTGTTTTTCAATGTTGAGGTTGTTGTTGTTTTTCAAAGTTGAGGTTGTTGTTGAATTTGTTGGTGTTTTTCAATTTCGAGGTTGTTGTTGAATTTGTTGGTGTTTTTCAATGTTGAAGTTGATGTTGAATTTGTTGGTGTTTTTCAATGTTGAGGTTGTTGTTGTTTTTCAATGTTGAGGTTGTTGTTGAATTTGTTGGTGTTTTTCAATGTTGAGGTTGTTGTTGTTTTTCAATGCTGAGGTTGTTGTTGAATTTGTTGGTGTTTTTCAATGTTGAAGTTGTTGTTGAATTTGTTGGTGTTTTTCAATGTTGAGGTTGTTGTTGTTTTTCAATGTTGAGGTTGTTGTTGAATTTGTTGGTGTTTTTCAATGTTGAGGTTGTTGTTGTTTTTCAATGTTGAGGTTGTTGTTGAATTTGTTGGTGTTTTTCAATTTCGAGGTTGTTGTTGAATTTGTTGGTGTTTTTCAATGTTGAGGTTGTTGTTGTTTTTCAATCTTGAGGTTATTGTTGAATTTGTTGGTGTTTTTCAATGTTGAGGTTGTTGCTGTTTTTCAATGTTGAGGTTGTTGTTGAATTTGTTGGTGTTTTTCAATGTTGAGTTTGTTGTTGTTTTTCAATGTTGAGGTTGTTGTTGAATTTGTTGGTGTTTTTCAATGTTGAGGTTGTTGTTGTTTTTCAATGTTGAGGTTGTTGTTGAATTTGTTGGTGTTTTTCAATGTTGAGGTTGTTGTTGTTTTTCAATGCTGAGGTTGTTGTTGAATTTGTTGGTGTTTTTCAATGTTGAAGTTGTTGTTGAATTTGTTGGTGTTTTTCAATGTTGCGGTTGTTGTTGTTTTTCAATGTTGAGGTTGTTGTTGAATTTATTGGTTTTTTTCAATGTTGAGGTTGTTGTTGTTTTTCAATGTTGAGGTTGTTGTTGAATTTGTTGGTGTTTTTCAATGTTGAGGTTGTTGTTGTTTTTCAATGCTGAGGTTGATGTTGAATTTGTTGGTGTTTTTCAATGTTTAGGTTGTTGTTGTTTTTCAATGTTGAGGTTGTTGTTGAATTTGTTGGTGTTTTTCAACGTTGAGGTTGTTGTTGAATTTGTTGGTGTTTTTCAATGTGAGTTTGTTGTTGTTTTTCAATGTTGAGGTTGTTGTTGAATTTGTTGGTGTTTTTCAATGTTGAGGTTGTTGTTGTTTTTCAATGTTGAGGTTGTTGTTGAATTTGTTGGTGTTTTTCAATGTTAAGGTTGTTGTTGTTTTTCAATGTTGAGGTTGTTGTTGAATTTGTTGGTGTTTTTCAATGTTGAGTTTGTTGTTGAATTTGTTGGTGTTTTTCAATTTCGAGGTTGTTGTTGAATTTGTTAGTGTTTTTCAATGTTGAGGTTGTTGTTGAAGTTGTTGGTGTTTTTCAATGTTGAGGTTGTTGTTGAATTTGTTGGTGTTTTTCAATGTTGAGGTTGTTGTTGTTTTTCAATGTTGAGGTTGTTATTGAATTTGTTGGTGTTTTTCAATGTTTCGTTTGTTGTTGTTTTTCAATGTTGAGGTTGTTGTTGAATTTGTTGGTGTTTTCCAATGTTGAGGTTGTTGTTGTTTTTCAATGTTGAGGTTGTTGTTGAATTTGTTGGTGTTTTTCAATGTTGAGGTTGTTCTTGTTTTTCAAAGTAGAGGTTGTTGTTGAATTTGTTGGTGTTTTTCAATTTCGAGGTTGTTGTTGAATTTGGTGGTGTTTTTCAATGTTGAAGTTGATTTTGAATTTGTTGGTGTTTTTCCATGTTGAGGTTGTTCTTGTTTTTCAATGTTGAGGTTGTTGTTGAATTTGTTGTTGTTTTTCAATGTTGAGGTTGTTGTTGTTTTTCAATGCTGAGGTTGTTGTTGAATTTGTTGGTGTTTTTCAATGTTGAAGTTGTTGTTGAATTTGTTGGTGTTTTTCAATGTTGAGGTTGTTGTTGTTTTTCAATGTTGAGGTTGTTGTTGAATTTGTTGGTGTGTTTCAATGTTGAGGTTGTTGTTGTTTTTCAATGGTGAGGTTGTTGTTGAATTTGTTGGTGTTTTTCAATTTCGAGGTTGTTGCTGTTTTTCAATGTTGAGGTTGTTGTTGAATTTGTTGGTGTTTTTCAATGTTGAGTTTGTTGTTGTTTTTCAATGTTGAGGTTGTTGTTGAATTTGTTGGTGTTTTTCAATGTTGAGGTTGTTGTTGTTTTTCAATGTTGAGGTTGTTGTTGAATTTGTTGGTGTTTTTCAATGTTGAGGTTGTTGTTGTTTTTCAATGTTGAGGTTGTTGTTGAATTTGTTGGTGTTTTTCAATGTTGAGGTTGTTGTTGAATTTGTTGGTGTTTTTCAATGATGAGGTTGTTGTTGTTTTTCAATGTTGAGGTTGTTGTTGAATTTGTTGGTGTTTTTCAATGTTGAGGTTGTTGTTGTTTTTCAATGCTGAGGTTGTTGTTGAATTTGTTGGTGTTTTTCAATGTTGAGGTTGTTGTTGAATTTGTTGGTGTTTTTCAATGTTGAGGTTGTTGTTGTTGTTCAATGCTGAGGTTGATGTTGAATTTGTTGGTGTTTTTCAATGTTAAGGTTGTTGTTGTTTTTCAATGTTGAGGTTGTTGTTGAATTTGTTGGTGTTTTTCAATGTTGAGGTTGTTGTTGTTTTTCAATGTTGAGGTTGTTGTTGAATTTGTTGGTGTTTTTCAATTTCGAGGTTGTTGTTGAATTTGTTGGAGTTTTTCAATGTTGAAGTTGTTGTTGAATTTGTTCGTGCTTTTCAATGTTGAGGTTGTTGTTGTTTTTCAACGTTGAGGTTGTTGTTGAATTTGTTGGTGCTTTTCAATGTTGAGGTTGTTGTTGTTTTTCAATGCTGAGGTTGTTGTTGAATTTGTTGGTGTTTTTCAATGTTGAGGTTGTTGTTGAATTTGTTGGTGTTTTTCAATGTTGAGGTTGTTGTTGTTTTTCAATGCTGAGGTTGATGTTGAATTTGTTGGTGTTTTTCAATGTTTAGGTTGTTGTTGTTTTTCAATGTTGAGGTTGTTGTTGAATTTGTTGGTGTTTTTCAACGTTGAGGTTGTTGTTGAATTTGTTGGTGTTTTTCAATGTGAGTTTGTTGTTGTTTTTCAATGCTGAGGTTGTTGTTGAATTTGTTGGTGTTTTTCAATGTTGAGGTTGTTGTTGTTTTTCAATGTTGAGGTTGTTGTTGAATTTGTTGGTGTTTTTCAATGTTGAGGTTGTTGTTGTTTTTCAATGTTGAGGTTGTTGTTGAATTTGTTGGTGCTTTTCAATGTTGAGATTGTTGTTGAATTTGTTGGTGTTTTTCAATGTTGTGGTTGTTGTTGTTTTTCAATGTTGAGGTTGTTGTTGAATTTGTTGGTGTTTTTCAATGTTGAGTTTGTTGTTGAATTTGTTGGTGTTTTTCAATTTCGAGGTTGTTGTTGAATTTGTTGGTGTTTTTCAATGTTGAGGTTGTTGTTGAAGTTGTTGGTGTTTTTCAATGTTGTGGTTGTTGTTGAATTTGTTGGTGTTTTTCAATGTTGAGGTTGTTGTTGTTTTTCAATGTTGAGGTTGTTGTTGAATTTGTTGGTGTTTTTCAATGTTTAGTTTGTTGTTGTTTTTCAATGTTGAGGTTGTTGTTGAATTTGTTGGTGTTTTTCAATGTTGAGGTTGTTGTTGTTTTTCAATTTTGAGGTTATTGTTGAATTTGTTGGTGTTTT
Organism: Isurus oxyrinchus; assembly: GCA_026770705.1. NCBI lineage: Eukaryota > Metazoa > Chordata > Chondrichthyes > Lamniformes > Lamnidae > Isurus > Isurus oxyrinchus. Next base: position 418,220 of record JANJGN010000443.1, on the reverse strand, counting down.
TCAATGTTGAGGTTGTTGTTGTTTTTCAAAGTTGAGGTTGTTGTTGAATTTGTTGGTGTTTTTCAATTTCGAGGTTGTTGTTGAATTTGTTGGTGTTTTTCAATGTTGAAGTTGATGTTGAATTTGTTGGTGTTTTTCAATGTTGAGGTTGTTGTTGTTTTTCAATGTTGAGGTTGTTGTTGAATTTGTTGGTGTTTTTCAATGTTGAGGTTGTTGTTGTTTTTCAATGCTGAGGTTGTTGTTGAATTTGTTGGTGTTTTTCAATGTTGAAGTTGTTGTTGAATTTGTTGGTGTTTTTCAATGTTGAGGTTGTTGTTGTTTTTCAATGTTGAGGTTGTTGTTGAATTTGTTGGTGTTTTTCAATGTTGAGGTTGTTGTTGTTTTTCAATGTTGAGGTTGTTGTTGAATTTGTTGGTGTTTTTCAATTTCGAGGTTGTTGTTGAATTTGTTGGTGTTTTTCAATGTTGAGGTTGTTGTTGTTTTTCAATCTTGAGGTTATTGTTGAATTTGTTGGTGTTTTTCAATGTTGAGGTTGTTGCTGTTTTTCAATGTTGAGGTTGTTGTTGAATTTGTTGGTGTTTTTCAATGTTGAGTTTGTTGTTGTTTTTCAATGTTGAGGTTGTTGTTGAATTTGTTGGTGTTTTTCAATGTTGAGGTTGTTGTTGTTTTTCAATGTTGAGGTTGTTGTTGAATTTGTTGGTGTTTTTCAATCTTGAGGTTGTTGTCGTTTTTCAATGTTGAGGTTGTTGTTGAATTTGTTGGTGTTTTTCAATGTTGAGGTTGTTGTTGAATTTGTTGGTGTTTATCAATGATGAGGTTAGTGTTGTTTTTCAATGTTGAGGTTGTTGTTGAATTTGTTGGTGTTTTTCAATGTTGAGGTTGTTGTTGTTTTTCAATGCTGAGGTTGTTGTTGAATTTGTTGGTGTTTTTCAATGTTGAGGTTGTTGTTGAATTTGTTGGTGTTTTTCAATGTTGAGGTTGTTGTTGTTTTTCAATGCTGAGGTTGATGTTGAATTTGTTGGTGTTTTTCAATGTTTAGGTTGTTGTTGTTTTTCAATGTTGAGGTTGTTGTTGAATTTGTTGGTGTTTTTCAACGTTGAGGTTGTTGTTGAATTTGTTGGTGTTTTTCAATGTCAGTTTGTTGTTGTTTTTCAATGTTGAGGTTGTTGTTGAATTTGTTGGTGTTTTTCAATGTTGAGGTTGTTGTTGTTTTTCAATGTTGAGGTTGTTGTTGAATTTGTTGGTGTTTTTCAATGTTGAGGTTGTTGTTGTTTTTCAATGTTGAGGTTGTTGTTGAATTTGTTGGTGCTTTTCAATGTTGAGATTGTTGTTGAATTTGTTGGTGTTTTTCAATGTTGAGGTTGTTGTTGTTTTTCAATGTTGAGGTTGTTGTTGAATTTGTTGGTGTTTTTCAATGTTGAGTTTGTTGTTGAATTTGTTGGTGTTTTTCAATTTCGAGGTTGTTGTTGAATTTGTTAGTGTTTTTCAAAGTTGAGGTTGTTGTTGAAGTTGTTGGTGTTTTTCAATGTTGAGGTTGTTGTTGAATTTGTTGGTGTTTTTCAATGTTTAGTTTGTTGTTGTTTTTCAATGTTGAGGTTGTTGTTGAATTTGTTGGTGTTTTTCAATGTTGAGGTTGTTGTTGTTTTTCAATTTTGAGTTTGTTGTTGAATTTGTTGGTGTTTTTCAATGTTGAGGTTGTTGTTGTTTTTCAAAGTTGAGGTTGTTGTTGAATTTGTTGGTGTTTTTCAATTTCGAGGTTGTTGTTGAATTTGTTGGTGTTTTTCAATGTTGAGTTTGTTGTTGTTTTTCAATGTTGAGGTTGTTGTTGAATTTGTTGGTGTTTTTCAATGTTGAGGTTGTTGTTGTTTTTCAATGTTGAGGTTGTTGTTGAATTTGTTGGTGTTTTTCAATGTTGAGGTTGTTGTTGTTTTTCAATGCTGAGGTTGTTGTTGAATTTGTTGGTGTTTTTCAATGTTGAAGTTGTTGTTGAATTTGTTGGTGTTTTTCAATGTTGAGGTTGTTGCTGTTTTTCAATGTTGAGGTTGTTGTTGAATTTGTTGGTGTTTTTCAATGTTGAGTTTGTTGTTGTTTTTCAATGTTGAGGTTGTTGTTGAATTTGTTGGTGTTTTTCAATGTTGAGGTTGTTGTTGTTTTTCAATGTTGAGGTTGTTGTTGAATTTGTTGGTGTTTTTCAATGTTGAGGTTGTTGTTGTTTTTCAATGTTGAGGTTGTTGTTGAATTTGTTGGTGTTTTTCAATGTTGAGGTTGTTGTTGAATTTGTTGGTGTTTTTCAATGATGAGGTTGTTGTTGTTTTTCAATGTTGAGGTTGTTGTTGAATTTGTTGGTGTTTTTCAATGTTGAGGTTGTTGTTGTTTTTCAATGCTGAGGTTGTTGTTGAATTTGTTGGTGTTTTTCAATGTTGAGGTTGTTGTTGAATTTGTTGGTGTTTTTCAATGTTGAGGTTGTTGTTGTTCTTCAATGCTGAGGTTGATGTTGAATTTGTTGGTGTTTTTCAATGTTTAGGTTGTTGTTGTTTTTCAATGTTGAGGTTGTTGTTGAATTTGTTGGTGTTTTTCAATGTTGAGGTTGTTGTTGTTTTTCAATGTTGAGGTTGTTGTTGAATTTGTTGGTGTTTTTCAATTTCGAGGTTGTTGTTGAATTTGTTGGTGTTTTTCAATGTTGAAGTTGTTGTTGAATTTGTTCGTGTTTTTCAATGTTGAGGTTGTTGTTGTTTTTCAACGTTGAGGTTGTTGTTGAATTTGTTGGTGTTTTTCAATGTTGAGGTTGTTGTTGTTTTTCAATGCTGAGGTTGTTGTTGATTTTGTTGGTGTTTTTCAATGTTGAGATTGTTGTTGAATTTGTTGGTGTTTTTCAATGTTGTGGTTGTTGTTGTTTTTCAATGTTGAGGTTGTTGTTGAATTTGTTGGTGTTTTTCAATGTTGAGTTTGTTGTTGAATTTGTTGGTGTTTTTCAATTTCGAGGTTGTTGTTGAATTTGTTAGTGTTTTTCAATGTTGAGGTTGTTGTTGAAGTTGTTGGTGTTTTTCAATGTTGAGGTTGTTGTTGAATTTGTTGGTGTTTTTCAATGTTGAGGTTGTTGTTGTTTTTCAATGTTGAGGTTGTTGTTGAATTTGTTGGTGTTTTTCAATGTTTAGTTTGTTGTTGTTTTTCAATGTTGAGGTTGTTGTTGAATTTGTTGGTGTTTTTCAATGTTGAGGTTGTTGTTGTTTTTCAATTTTCAGGTTGTTGTTGAATTTGTTGGTGTTTTTCAATGTTGAGGTTGTTGTTGTTTTTCAAAGTTGAGGTTGTTGTTGAATTTGTTGGTGTTTTTCAATTTCGAGGTTGTTGTTGAATTTGTTGGTGTTTTTCAATGTTGAAGTTGATGTTGAATTTGTTGGTGTTTTTCAATGTTGAGGTTGTTGTTGTTTTTCAATGTTGAGGTTGTTGTTGAATTTGTTGGTGTTTTTCAATGTTGAGGTTGTTGTTGTTTTTCAATGCTGAGGTTGTTGTTGAATTTGTTGGTGTTTTTCAATGTTGAAGTTGTTGTTGAATTTGTTGGTGTTTTTCAATGTTGAGGTTGTTGTTGTTTGTCAATGTTGAGGTTGTTGTTGAATTTGTTGGTGTTTTTCAATGTTGAGGTTGTTGTTGTTTTTCAATGTTGAGGTTGTTGTTGAATTTGTTGGTGTTTTTCAATTTCGAGGTTGTTGTTGAATTTGTTTGTGTTTTTCAATGTTGAGGTTGTTGTTGTTTTTCAATCTTGAGGTTATTGTTGAATTTGTTGGTGTTTTTCAATGTTGAGGTTGTTGCTGTTTTTCAATGTTGAGGTTGTTGTTGAATTTGTTGGTGTTTTTCAATGTTGAGTTTGTTGTTGTTTTTCAAAGTTGAGGTTGTTGTTGAATTTGTTGGTGTTTTTCAATGTTGAGGTTGTTGTTGTTTTTCAATGTTGAGGTTGTTGTTGAATTTGTTGGTGTTTTTCAATGTTGAGGTTTTTGTTGTTTTTCAATGTTGAGGTTGTTGTTGAATTTGTTGGTGTTTTTCAATGTTGAGGTTGTTGTTGAATTTGTTCGTGTTTTTCAATGATGAGGTTATTGTTGTTTTTCAATGTTGAGGTTGTTGTTGAATTTGTTGGTGCTTTTCAATGTTGAGGTTGTTGTTGTTTTTCAATGCTGAGGTTGTTGTTGAATTTGTTGGTATTTTTCAATGTTGAGGTTGTTGTTGAATTTGTTGGTGTTTTTCAATGTTGAGGTTGTTGTTGTTTTTCAATGCTGAGGTTGATTTTGAATTTGTTGGTGTTTTTCAATGTTTAGGTTGTTGTTGTTTTTCAATGTTGAGGTTGTTGTTGAATTTGTTGGTGTTTTTCAACGTTGAGGTTGTTGTTGAATTTGTTGGTGTTTTTCAATGTGAGTTTGTTGTTGTTTTTCAATGTTGAGGTTGTTGTTGAATTTGTTGGTGTTTTTCAATGTTGAGGTTGTTGTTGTTTTTCAATGTTGAGGTTGTTGTTGAATTTGTTGGTGTTTTTCAATGTTGAGGTTGTGGTTGTTTTTCAATGTTGAGGTTGTTGTTGAATTTGTTGGTGCTTTTCAATGTTGAGATTGTTGTTGAATTTGTTGGTGTTTTTCAATGTTGAGGTTGTTGTTGTTTTTCAATGTTGAGGTTGTTGTTGAATTTGTTGGTGTTTTTCAATGTTGAGTTTGTTGTTGAATTTGTTGGTGTTTTTCAATTTCGAGGTTGTTGTTGAATTTGTTAGTGTTTTTCAAAGTTGAGGTTGTTGTTGAAGTTGTTGTTGTTTTTCAATGTTGAGGTTGTTGTTGAATTTGTTGGTGTTTTTCAATGTTTAGTTTGTTGTTGTTTTTCAATGTTGAGGTTGTTGTTGAATTTGTTGGTGTTTTTCAATGTTGAGGTTGTTGTTGTTTTTCAATTTTGAGGTTGTTGTTGAATTTGTTGGTGTTTTTCAATGTTGAGGTTGTTGTTGTTTTTCAAAGTTGAGGTTGTTGTTGAATTTGTTGGTGTTTTTCAATTTCGAGGTTGTTGTTGAATTTCTTGGTGTTTTTCAATGTTGAAGTTGATGTTGAATTTGTTGGTGTTTTTCAATGTTGAGGTTGTTGTTGTTTTTCAATGTTGAGGTTGTTGTTGAATTTGTAGGTGTTTTTCAATGTTGAGATTGTTGTTGTTTTTCAATGCTGAGGTTGTTGTTGCATTTGTTGGTGTTTTTCAATTTCGAGGTTGTTGTTGAATTTGTTAGTGTTTTTCAATGTTGAGGTTGTTGTTGAAGTTGTTGTTGTTTTTCAATGTTGAGGTTGTTGTTGAATTTGTTCGTGTTTTTCAATGTTTAGTTTGTTGTTGTTTTTCAATGTTGAGGTTGTTGTTGAATTTGTTGGTGTTTTTCAATGTTGAGGTTGTTGTTGTTTTTCAATTTTGAGGTTGTTGTTGAATTTGTTGGTGTTTTTCAATGTTGAGGTTGTTGTTGTTTTTCAAAGTTGAGGTTGTTGTTGAATTTGTTGGTGTTTTTCAATTTCGAGGTTGTTGTTGAATTTGTTGGTGTTTTTCAATGTTGAAGTTGATGTTGAATTTGTTGGTGTTTTTCAATGTTGAGGTTGTTGTTGTTTTTCAATGTTGAGGTTGTTGTTGAATTTGTTGGTGTTTTTCAATGTTGAGGTTGTTGTTGTTTTTCAATGCTGAGGTTGTTGTTGAATTTGTTGGTGTTTTTCAATGTTGAAGTTGTTGTTGAATTTGTTGGTGTTTTTCAATGTTGAGGTTGTTGTTGTTTTTCAATGTTGAGGTTGTTGTTGAATTTGTTGGTGTTTTTCAATGTTGAGGTTGTTGTTGTTTTTCAATGTTGAGGTTGTTGTTGAATTTGTTGGTGTTTTTCAATGTTAAGGTTGTTGTTGTTTTTCAATGTTGAGGTTGTTGTTGAATTTGTTGGTGTTTTTCAATGTTGAGTTTGTTGTTGAATTTGTTGGTGTTTTTCAATTTCGAGGTTGTTGTTGAATTTGTTAGTGTTTTTCAATGTTGAGGTTGTTGTTGAAGTTGTTGGTGTTTTTCAATGTTGAGGTTGTTGTTGAATTTGTTGGTGTTTTTCAATGTTGAGGTTGTTGTTGTTTTTCAATGTTGAGGTTGTTGTTGAATTTGAAGGTGTTTTTCAATGTTTAGTTTGTTGTTGTTTTTCAATGTTGACGTTGTTGTTGAATTTGTTGGTGTTTTTCAATGTTGAGGTTGTTGTTGTTTTTCAATGTTGAGGTTGTTGTTGAATTTGTTGGTGTTTTTCAATGTTGAGGTTGTTGTTGTTTTTCAAAGTAGAGGTTGTTGTTGAATTTGTTGGTGTTTTTCAATGTTGAAGTTGATTTTGAATTTGTTGGTGTTTTTCCATGTTGAGGTTGTTCTTGTTTTTCAATGTTGAGGTTGTTGTTGAATTTGTTGGTGTTTTTCAATGTTGAGGTTGTTGTTGTTTTTCAATGCTGAGGTTGTTGTTGCATTTGTTGGTGTTTTTCAATTTCGAGGTTGTTGTTGAATTTGTTAGTGTTTTTCAATGTTGAGGTTGTTGTTGAAGTTGTTGTTGTTTTTCAATGTTGAGGTTGTTGTTGAATTTGTTCGTGTTTTTCAATGTTTAGTTTGTTGTTGTTTTTCAATGTTGAGGTTGTTGTTGAATTTGTTGGTGTTTTTCAATGTTGAGGTTGTTGTTGTTTTTCAATTTTGAGGTTGTTGTTGAATTTGTTGGTGTTTTTCAATGTTGAGGTTGTTGTTGTTTTTCAAAGTTGAGGTTGTTGTTGAATTTGTTGGTGTTTTTCAATTTCGAGGTTGTTGTTGAATTTGTTGGTGTTTTTCAATGTTGAAGTTGATGTTGAATTTGTTGGTGTTTTTCAATGTTGAGGTTGTTGTTGTTTTTCAATGTTGAGGTTGTTGTTGAATTTGTTGGTGTTTTTCAATGTTGAGGTTGTTGTTGTTTTTCAATGCTGAGGTTGTTGTTGAATTTGTTGGTGTTTTTCAATGTTGAAGTTGTTGTTGAATTTGTTGGTGTTTTTCAATGTTGAGGTTGTTGTTGTTTTTCAATGTTGAGGTTGTTGTTGAATTTGTTGGTGTTTTTCAATGTTGAGGTTGTTGTTGTTTTTCAATGTTGAGGTTGTTGTTGAATTTGTTGGTGTTTTTCAATGTTAAGGTTGTTGTTGTTTTTCAATGTTGAGGTTGTTGTTGAATTTGTTGGTGTTTTTCAATGTTGAGTTTGTTGTTGAATTTGTTGGTGTTTTTCAATTTCGAGGTTGTTGTTGAATTTGTTAGTGTTTTTCAATGTTGAGGTTGTTGTTGAAGTTGTTGGTGTTTTTCAATGTTGAGGTTGTTGTTGAATTTGTTGGTGTTTTTCAATGTTGAGGTTGTTGTTGTTTTTCAATGTTGAGGTTGTTGTTGAATTTGAAGGTGTTTTTCAATGTTTAGTTTGTTGTTGTTTTTCAATGTTGACGTTGTTGTTGAATTTGTTGGTGTTTTTCAATGTTGAGGTTGTTGTTGTTTTTCAATGTTGAGGTTGTTGTTGAATTTGTTGGTGTTTTTCAATGTTGAGGTTGTTGTTGTTTTTCAAAGTAGAGGTTGTTGTTGAATTTGTTGGTGTTTTTCAATGTTGAAGTTGATTTTGAATTTGTTGGTGTTTTTCCATGTTGAGGTTGTTCTTGTTTTTCAATGTTGAGGTTGTTGTTGAATTTGTTGGTGTTTTTCAATGTTGAGGTTGTTGTTGTTTTTCAATGCTGAGGTTGTTGTTGAATTTGTTGGTGTTTTTCAATGTTGAAGTTGTTGTTGAATTTGTTGTTGTTTTTCAATGTTGAGGTTGTTGTTGTTTTTCAATGTTGAGGTTGTTGTTGAATTTGTTGGTGTTTTTCAATGTTGAGGTTGTTGTTGTTTTTCAATGTTGAGGTTGTTGTTGAATTTGTTGGTGTTTTTCAATTTCGAGGTTGTTGCTGTTTTTCAATGTTGAGGTTGTTGTTGAATTTGTTGGTGTTTTTCAATGTTGAGTTTGTTGTTGTTTTTCAATGTTGAGGTTGTTGTTGAATTTGTTGGTGTTTTTCAATGTTGAGGTTGTTGTTGTTTTTCAATGTTGAGGTTGTTGTTGAATTTGTTGGTGTTTTTCAATGTTGAGGTTGTTGTTGTTTTTCAATGTTGAGGTTGTTGTTGAATTTGTTGGTGTTTTTCAATGTTGAGGTTGTTGTTGAATTTGTTGGTGTTTTTCAATGATGAGGTTATTGTTGTTTTTCAATGTTGAGGATGTTGTTGAATTTGTTGGTGTTTTTCAATGTTGAGGTTGTTGTTGTTTTTCAATGCTGAAGTTGTTGTTGAATTTGTTGGTGTTTTTCAATGTTGAGGTTGTTGTTGTTTTTCAATTTTGAGGTTGTTGTTGAATTTGTTGGTGTTTTTCAATGTTGAGGTTGTTGTTGTTTTTCAAAGTTGAGGTTGTTGTTGAATTTGTTGGTGTTTTTCAATTTCGAGGTTGTTGTTGAATTTGTTGGTGTTTTTCAATGTTGAAGTTGATGTTGAATTTGTTGGTGTTTTTCAATGTTGAGGTTGTTGTTGTTTTTCAATGTTGAGGTTGTTGTTGAATTTGTTGGTGTTTTTCAATGTTGAGGTTGTTGTTGTTTTTCAATGCTGAGGTTGTTGTTGAATTTGTTGGTGTTTTTCAATGTTGAAGTTGTTGTTGAATTTGTTGGTGTTTTTCAATGTTGAGGTTGTTGTTGTTTTTCAATGTTGAGGTTGTTGTTGAATTTATTGGTGTTTTTCAATGTTGAGGTTGTTGTTGTTTTTCAATGTTGAGGTTGTTGTTGAATTTGTTGGTGTTTTTCAATATTGAGGTTGTTGTTGTTTTTCAATGCTGAGGTTGATGTTGAATTTGTTGGTGTTTTTCAATGTTTAGGTTGTTGTTGTTTTTCAATGTTGAGGTTGTTGTTGAATTTGTTGGTGTTTTTCAACGTTGAGGTTGTTGTTGAATTTGTTGGTGTTTTTCAATGTGAGTTTGTTGTTGTTTTTCAATGTTGAGGTTGTTGTTGAATTTGTTGGTGTTTTTCAATGTTGAGGTTGTTGTTGTTTTTCAATGTTGAGGTTGTTGTTGAATTTGTTGGTGTTTTTCAATGTTGAGGTTGTTGTTGTTTTTCAATGTTGAGGTTGTTGTTGAATTTGTTGGTGTTTTTCAATGTTGAGTTTGTTGTTGAATTTGTTGGTGTTTTTCAATTTCGAGGTTGTTGTTGAATTTGTTAGTGTTTTTCAATGTTGAGGTTGTTGTTGAAGTTGTTGGTGTTTTTCAATGTTGAGGTTGTTGTTGAATTTGTTGGTGTTTTTCAATGTTGAGGTTGTTGTTGTTTTTCAATGTTGAGGTTGTTGTTGAATTTGTTGGTGTTTTTCAATGTTTAGTTTGTTGTTGTTTTTCAATGTTGAGGTTGTTGTTGAATTTGTTGGTGTTTTTCAATGTTGAGGTTGTTGTTGTTTTTCAATGTTGAGGTTGTTGTTGAATTTGTTGGTGTTTTTCAATGTTGAGGTTGTTCTTGTTTTTCAAAGTAGAGGTTGTTGTTGAATTTGTTGGTGTTTTTCAATTTCGAGGTTGTTGTTGAATTTGGTGGTGTTTTTCAATGTTGAAGTTGATTTTGAATTTGTTGGTGTTTTTCGATGTTGAGGTTGTTCTTGTTTTTCAATGTTGAGGTTGTTGTTGAATTTGTTGGTGTTTTTCAATGTTGAGGTTGTTGTTGTTTTTCAATGGTGAGGTTGTTGTTGAATTTGTTGGTGTTTTTCAATTTCGAGGTTGTTGCTGTTTTTCAATGTTGAGGTTGTTGTTGAATTTGTTGGTGTTTTTCAATGTTGAGTTTGTTGTTGTTTTTCAATGTTGAGGTTGTTGTTGAATTTGTTGGTGTTTTTCAATGTTGAGGTTGTTGTTGTTTTTCAATGTTGAGGTTGTTGTTGAATTTGTTGGTGTTTTTCAATGTTGAGGTTGTTGTTGTTTTTCAATGTTGAGGTTGTTGTTGAATTTGTTGGTGTTTTTCAATGTTGAGGTTGTTGTTGTTTTTCAATGCTGAGGTTGTTGTTGAATTTGTTGGTGTTTTTCAATGTTGAGGTTGTTGTTGAATTTGTTGGTGTTTTTCAATGTTGAGGTTGTTGTTGTTTTTCAATGCTGAGGTTGATGTTGAATTTGTTGGTGTTTTTCAATGTTAAGGTTGTTGTTGTTTTTCAATGTTGAGGTTGTTGTTGAATTTGTTGGTGTTTTTCAATGTTGAGGTTGTTGTTGTTTTTCAATGTTGAGGTTGTTGTTGAATTTGTTGGTGTTTTTCAATTTCGAGGTTGTTGTTGAATTTGTTGGAGTTTTTCAATGTTGAAGTTGTTGTTGAATTTGTTCGTGCTTTTCAATGTTGAGGTTGTTGTTGTTTTTCAACGTTGAGGTTGTTGTTGAATTTGTTGGTGTTTTTCAATGTTGAGGTTGTTGTTGTTTTTCAATGCTGAGGTTGTTGTTGAATTTGTTGGTGTTTTTCAATGTTGAGGTTGTTGTTGAATTTGTTGGTGTTTTTCAATGTTGAGGTTGTTGTTGTTTTTCAATGCTGAGGTTGATGTTGAATTTGTTGGTGTTTTTCAATGTTTAGGTTGTTGTTGTTTTTCAATGTTGAGGTTGTTGTTGAATTTGTTGGTGTTTTTCAACGTTGAGGTTGTTGTTGAATTTGTTGGTGTTTTTCAATGTGAGTTTGTTGTTGTTTTTCAATGTTGAGGTTGTTGTTGAATTTGTTGGTGTTTTTCAATGTTGAGGTTGTTGTTGTTTTTCAATGTTGAGGTTGTTGTTGAATTTGTTGGTGTTTTTCAATGTTGAGGTTGTTGTTGTTTTTCAATGTTGAGGTTGTTGTTGAATTTGTTGGTGCTTTTCAATGTTGAGATTGTTGTTGAATTTGTTGGTGTTTTTCAATGTTGTGGTTGTTGTTGTTTTTCAATGTTGAGGTTGTTGTTGAATTTGTTGGTGTTTTTCAATGTTGAGTTTGTTGTTGAATTTGTTGGTGTTTTTCAATTTCGAGGTTGTTGTTGAATTTGTTAGTGTTTTTCAATGTTGAGGTTGTTGTTGAAGTTGTTGGTGTTTTTCAATGTTGAGGTTGTTGTTGAATTTGTTGGTGTTTTTCAATGTTGAGGTTGTTGTTGTTTTTCAATGTTGAGGTTGTTGTTGAATTTGTTGGTGTTTTTCAATGTTTAGTTTGTTGTTGTTTTTCAATGTTGAGGTTGTTGTTGAATTTGTTGGTGTTTTTCAATGTTGAGGTTGTTGTTGTTTTTCAATTTTGAGGTTATTGTTGAATTTGTTGGTGTTTTTCAATGTTGAGGTTGTTGTTGTTTTTCAAAGTTGAGGTTGTTGTTGAATTTGTTGGTGTTTTTCAATTTCGAGGTTGTTGTTGAATTTGTTGGTGTTTTTCAATGTTGAAGTTGATGTTGAATTTGTTGGTGTTTTTCAATGTTGAGGTTGTTGTTGTTTTTCAATGTTGAGGTTGTTGTTGAATTTGTTGGTGTTTTTCAATGTTGAGGTTGTTGTTGTTTTTCAATGCTGAGGTTGTTGTTGAATTTGTTGGTGTTTTTCAATGTTGAAGTTGTTGTTGAATTTGTTGGTGTTTTTCAATGTTGAGGTTGTTGTTGTTTTTCAATGTTGAGGTTGTTGTTGAATTTGTTGGTGTTTTTCAATGTTGAGGTTGTTGTTGTTTTTCAATGTTGAGGTTGTTGTTGAATTTGTTGGTGTTTTTCAATTTCGAGGTTGTTGTTGAATTTGTTTGTGTTTTTCAATGTTGAGGTTGTTGTTGTTTTTCAATCTTGAGGTTATTGTTGAATTTGTTGGTGTTTTTCAATGTTGAGGTTGTTGCTGTTTTTCAATGTTGAGGTTGTTGTTGAATTTGTTGGTGTTTTTCAATGTTGAGTTTGTTGTTGTTTTTCAATGTTGAGGTTGTTGTTGAATTTGTTGGTGTTTTTCAATGTTGAGGTTGTTGTTGTTTTTCAATGTTGAGGTTGTTGTTGAATTTGTTGGTGTTTTTCAATGTTGAGGTTGTTGTTGTTTTTCAATGTTGAGGTTGTTGTTGAATTTGTTGGTGTTTTTCAATGTTGAGGTTGTTGTTGAATTTGTTGGTGTTTATCAATGATGAGGTTATTGTTGTTTTTCAATGTTGAGGTTGTTGTTGAATTTGTTGGTGTTTTTCAATGTTGAGGTTGTTGTTGTTTTTCAATGCTGAGGTTGTTGTTGAATTTGTTGGTGTTTTTCAATGTTGAGGTTGTTGTTGAATTTGTTGGTGTTTTTCAATGTTGAGGTTGTTGTTGTTTTTCAATGCTGACGTTGATGTTGAATTTGTTGGTGTTTTTCAATGTTTAGGTTGTTGTTGTTTTTCAATGTTGAGGTTGTTGTTGTTTTTCAATGTTGAGGTTGTTGTTGAATTTGTTGGTGTTTTTCAATGTTGAGGTTGTTGTTGTTTTTCAATGGTGAGGTTGTTGTTGAATTTGTTGGTGTTTTTCAATTTCGAGGTTGTTGCTGTTTTTCAATGTTGAGGTTGTTGTTGAATTTGTTGGTGTTTTTCAATGTTGAGTTTGTTGTTGTTTTTCAATGTTGAGGTTGTTGTTGAATTTGTTGGTGTTTTTCAATGTTGAGGTTGTTGTTGTTTTTCAATGTTGAGGTTGTTGTTGAATTTGTTGGTGTTTTTCAATGTTGAGGTTGTTGTTGTTTTTCAATGTTGAGGTTGTTGTTGAATTTGTTGGTGTTTTTCAATGTTGAGGTTGTTGTTGTTTTTCAATGCTGAGGTTGTTGTTGAATTTGTTGGTGTTTTTCAATGTTGAGGTTGTTGTTGAATTTGTTGGTGTTTTTCAATGTTGAGGTTGTTGTTGTTTTTCAATGCTGAGGTTGATGTTGAATTTGTTGGTGTTTTTCAATGTTAAGGTTGTTGTTGTTTTTCAATGTTGAGGTTGTTGTTGAATTTGTTGGTGTTTTTCAATGTTGAGGTTGTTGTTGTTTTTCAATGTTGAGGTTGTTGTTGAATTTGTTGGTGTTTTTCAATTTCGAGGTTGTTGTTGAATTTGTTGGAGTTTTTCAATGTTGAAGTTGTTGTTGAATTTGTTCGTGCTTTTCAATGTTGAGGTTGTTGTTGTTTTTCAACGTTGAGGTTGTTGTTGAATTTGTTGGTGTTTTTCAATGTTGAGGTTGTTGTTGTTTTTCAATGCTGAGGTTGTTGTTGAATTTGTTGGTGTTTTTCAATGTTGAGGTTGTTGTTGAATTTGTTGGTGTTTTTCAATGTTGAGGTTGTTGTTGTTTTTCAATGCTGAGGTTGATGTTGAATTTGTTGGTGTTTTTCAATGTTTAGGTTGTTGTTGTTTTTCAATGTTGAGGTTGTTGTTGAATTTGTTGGTGTTTTTCAACGTTGAGGTTGTTGTTGAATTTGTTGGTGTTTTTCAATGTGAGTTTGTTGTTGTTTTTCAATGTTGAGGTTGTTGTTGAATTTGTTGGTGTTTTTCAATGTTGAGGTTGTTGTTTTTCAATGTTGAGGTTGTTGTTGAATTTGTTGGTGTTTTTCAATGTTGAGGTTGTTGTTGTTTTTCAATGTTGAGGTTGTTGTTGAATTTGTTGGTGCTTTTCAATGTTGAGATTGTTGTTGAATTTGTTGGTGTTTTTCAATTTTGTGGTTGTTGTTGTTTTTCAATGTTGAGGTTGTTGTTGAATTTGTTGGTGTTTTTCAATGTTGAGTTTGTTGTTGAATTTGTTGGTGTTTTTCAATTTCGAGGTTGTTGTTGAATTTGTTAGTGTTTTTCAATGTTGAGGTTGTTGTTGAAGTTGTTGGTGTTTTTCAATGTTGAGGTTGTTGTTGAATTTGTTGGTGTTTTTCAATGTTGAGGTTGTTGTTGTTTTTCAATGTTGAGGTTGTTGTTGAATTTGTTGGTGTTTTTCAATGTTTAGTTTGTTGTTGTTTTTCAATGTTGAGGTTGTTGTTGAATTTGTTGGTGTTTTTCAATGTTGAGGTCGTTGTTGTTTTTCAATTTTGAGGTTATTGTTGAATTTGTTGGTGTTTTTCAATGTTGAGGTTGTTGTTGTTTTTCAAAGTTGAGGTTGTTGTTGAATTTGTTGGTGTTTTTCAATTTCGAGGTTGTTGTTGAATTTGTTGGTGTTTTTCAATGTTGAAGTTGATGTTGAATTTGTTGGTGTTTTTCAATGTTGAGGTTGTTGTTGTTTTTCAATGTTGAGGTTGTTGTTGAATTTGTTGGTGTTTTTCAATGTTGAGGTTGTTGTTGTTTTTCAATGCTGAGGTTGTTGTTGAATTTGTTGGTGTTTTTCAATGTTGAAGTTGTTGTTGAATTTGTTGGTGTTTTTCAATGTTGAGGTTGTTGTTGTTTTTCAATGTTGAGGTTGTTGTTGAATTTGTTGGTGTTTTTCAATGTTGAGGTTGTTGTTGTTTTTCAATGTTGAGGTTGTTGTTGAATTTGTTGGTGTTTTTCAATTTCGAGGTTGTTGTTGAATTTGTTTGTGTTTTTCAATGTTGAGGTTGTTGTTGTTTTTCAATCTTGAGGTTATTGTTGAATTTGTTGGTGTTTTTCAATGTTGAGGTTGTTGCTGTTTTTCAATGTTGAGGTTGTTGTTGAATTTGTTGGTGTTTTTCAATGTTGAGTTTGTTGTTGTTTTTCAATGTTGAGGTTGTTGTTGAATTTGTTGGTGTTTTTCAATGTTGAGGTTGTTGTTGTTTTTCAATGTTGAGGTTGTTGTTGAATTTGTTGGTGTTTTTCAATGTTGAGGTTGTTGTTGTTTTTCAATGTTGAGGTTGTTGTTGAATTTGTTGGTGTTTTTCAATGTTGAGGTTGTTGTTGAATTTGTTGGTGTTTATCAATGATGATGTTATTGTTGTTTTTCAATGTTGAGGTTGTTGTTGAATTTGTTGGTGTTTTTCAATGTTGAGGTTGTTGTTGTTTTTCAATGCTGAGGTTGTTGTTGAATTTGTTGGTGTTTTTCAATGTTGAGGTTGTTGTTGAATTTGTTGGTGTTTTTCAATGTTGAGGTTGTTGTTGTTTTTCAATGCTGAGGTTGATGTTGAATTTGTTGGTGTTTTTCAATGTTTAGGTTGTTGTTGTTTTTCAATGTTGAGGTTGTTGTTGAATTTGTTGGTGTTTTTCAACGTTGAGGTTGTTGTTGAATTTGTTGGTGTTTTTCAATGTGAGTTTGTTGTTGAATTTGTTGGTGTTTTTCAATTTCGAGGTTGTTTTTAAATTGTTTAGTGTTTTTCAATGTTGAGGTTGTTGTTGAAGTTGTTGTTGTTTTTCAATGTTGAGGTTGTTGTTGAATTTGTTGGTGTTTTTCAATGTTGAGGTTGTTGTTGTTTTTCAATGTTGAGGTTGTTGTTGAATTTGTTGGTGTTTTTCAATGTTTAGTTTGTTGTTGTTTTTCAATGTTGAGGTTGTTGTTGAATTTGTTGGTGTTTTTCAATGTTGAGGTTGTTGTTGTTTTTCAATTTCGAGGTTATTGTTGAATTTGTTCGTGTTTTTCAATGTTGAGGTTGTTGTTGTTTTTCAATGCTGAGGTTGTTGTTGAATTTGTTGGTGTTTTTCAATGTTGAAGTTGTTGTTGAATTTGTTGGTGTTTTTCAATGTTGAGGTTGTTGTTGTTTTTCAATGTTGAGGTTGTTGTTGAATTTATTGGTGTTTTTCAATGTTGAGGTTGTTGTTGTTTTTCAATGTTGAGGTTGTTGTTGAATTTGTTGGTGTTTTTCAATATTGAGGTTGTTGTTGTTTTTCAATGCTGAGGTTGATGTTGAATTTGTTGGTGTTTTTCAATGTTTAGGTTGTTGTTGTTTTTCAATGTTGAGGTTGTTGTTGAATTTGTTGGTGTTTTTCAACGTTGAGGTTGTTGTTGAATTTGTTGGTGTTTTTCAATGTGAGTTTGTTGTTGTTTTTCAATGTTGAGGTTGTTGTTGAATTTGTTGGTGTTTTTCAATGTTGAGGTTGTTGTTGTTTTTCAATGTTGAGGTTGTTGTTGAATTTGTTGGTGTTTTTCAATGTTGAGGTTGTTGTTGTTTTTCAATGTTGAGGTTGTTGTTGAATTTGTTGGTGTTTTTCAATGTTGAGTTTGTTGTTGAGTTTGTTGGTGTTTTTCAATTTCGAGGTTGTTGTTGAATTTGTTAGTGTTTTTCAATGTTGAGGTTCTTGTTGAAGTTGTTGGTGTTTTTCAATGTTGAGGTTGTTGTTGAATTTGTTGGTGTTTTTCAATGTTGAGGTTGTTGTTGTTTTTCAATGTTGAGGTTGTTGTTGAATTTGTTGGTGTTTTTCAATGTTTAGTTTGTTGTTGTTTTTCAATGTTGAGGTTGTTGTTGAATTTGTTGGTGTTTTTCAATGTTGAGGTTGTTGTTGTTTTTCAATGTTGAGGTTGTTGTTGAATTTGTTGGTGTTTTTCAATGTTGAGGTTGTTCTTGTTTTTCAAAGTAGAGGTTGTTGTTGAATTTGTTGGTGTTTTTCAATTTCGAGGTTGTTGTTGAATTTGGTGGTGTTTTTCAATGTTGAAGTTGATTTTGAATTTGTTGGTGTTTTTCGATGTTGAGGTTGTTCTTGTTTTTCAATGTTGAGGTTGTTGTTGAATTTGTTGGTGTTTTTCAATGTTGAGGTTGTTGTTGTTTTTCAATGGTGAGGTTGTTGTTGAATTTGTTGGTGTTTTTCAATTTCGAGGTTGTTGCTGTTTTTCAATGTTGAGGTTGTTGTTGAATTTGTTGGTGTTTTTCAATGTTGAGTTTGTTGTTGTTTTTCAATGTTGAGGTTGTTGTTGAATTTGTTGGTGTTTTTCAATGTTGAGGTTGTTGTTGTTTTTCAATGTTGAGGTTGTTGTTGAATTTGTTGGTGTTTTTCAATGTTGAGGTTGTTGTTGTTTTTCAATGTTGAGGTTGTTGTTGAATTTGTTGGTGTTTTTCAATGTTGAGGTTGTTGTTGTTTTTCAATGCTGAGGTTGTTGTTGAATTTGTTGGTGTTTTTCAATGTTGAGGTTGTTGTTGAATTTGTTGGTGTTTTTCAATGTTGAGGTTGTTGTTGTTTTTCAATGCTGAGGTTGATGTTGAATTTGTTGGTGTTTTTCAATGTTAAGGTTGTTGTTGTTTTTCAATGTTGAGGTTGTTGTTGAATTTGTTGGTGTTTTTCAATGTTGAGGTTGTTGTTGTTTTTCAATGTTGAGGTTGTTGTTGAATTTGTTGGTGTTTTTCAATTTCGAGGTTGTTGTTGAATTTGTTGGAGTTTTTCAATGTTGAAGTTGTTGTTGAATTTGTTCGTGCTTTTCAATGTTGAGGTTGTTGTTGTTTTTCAACGTTGAGGTTGTTGTTGAATTTGTTGGTGTTTTTCAATGTTGAGGTTGTTGTTGTTTTTCAATGCTGAGGTTGTTGTTGAATTTGTTGGTGTTTTTCAATGTTGAGGTTGTTGTTGAATTTGTTGGTGTTTTTCAATGTTGAGGTTGTTGTTGTTTTTCAATGCTGAGGTTGATGTTGAATTTGTTGGTGTTTTTCAATGTTTAGGTTGTTGTTGTTTTTCAATGTTGAGGTTGTTGTTGAATTTGTTGGTGTTTTTCAACGTTGAGGTTGTTGTTGAATTTGTTGGTGTTTTTCAATGTGAGTTTGTTGTTGTTTTTCAATGTTGAGGTTGTTGTTGAATTTGTTGGTGTTTTTCAATGTTGAGGTTGTTGTTGTTTTTCAATGTTGAGGTTGTTGTTGAATTTGTTGGTGTTTTTCAATGTTGAGGTTGTTGTTGTTTTTCAATGTTGAGGTTGTTGTTGAATTTGTTGGTGCTTTTCAATGTTGAGATTGTTGTTGAATTTGTTGGTGTTTTTCAATGTTGTGGTTGTTGTTGTTTTTCAATGTTGAGGTTGTTGTTGAATTTGTTGGTGTTTTTCAATGTTGAGTTTGTTGTTGAATTTGTTGGTGTTTTTCAATTTCGAGGTTGTTGTTGAATTTGTTAGTGTTTTTCAATGTTGAGGTTGTTGTTGAAGTTGTTGATGTTTTTCAATGTTGAGGTTGTTGTTGAATTTGTTGGTGTTTTTCAATGTTGAGGTTGTTGTTGTTTTTCAATGTTGAGGTTGTTGTTGAATTTGTTGGTGTTTTTCAATGTTTAGTTTGTTGTTGTTTTTCAATGTTGAGGTTGTTGTTGAATTTGTTGGTGTTTTTCAATGTTGAGGTTGTTGTTGTTTTTCAATTTTGAGGTTATTGTTGAATTTGTTGGTGTTTTTCAATGTTGAGGTTGTTGTTGTTTTTCAAAGTTGAGGTTGTTGTTGAATTTGTTGGTGTTTTTCAATTTCGAGGTTGTTGTTGAATTTGTTGGTGTTTTTCAATGTTGAAGTTGATGTTGAATTTGTTGGTGTTTTTCAATGTTGAGGTTGTTGTTGTTTTTCAATGTTGAGGTTGTTGTTGAATTTGTTGGTGTTTTTCAATGTTGAGGTTGTTGTTGTTTTTCAATGCTGAGGTTGTTGTTGAATTTGTTGGTGTTTTTCAATGTTGAAGTTGTTGTTGAATTTGTTGGTGTTTTTCAATGTTGAGGTTGTTGTTGTTTTTCAATGTTGAGGTTGTTGTTGAATTTGTTGGTGTTTTTCAATGTTGAGGTTGTTGTTGTTTTTCAATGTTGAGGTTGTTGTTGAATTTGTTGGTGTTTTTCAATTTCGAGGTTGTTGTTGAATTTGTTTGTGTTTTTCAATGTTGAGGTTGTTGTTGTTTTTCAATCTTGAGGTTATTGTTGAATTTGTTGGTGTTTTTCAATGTTGAGGTTGTTGCTGTTTTTCAATGTTGAGGTTGTTGTTGAATTTGTTGGTGTTTTTCAATGTTGAGTTTGTTGTTGTTTTTCAATGTTGAGGTTGTTGTTGAATTTGTTGGTGTTTTTCAATGTTGAGGTTGTTGTTGTTTTTCAATGTTGAGGTTGTTGTTGAATTTGTTGGTGTTTTTCAATGTTGAGGTTGTTGTTGTTTTTCAATGTTGAGGTTGTTGTTGAATTTGTTGGTGTTTTTCAATGTTGAGGTTGTTGTTGAATTTGTTGGTGTTTATCAATGATGAGGTTATTGTTGTTTTTCAATGTTGAGGTTGTTGTTGAATTTGTTGGTGTTTTTCAATGTTGAGGTTGTTGTTGTTTTTCAATGCTGAGGTTGTTGTTGAATTTGTTGGTGTTTTTCAATGTTGAGGTTGTTGTTGAATTTGTTGGTGTTTTTCAATGTTGAGGTTGTTGTTGTTTTTCAATGCTGACGTTGATGTTGAATTTGTTGGTGTTTTTCAATGTTTAGGTTGTTGTTGTTTTTCAATGTTGAGGTTGTTGTTGTTTTTCAATGTTGAGGTTGTTGTTGAATTTGTTGGTGTTTTTCAATGTTGAGGTTGTTGTTGTTTTTCAATGGTGAGGTTGTTGTTGAATTTGTTGGTGTTTTTCAATTTCGAGGTTGTTGCTGTTTTTCAATGTTGAGGTTGTTGTTGAATTTGTTGGTGTTTTTCAATGTTGAGTTTGTTGTTGTTTTTCAATGTTGAGGTTGTTGTTGAATTTGTTGGTGTTTTTCAATGTTGAGGTTGTTGTTGTTTTTCAATGTTGAGGTTGTTGTTGAATTTGTTGGTGTTTTTCAATGTTGAGGTTGTTGTTGTTTTTCAATGTTGAGGTTGTTGTTGAATTTGTTGGTGTTTTTCAATGTTGAGGTTGTTGTTGTTTTTCAATGCTGAGGTTGTTGTTGAATTTGTTGGTGTTTTTCAATGTTGAGGTTGTTGTTGAATTTGTTGGTGTTTTTCAATGTTGAGGTTGTTGTTGTTTTTCAATGCTGAGGTTGATGTTGAATTTGTTGGTGTTTTTCAATGTTAAGGTTGTTGTTGTTTTTCAATGTTGAGGTTGTTGTTGAATTTGTTGGTGTTTTTCAATGTTGAGGTTGTTGTTGTTTTTCAATGTTGAGGTTGTTGTTGAATTTGTTGGTGTTTTTCAATTTCGAGGTTGTTGTTGAATTTGTTGGAGTTTTTCAATGTTGAAGTTGTTGTTGAATTTGTTCGTGCTTTTCAATGTTGAGGTTGTTGTTGTTTTTCAACGTTGAGGTTGTTGTTGAATTTGTTGGTGTTTTTCAATGTTGAGGTTGTTGTTGTTTTTCAATGCTGAGGTTGTTGTTGAATTTGTTGGTGTTTTTCAATGTTGAGGTTGTTGTTGAATTTGTTGGTGTTTTTCCATGTTGAGGTTGTTGTTGTTTTTCAATGCTGAGGTTGATGTTGAATTTGTTGGTGTTTTTCAATGTTTAGGTTGTTGCTGTTTTTCAATGTTGAGGTTGTTGTTGAATTTGTTGGTGTTTTTCAACGTTGAGGTTGTTGTTGAATTTGTTGGTGTTTTTCAATGTGAGTTTGTTGTTGTTTTTCAATGTTGAGGTTGTTGTTGAATTTGTTGGTGTTTTTCAATGTTGAGGTTGTTGTTTTTCAATGTTGAGGTTGTTGTTGAATTTGTTGGTGTTTTTCAATGTTGAGGTTGTTGTTGTTTTTCAATGTTGAGGTTGTTGTTGAATTTGTTGGTGCTTTTCAATGTTGAGATTGTTGTTGAATTTGTTGGTGTTTTTCAATTTTGTGGTTGTTGTTGTTTTTCAATGTTGAGGTTGTTGTTGAATTTGTTGGTGTTTTTCAATGTTGAGTTTGTTGTTGAATTTGTTGGTGTTTTTCAATTTCGAGGTTGTTGTTGAATTTGTTAGTGTTTTTCAATGTTGAGGTTGTTGTTGAAGTTGTTGGTGTTTTTCAATGTTGAGGTTGTTGTTGAATTTGTTGGTGTTTTTCAATGTTGAGGTTGTTGTTGTTTTTCAATGTTGAGGTTGTTGTTGAATTTGTTGGTGTTTTTCAATGTTTAGTTTGTTGTTGTTTTTCAATGTTGAGGTTGTTGTTGAATTTGTTGGTGTTTTTCAATGTTGAGGTCGTTGTTGTTTTTCAATTTTGAGGTTATTGTTGAATTTGTTGGTGTTTTTCAATGTTGAGGTTGTTGTTGTTTTTCAAAGTTGAGGTTGTTGTTGAATTTGTTGGTGTTTTTCAATTTCGAGGTTGTTGTTGAATTTGTTGGTGTTTTTCAATGTTGAAGTTGATGTTGAATTTGTTGGTGTTTTTCAATGTTGAGGTTGTTGTTGTTTTTCAATGTTGAGGTTGTTGTTGAATTTGTTGGTGTTTTTCAATGTTGAGGTTGTTGTTGTTTTTCAATGCTGAGGTTGTTGTTGAATTTGTTGGTGTTTTTCAATGTTGAAGTTGTTGTTGAATTTGTTGGTGTTTTTCAATGTTGAGGTTGTTGTTGTTTTTCAATGTTGAGGTTGTTGTTGAATTTGTTGGTGTTTTTCAATGTTGAGGTTGTTGTTGTTTTTCAATGTTGAGGTTGTTGTTGAATTTGTTGGTGTTTTTCAATTTCGAGGTTGTTGTTGAATTTGTTTGTGTTTTTCAATGTTGAGGTTGTTGTTGTTTTTCAATCTTGAGGTTATTGTTGAATTTGTTGGTGTTTTTCAATGTTGAGGTTGTTGCTGTTTTTCAATGTTGAGGTTGTTGTTGAATTTGTTGGTGTTTTTCAATGTTGAGTTTGTTGTTGTTTTTCAATGTTGAGGTTGTTGTTGAATTTGTTGGTGTTTTTCAATGTTGAGGTTGTTGTTGTTTTTCAATGTTGAGGTTGTTGTTGAATTTGTTGGTGTTTTTCAATGTTGAGGTTGTTGTTGTTTTTCAATGTTGAGGTTGTTGTTGAATTTGTTGGTGTTTTTCAATGTTGAGGTTGTTGTTGAATTTGTTGGTGTTTATCAATGATGATGTTATTGTTGTTTTTCAATGTTGAGGTTGTTGTTGAATTTGTTGGTGTTTTTCAATGTTGAGGTTGTTGTTGTTTTTCAATGCTGAGGTTGTTGTTGAATTTGTTGGTGTTTTTCAATGTTGAGGTTGTTGTTGAATTTGTTGGTGTTTTTCAATGTTGAGGTTGTTGTTGTTTTTCAATGCTGAGGTTGATGTTGAATTTGTTGGTGTTTTTCAATGTTTAGGTTGTTGTTGTTTTTCAATGTTGAGGTTGTTGTTGAATTTGTTGGTGTTTTTCAACGTTGAGGTTGTTGTTGAATTTGTTGGTGTTTTTCAATGTGAGTTTGTTGTTGTTTTTCAATGTTGAGGTTGTTGTTGAATTTGTTGGTGTTTTTCAATGTTGAGGTTGTTGTTGTTTTTCAATGTTGAGGTTGTTGTTGAATTTGTTGGTGTTTTTCAATGTTGAGGTTGTTGTTGTTTTTCAATGTTGAGGTTGTTGTTGAATTTGTTGGTGCTTTTCAATGTTGAGATTGTTGTTGAATTTGTTGGTGTTTTTCAATGTTGAGGTTGTTGTTGTTTTTCAATGTTGAGGTTGTTGTTGAATTTGTTGGTGTTTTTCAATGTTGAGTTTGTTGTTGAATTTGTTGGTGTTTTTCAATTTCGAGGATGTTGTTGAATTTGTTAGTGTTTTTCAAAGTTGAGGTTGTTGTTGAAGTTGTTGGTGTTTTTCAATGTTGAGGTTGTTGTTGAATTTGTTGGTGTTTTTCAATGTTTAGTTTGTTGTTGTTTTTCAATGTTGAGGTTGTTGTTGAATTTGTTGGTGTTTTTCAATGTTGAGTTTGTTGTTGAATTTGTTGGTGTTTTTCAATTTCGAGGTTGTTGTTGAATTTGTTAGTGTTTTTCAATGTTGAGGTTGTTGTTGAAGTTGTTGGTGTTTTTCAATGTTGAGGTTGTTGTTGAATTTGTTGGTGTTTTTCAATGTTGAGGTTGTTGTTGTTTTTCAATGTTGAGGTTGTTGTTGAATTTGTTGGTGTTTTTCAATGTTTAGTTTGTTGTTGTTTTTCAATGTTGAGGTTGTTGTTGAATTTGTTGGTGTTTTTCAATGTTGAGGTAGTTGTTGTTTTTCAATTTTGAGGTTATTGTTGAATTTGTTGGTGTTTTTCAATGTTGAGGTTGTTGTTGTTTTTCAAAGTTGAGGTTGTTGTTGAATTTGTTGGTGTTTTTCAATTTCGAGGTTGTTGTTGAATTTGTTGGTGTTTTTCAATGTTGAAGTTGATGTTGAATTTGTTGGTGTTTTTCAATGTTGAGGTTGTTGTTGTTTTTCAATGTTGAGGTTGTTGTTGAATTTGTTGGTGTTTTTCAATGTTGAGGTTGTTGTTGTTTTTCAATGCTGAGGTTGTTGTTGAATTTGTTGGTGTTTTTCAATGTTGAAGTTGTTGTTGAATTTGTTGGTGTTTTTCAATGTTGAGGTTGTTGTTGTTTTTCAATGTTGAGGTTGTTGTTGAATTTGTTGGTGTTTTTCAATGTTGAGGTTGTTGTTGTTTTTCAATGTTGAGGTTGTTGTTGAATTTGTTGGTGTTTTTCAATTTCGAGGTTGTTGTTGAATTTGTTTGTGTTTTTCAATGTTGAGGTTGTTGTTGTTTTTCAATCTTGAGGTTATTGTTGAATTTGTTGGTGTTTTTCAATGTTGAGGTTGTTGCTGTTTTTCAATGTTGAGGTTGTTGTTGAATTTGTTGGTGTTTTTCAATGTTGAGTTTGTTGTTGTTTTTCAATGTTGAGGTTGTTGTTGAATTTGTTGGTGTTTTTCAATGTTGAGGTTGTTGTTGTTTTTCAATGTTGAGGTTGTTGTTGAATTTGTTGGTGTTTTTCAATGTTGAGGTTGTTGTTGTTTTTCAATGTTGAGGTTGTTGTTGAATTTGTTGGTGTTTTTCAATGTTGAGGTTGTTGTTGAATTTGTTGGTGTTTATCAATGATGATGTTATTGTTGTTTTTCAATGTTGAGGTTGTTGTTGAATTTGTTGGTGTTTTTCAATGTTGAGGTTGTTGTTGTTTTTCAATGCTGAGGTTGTTGTTGAATTTGTTGGTGTTTTTCAATGTTGAGGTTGTTGTTGAATTTGTTGGTGTTTTTCAATGTTGAGGTTGTTGTTGTTTTTCAATGCTGAGGTTGATGTTGAATTTGTTGGTGTTTTTCAATGTTTAGGTTGTTGTTGTTTTTCAATGTTGAGGTTGTTGTTGAATTTGTTGTTGTTTTTCAACGTTGAGGTTGTTGTTGAATTTGTTGGTGTTTTTCAATGTGAGTTTGTTGTTGTTTTTCAATGTTGAGGTTGTTGTTGAATTTGTTGGTGTTTTTCAATGTTGAGGTTGTTGTTGTTTTTCAATGTTGAGGTTGTTGTTGAATTTGTTGGTGTTTTTCAATGTTGAGGTTGTTGTTGTTTTTCAATGTTGAGGTTGTTGTTGAATTTGTTGGTGCTTTTCAATGTTGAGATTGTTGTTGAATTTGTTGGTGTTTTTCAATGTTGAGGTTGTTGTTGTTTTTCAATGTTGAGGTTGTTGTTGAATTTGTTGGTGTTTTTCAATGTTGAGTTTGTTGTTGAATTTGTTGGTGTTTTTCAATTTCGAGGTTGTTGTTGAATTTGTTAGTGTTTTTCAAAGTTGAGGTTGTTGTTGAAGTTGTTGGTGTTTTTCAATGTTGAGGTTGTTGTTGAATTTGTTGGTGTTTTTCAATGTTTAGTTTGTTGTTGTTTTTCAATGTTGAGGTTGTTGTTGAATTTGTTGGTGTTTTTCAATGTTGAGGTTGTTGTTGTTTTTCAATTTTGAGTTTGTTGTTGAATTTGTTGGTGTTTTTCAATGTTGAGGTTGTTGTTGTTTTTCAAAGTTGAGGTTGTTGTTGAATTTGTTGGTGTTTTTCAATTTCGAGGTTGTTGTTGAATTTGTTGGTGTTTTTCAATGTTGAAGTTGATGTTGAATTTGTTGGTGTTTTTCAATGTTGAGGTTGTTGTTGTTTTTCAATGTTGAGGTTGTTGTTGAATTTGTTGGTGTTTTTCAATGTTGAGGTTGTTGTTGTTTTTCAATGCTGAGGTTGTTGTTGAATTTGTTGGTGTTTTTCAATGTTGAAGTTGTTGTTGAATTTGTTGGTGTTTTTCAATGTTGAGGTTGTTGCTGTTTTTCAATGTTGAGGTTGTTGTTGAATTTGTTGGTGTTTTTCAATGTTGAGTTTGTTGTTGTTTTTCAATGTTGAGGTTGTTGTTGAATTTGTTGGTGTTTTTCAATGTTGAGGTTGTTGTTGTTTTTCAATGTTGAGGTTGTTGTTGAATTTGTTGGTGTTTTTCAATGTTGAGGTTGTTGTTGTTTTTCAATGTTGAGGTTGTTGTTGAATTTGTTGGTGTTTTTCAATGTTGAGGTTGTTGTTGTTTTTCAATTTTGAGGTTGTTGTTGAATTTGTTGGTGTTTTTCAATGTTGAGGTTGTTGTTGTTTTTCAAAGTTGAGGTTGTTGTTGAATTTGTTGGTGTTTTTCAATTTCGAGGTTGCTGTTGAATTTCTTGGTGTTTTTCAATGTTGAAGTTGATGTTGAATTTGTTGGTGTTTTTCAATGTTGAGGTTGTTGTTGTTTTTCAATGTTGAGGTTGTTGTTGAATTTGTAGGTGTTTTCCAATGTTGAGGTTGTTGTTGTTTTTCAATGCTGAGGTTGTTGTTGAATTTGTTGGTGTTTTTCAATGTTGAAGTTGTTGTTGAATTTGTTGGTGTTTTTCAATGTTGAGGTTGTTGTTGTTTTTCAATGTTGAGGTTGTTGTTGAATTTGTTGGTGTTTTTCAATGTTGAGGTTGTTGTTGTTTTTCAATGCTGAGGTTGTTGTTGAATTTGTTGGTGTTTTTCAATGTTGAGGTTGTTGTTGAATTTGTTGGTGTTTTTCAATGTTGAGGTTGTTGTTGTTTTTCAATGCTGAGGTTGATGTTGAATTTGTTGGTGTTTTTCAATGTTTAGGTTGTTGTTGTTTTTCAATGTTGAGGTTGTTGTTGAATTTGTTGGTGTTTTTCAATGTTGAGGTTGTTGTTGTTTTTCAATGTTGAGGTTGTTGTTGAATTTGTTGGTGTTTTTCAATTTCGAGGTTGTTGTTGAATTTGTTGGTGTTTTTCAATGTTGAAGTTGTTGTTGAATTTGTTCGTGTTTTTCAATGTTGAGGTTGTTGTTGTTTTTCAACGTTGAGGTTGTTGTTGAATTTGTTGGTGTTTTTCAATGTTGAGGTTGTTGTTGTTTTTCAATGCTGAGGTTGTTGTTGATTTTGTTGGTGTTTTTCAATGTTGAGATTGTTGTTGAATTTGTTGGTGTTTTTCAATGTTGTGGTTGTTGTTGTTTTTCAATGTTGAGGTTGTTGTTGAATTTGTTGGTGTTTTTCCATGTTGAGTTTGTTGTTGAATTTGTTGGTGTTTTTCAATTTCGAGGTTGTTGTTGAATTTGTTAGTGTTTTTCAATGTTGAGGTTGTTGTTGAAGTTGTTGGTGTTTTTCAATGTTGAGGTTGTTGTTGAATTTGTTGGTGTTTTTCAATGTTGAGGTTGTTGTTGTTTTTCAATGTTGAGGTTGTTGTTGAATTTGTTGGTGTTTTTCAATGTTTAATTTGTTGTTGTTTTTCAATGTTGAGGTTGTTGTTGAATTTGTTGGTGTTTTTCAATGTTGAGGTTGTTGTTGTTTTTCAATTTTCAGGTTGTTGTTGAATTTGTTGGTGTTTTTCAATGTTGAGGTTGTTGTTGTTTTTCAAAGTTGAGGTTGTTGTTGAATTTGTTGGTGTTTTTCAATTTCGACGTTGTTGTTGAATTTGTTGGTGTTTTTCAATGTTGAAGTTGATGTTGAATTTGTTGGTGTTTTTCAATGTTGAGGTTGTTGTTGTTTTTCAATGTTGAGGTTGTTGTTGAATTTGTTGGTGTTTTTCAATGTTGAGGTTGTTGTTGTTTTTCAATGCTGAGGTTGTTGTTGAATTTGTTGGTGTTTTTCAATGTTGAAGTTGTTGTTGAATTTGTTGGTGTTTTTCAATGTTGAGGTTGTTGTTGTTTGTCAATGTTGAGGTTGTTGTTGAATTTGTTGGTGTTTTTCAATGTTGAGGTTGTTGTTGTTTTTCAATGTTGAGGTTGTTGTTGAATTTGTTGGTGTTTTTCAATTTCGAGGTTGTTGTTGAATTTGTTTGTGTTTTTCAATGTTGAGGTTGTTGTTGTTTTTCAATCTTGAGGTTATTGTTGAATTTGTTGGTGTTTTTCAATGTTGAGGTTGTTGCTGTTTTTCAATGTTGAGGTTGTTGTTGAATTTGTTGGTGTTTTTCAATGTTGAGTTTGTTGTTGTTTTTCAAAGTTGAGGTTGTTGTTGAATTTGTTGGTGTTTTTCAATGTTGAGGTTGTTGTTGTTTTTCAATGTTGAGGTTGTTGTTGAATTTGTTGGTGTTTTTCAATGTTGAGGTTGTTGTTGTTTTTCAATGCTGAGGTTGTTGTTGAATTTGTTGGTGTTTTTCAATGTTGAGGTTGTTGTTGAATTTGTTGGTGTTTTTCAATGATGAGGTTATTGTTGTTTTTCAATGTTGAGGTTGTTGTTGAATTTGTTGGTGTTTTTCAATGTTGAGGTTGTTGTTGTTTTTCAATGCTGAGGTTGTTGTTGAATTTGTTGGTGTTTTTCAATGTTGAGGTTGTTGTTGAATTTGTTGGTGTTTTTCAATGTTGAGGTTGTTGTTGTTTTTCAATGCTGAGGTTGATGTTGAATTTGTTGGTGTTTTTCAATGTTTAGGTTGTTGTTGTTTTTCAATGTTGAGGTTGTTGTTGAATTTGTTGGTGTTTTTCAACGTTGAGGTTGTTGTTGAATTTGTTGGTGTTTTTCAATGTGAGTTTGTTGTTGTTTTTCAATGTTGAGGTTGTTGTTGAATTTGTTGGTGTTTTTCAATGTTGAGGTTGTTGTTGTTTTTCAATGTTGAGGTTGTTGTTGAATTTGTTCGTGTTTTTCAATGTTGAGGTTGTTGTTGTTTTTCAATGTTGAGGTTGTTGTTGAATTTGTTGGTGCTTTTCAATGTTGAGATTGTTGTTGAATTTGTTGGTGTTTTTCAATGTTGAGGTTGTTGTTGTTTTTCAATGTTGAGGTTGTTGTTGAATTTGTTGGTGTTTTTCAATGTTGAGTTTGTTGTTGAATTTGTTGGTGTTTTTCAATTTCGAGGTTGTTGTTGAATTTGTTAGTGTTTTTCAAAGTTGAGGTTGTTGTTGAAGTTGTTGGTGTTTTTCAATGTTGAGGTTGTTGTTGAATTTGTTGGTGTTTTTCAATGTTTAGTGTGTTTTTGTTTTTCAATGTTGAGGTTGTTGTTGAATTTGTTGGTGTTTTTCAATGTTGAGGTTGTTGTTGTTTTTCAATTTTGAGGTTGTTGTTGAATTTGTTGGTGTTTTTCAATGTTGAGGTTGTTGTTGTTTTTCAAAGTTGAGGTTGTTGTTGAATTTGTTGGTGTTTTTCAATTTCGAGGTTGCTGTTGAATTTCTTGGTGTTTTTCAATGTTGAAGTTGATGTTGAATTTGTTGGTGTTTTTCAATGTTGAGGTTGTTGTTGTTTTTCAATGTTGAGGTTGTTGTTGAATTTGTAGGTGTTTTCCAATGTTGAGGTTGTTGTTGTTTTTCAATGCTGAGGTTGTTGTTGAATTTGTTGGTGTTTTTCAATGTTGAAGTTGTTGTTGAATTTGTTGGTGTTTTTCAATGTTGAGGTTGTTGTTGTTTTTCAATGTTGAGGTTGTTGTTGAATTTGTTGGTGTTTTTCAATGTTGAGGTTGTTGTTGTTTTTCAATGTTGAGGTTGTTGTTGAATTTGTTGGTGTTTTTCAATTTCGAGGTTGTTGTTGAATTTGTTAGTGTTTTTCAATGTTGAGGTTGTTGTTGAAGTTGTTGTTGTTTTTCAATGTTGAGGTTGTTGTTGAATTTGTTCGTGTTTTTCAATGTTTAGTTTGTTGTTGTTTTTCAATGTTGAGGTTGTTGTTGAATTTGTTGGTGTTTTTCAATGTTGAGGTTGTTGTTGTTTTTCAATTTTGAGGTTGTTGTTGAATTTGTTGGTGTTTTTCAATGTTGAGGTTGTTGTTGTTTTTCAAAGTTGAGGTTGTTGTTGAATTTGTTGGTGTTTTTCAATTTCGAGGTTGTTGTTGAATTTGTTGGTGTTTTTCAATGTTGAAGTTGATGTTGAATTTGTTGGTGTTTTTCAATGTTGAGGTTGTTGTTGTTTTTAATGTTGAGGTTGTTGTTGAATTTGTTGGTGTTTTTCAATGTTGAGGTTGTTGTTGTTTTTCAATGCTGAGGTTGTTGTTGAATTTGTTGGTGTTTTTCAATGTTGAAGTTGTTGTTGAATTTGTTGGTGTTTTTCAATGTTGAGGTTGTTGTTGTTTTTCAATGTTGAGGTTGTTGTTGAATTTGTTGGTGTTTTTCAATGTTGAGGTTGTTGTTGTTTTTCAATGTTGAGGTTGTTGTTGAATTTGTTGGTGTTTTTCAATTTCGAGGTTGTTGTTGAATTTGTTTGTGTTTTTCAATGTTGAGGTTGTTGTTTTTCAATCTTGAGGTTATTGTTGAATTTGTTGGTGTTTTTCAATGTTGAGGTTGTTGCTGTTTTTCAATGTTGAGGTTGTTGTTGAATTTGTTGGTGTTTTTCAATGTTGAGTTTGTTGTTGTTTTTCAATGTTGAGGTTGTTGTTGAATTTGTTGGTGTTTTTCAATGTTGAGGTTGTTGTTGTTTTTCAATGTTGAGGTTGTTGTTGAATTTGTTGGTGTTTTTCAATGTTGAGGTTGTTGTTGTTTTTCAATGTTGAGGTTGTTGTTGAATTTGTTGGTGTTTTTCAATGTTGAGGTTGTTGTTGAATTTGTTGGTGTTTTTCAATGTTGAGGTTGTTGTCATTTTTCAATGTTGAGGTTGTTGTTGAGTTTGTTGGTGTTTTTCAATGTTGAGGTTGTTGTTGACTTTGTTGGTGTTTTTCAATGTTGAGGTTGTTGTTGAATTTGTTGGTGTTTTTCAATGTTGAGGTTGTTGTTGTTTTTAAATGTTGAGGTTGCTGTTGAATTTGCTGGTGTTTTTTCAATTTTGAGGTTGTTGGTGTTGTTCAATGTTGAGGTTGATTTTGAATTTGAGGGTGTTTTTCAATGTCGAGGTTGTTGTTGAATTTGTTGGTGTTTTTCAATGTTGAGGTTGTTGTTGTTTTTCAATGTTGAAGTTGTTGTTGAATTTGTTGGTGTTTTTCAATGCTGAGATTGTTGTTGTTTTTCAATGTTGAGGTTGTTGTTGAATTTGTTGGTGTTTTTAAGTGTTGAGGTTGTTGTTGAATTTGTTGGTGTTTTGCAATGTTGAGGTTGTTGTTGTTTTTCAATGTTGAGGTTGTTGTTGAATTTGTTGGTGTTTTTCAATGTTGAGGTTTTTGTTGTTTTTCAATGTTGAGGTTGTTGTTGTATTTGTTGGTGTTTTTCAATTTCGAGGTTGTTGTTGAATTTGTTGGTGTTTTTCAATGTTGAAGTTGTTGTTGAATTTGTCGGTGTTTTTCAATGTTGAGGTTGTTGTTGTTTTTCAATGTTGAGGTTGTTGTTGAATTTGTTGGTGTTTTTCAATGTTGAGGTTGTTGTTGTTATTCAATGCTGAGGTTGTTGTTGATTTTGTTGGTGTTTTTCAATGTTGAAGTTGCTGTTGAACTTGTTGGTGTTTTTCAATGTTGAGGTTGTTGTTGTTTTTCAATGTTGAGGTTGTTGTTGAATTTGTTGGTGTTTTTCAATGTTTAGGTTGTTGTTGTTTTTCAATGTTGAGGTTGTTGTTGAATTTGTTGGTGTTTTTCAATTTTGAGGTTGTTGTTGAATTTGTTGGTGTTTTTCAATGTTGAGGTTGTTGTTATTTTTCAATGTTGAGGTTGTTGTTGAGTTTGTTGGTGTTTTTCAATATTGAGGTTGTTGTTGAATTTGTTGGTGTTTTTCAATGTTGAGGTTGTTGTTGAATTTGTTGGTGTTTTTCAATGTTGAGGTTGTTGTTGTTTTTCAATGTTGAGGTTGTTGTTGAATTTGTTGGTGTTTTTCAACGTTGAGGTTGTTGTTGAATTTGTCGGTGTTTTTCAATGTTGAGGTTGTTGTTGTTTTTCAATGTTGAGGTTGTTGTTGAATTTGTTGGTGTTTTTTAATGTTGAGGTTGTTGTTGAATTTGTTGGTGTTTTTCAATTTCGAGGTTGTTGTTGAATTTGTTGGTGTTTTTCAATGTTGAAGTTGTTGCTGAATTTGTTGGTGTTTTTCAATGTTGAGGTTGTTGTTGTTTTTCAATGTTGAGGTTGTTGTTGAATTTGTTGGTGTTTTTCAATGTTGAGGTTGTTGTTGTTTTTCAATGCTGAGGTTGTTGTTGTATTTGTTGGTGTTTTTCAATGTTGAGGTTGTTGTTGAATTTGTTGGTGTTTTTCAATGTTGAGGTTGTTGTTGTTTTTCAATGTTGAGGTTGTTGTTGACGTTGTTGGTGTTTCTCAATGTTGAGGTTGTTGCTGAATTTATTGGTGTTTTTCAATGTTGAGGTTGTTGCTGTTTTTCAATGTTGAGGTTGTTGTTGAATTTGTTGGTGTTTTTCAATTTCGAGGTTGTTGTTGAATTTGTTTGTGTTTTTCAATGTTGAGGTTGTTGTTGTTTTTCAATGTTGAGGTTATTGTTGAATTTGTTGGTGTTTTTCAATGTTGAGGTTGTTGTTGTTTTTCAATGTTGAGGTTGTTGTTGAATTTGTTGGTGTTTTTCAATGTTGAGATTGTTGTTGTTTATCAATGTTGAGGTTGTTGTTGAATTTGTTGGTGTTTTTCAATGTTGAGGTTGTTGTTGAATTTGTTGGTGTTTTTCAATGATGAGGTTGTTGTTGTTTTTCAATGTTGAGGTTGCTGAATTTCTGGGTGTTTTTCAATCTTGAGTTTGTTGTTGAATTTGTTGGTGTTTTTCAATGTTGAGGTTGTTGTTGAATTTGTTGGTGTTTTTCAATGTTGAGGTTGTTGTTGTTTTTCAATGTTGAGGTTGTTGTTGAGTTTGTTGGTGTTTTTCAATGTTGAGGTTGTTGTTGAATTTGTTGGTGCTTTTCAATGTTGAGGTTGTTGTTGAATTTGTTGGTGTTTTTCAATGTTGAGGTTGTTGTTGTTTTTCAATGTTGAGGTTGTTGTTGAATTTGTTGGTGTTTTTAAATGTTGAGGTTGTTGTTGAATTTGCTGGTGTTTTGCAATGTTGAGGTTGTTGTTGTTTTTCAATGTTGAGGTTGTTGTTGAATTTGTTGGTGTTTTTCAATGTTGAGGTTTTTGTTGTTTTTCAATGTTGAGGTTGTTGTTGTATTTGTTGGTGTTTTTCAATTTCGAGGTTGTTGTTGAATTTGTTGGTGTTTTTCAATGTTGAAGTTGTTGTTGAATTTGTTGGTGATTTTCAATGTTGAGGTTGTTGTTGTTTTTCAGTGTTGAGGTTGTTGTTGAATTTGTTGGTGTTTTTCAATGTTGAGGTTGTTGTTGTTTTTCAATGCTGAGGTTGTTGTTGAATTTGTTGGTGTTTTTCAATGTTGAAGTTGTTGTTGAATTTGTTGGTGTTTTTCTATGTTGAGGTTGTTGTTGTTTTTCAATGTTGAGGTTGTTGTTGAATTTGTTGGTGTTTTTCAATGTTGAGGTTGTTGTTGTTTTTCAATGTTGAGGTTGTTGTTGAATTTGTTGGTGTTTTTCAATTTCGAGGTTGTTGTTGAATTTGTTTGTGTTTTTCAATGTTGAGGTTGTTGTTGTTTTTCAATCTTGAGGTTATTGTTGAATTTGTTGGTGTTTTTCAATGTTGAGGTTGTTGCTGTTTTTCAATGTTGAGGTTGTTGTTGAATTTGTTGGTGTTTTTCAATGTTGAATTTGTTGTTGTTTTTCAAAGTTGAGGTTGTTGTTGAATTTGTTGGTGTTTTTCAATGTTGAGGTTGTTGTTGTTTTTCAATGTTGAGGTTGTTGTTGAATTTGTTGGTGTTTTTCAATGTTGAGGTTGTTGTTGTTTTTCAATGTTGAGGTTGTTGTTGAATTTGTTGGTGTTTTTCAATGTTGAGGTTGTTGTTGAATTTGTTGGTGTTTTTCAATGATGAGGTTATTGTTGTTTTTCAATGTTGAGGTTGTTGTTGAATTTGTTGGTGTTTTTCAATGTTGAGGTTGTTGTTGTTTTTCAATGCTGAGGTTGTTGTTGAATTTGTTGGTGTTTTTCAATGTTGAGGTTGTTGTTGAATTTGTTGGTGTTTTTCAATGTTGAGGTTGTTGTTGTTTTTCAATGCTGAGGTTGATGTTGAATTTGTTTGTGTTTTTCAATGTTTAGGTTGTTGTTGTTTTTCAATGTTGAGGTTGTTGTTGAATTTGTTGGTGTTTTTCAACGTTGAGGTTGTTGTTGAATTTGTTGGTGTTTTTCAATGTGAGTTTGTTGTTGTTTTTCAATGTTGAGGTTGTTGTTGAATTTGTTGGTGTTTTTCAATGTTGAGGTTGTTGTTGTTTTTCAATGTTGAGGTTGTTGTTGATTTTGTTGGTGTTTTTCAATGTTGAGGTTGTTGTTGTTTTTCAATGTTGAGGTTGTTGTTGAATTTGTTGGTGCTTTTCAATGTTGAGATTGTTGTTGAATTTGTTGGTGTTTTTCAATGTTGAGGTTGTTGTTGTTTTTCAATGTTGAGGTTGTTGTTGAATTTGTTGGTGTTTTTCAATGTTGAGTTTGTTGTTGAATTTGTTGGTGTTTTTCAATTTCGAGGTTGTTGTTGAATTTGTTGGTGTTTTTCAATGTTTAGTTTGTTGTTGTTTTTCAATGTTGAGGTTGTTGTTGAATTTGTTGGTGTTTTTCAATGTTGAGGTTGTTGTTGTTTTTCAATTTTGAGGTTGTTGTTGAATTTGTTGGTGTTTTTCAATGTTGAGGTTGTTGTTGTTTTTCAAAGTTGAGGTTGTTGTTGAATTTGTTGGTGTTGTTCAATTTCGAGGTTGTTGTTGAATTTGTTGGTGTTTTTCAATGTTGAAGTTGATGTTGAATTTGTTGGTGTTTTTCAATGTTGAGGTTGTTGTTGTTTTTCAATGTTGAGGTTGTTGTTGAATTTGTAGGTGTTTTTCAATGTTGAGGTTGTTGTTGTTTTTCAATGCTGAGGTTGTTGTTGAATTTGTTGGTGTTTTTCAATGTTGAAGTTGTTGTTGAATTTGTTGGTGTTTTTCAATGTTGAGGTTGTTGTTGTTTTTCAATGTTGAGGTTGTTGTTGAATTTGTTGGTGTTTTTCAATGTTGAGGTTGTTGTTGTTTTTCAATGTTGAGGTTGTTGTTGAATTTGTTGGTGTTTTTCAATTTCGAGGTTGTTGTTGAATTTGTTAGTGTTTTTCAATGTTGAGGTTGTTGTTGAAGTTGCTGTTGTTTTTCAATGTTGAGGTTGTTGTTGAATTTGTTCGTGTTTTTCAATGTTTAGTTTGTTGTTGTTTTTCAATGTTGAAGTTGTTGTTGAATTTGTTGGTGTTTTTCAATGTTGAGGTTGTTGTTGTTTTTCAATTTTGAGGTTGTTGTTGAATTTGTTGGTGTTTTTCAATGTTGAGGTTGTTGTTGTTTTTCAAAGTTGAGGTTGTTGTTGAATTTGTTGGTGTTTTTCAATTTCGAGGTTGTTGTTGAATTTGTTGGTGGTTTTCAATGTTGAAGTTGATGTTGAATTTGTTGGTGTTTTTCAATGTTGAGGTTGTTGTTGTTTTTCAATGTTGAGGTTGTTGTTGAATTTGTTGGTGTTTTTCAATGTTGAGGTTGTTGTTGTTTTTCAATGCTGAGGTTGTTGTTGAATTTGTTGGTGTTTTTCAATGTTGAAGTTGTTGTTGAATTTGTTGGTGTTTTTCAATGTTGAGGTTGTTGTTGTTTTTCAATGTTGAGGTTGTTGTTGAATTTGTTGGTGTTTTTCAATGTTGAGGTTGTTGTTGTTTTTCAATGTTGAGGTTGTTGTTGAATTTGTTGGTGTTTTTCAATTTTGAGGTTGTTGTTGAATTTGTTGGTGTTTTTCAATGTTGAGGTTGTTGTTGTTTTTCAAAGTTGAGGTTGTTGTTGAATTTGTTGGTGTTTTTCAATTTCGAGGTTGTTGTTGAATTTGTTGGTGGTTTTCAATGTTGAAGTTGATGTTGAATTTGTTGGTGTTTTTCAATGTTGAGGTTGTTGTTGTTTTTCAATGTTGAGGTTATTGTTGAATTTGTTGGTGTTTTTCAATGTTGAGGTTGTTGCTGTTTTTCAATGTTGAGGTTGTTGTTGAATTTGTTGGTGTTTTTCAATGTTGAGTTTGTTGTTGTTTTTCAATGTTGAGGTTGTTGTTGAATTTGTTGGTGTTTTTCAATGTTGAGGTTGTTGTTGTTTTTCAATGTTGAGGTTGTTGTTGAATTTGTTGGTGTTTTTCAATGTTGAGGTTGTTGTTGTTTTTCAATGTTGAGGTTGTTGTTGAATTTGTTGGTGTTTTTCAATGTTGAGGTTGTTGTTGAATTTGTTGGTGTTTTTCAATGTTGAGGTTGTTGTCATTTTTCAATGTTGAGGTTGTTGTTGAGTTTGTTGGTGTTTTTCAATGTTGAGGTTGTTGTTGAGTTTGTTGGTGTTTTTCAATGTTGAGGTTGTTGTTGAATTTGTTGGTGTTTTTCAATGTTGAGGTTGTTGTTGTTTTTAAATGTTGAGGTTGCTGTTGAATTTGCTGGTGTTTTTTCAATTTTGAGGTTGTTGGTGTTGTTCAGTGTTGAGGTTGATTTTGAATTTGAGGGTGTTTTTCAATGTCGAGGTTGTTGTTGAATTTGTTGGTGTTTTTGAATGTTGAGGTTGTTGTTGTTTTTCAATGTTGAAGTTGTTGTTGAATTTGTTGGTGTTTTTCAATGTTGAGATTGTTGTTGTTTTTCAATGTTGAGGTTGTTGTTGAATTTGTTGGTGTTTTTAAGTGTTGAGGTTGTTGTTGAATTTGTTGGTGTTTTGCAATGTTGAGGTTGTTGTTGTTTTTCAATGTTGAGGTTGTTGTTGAATTTGTTGGTGTTTTTCAATGTTGAGGTTTTTGTTGTTTTTCAATGTTGAGGTTGTTGTTGTATTTGTTGGTGTTTTTCAATTTCGAGGTTGTTGTTGAATTTGTTGGTGTTTTTCAATGTTGAAGTTGTTGTTGAATTTGTCGGTGTTTTTCAATGTTGAGGTTGTTGTTGTTTTTCAATGTTGAGGTTGTTGTTGAATTTGTAGGTGTTTTTCAATGTTGAGGTTGTTGTTGTTTTTCAATGCTGAGGTTGTTGTTGATTTTGTTGGTGTTTTTCAATGTTGAGGTTGCTGTTGAATTTGTTGGTGTTTTTCAATGTTGAGGTTGTTGTTGTTTTTCAATGTTGAGGTTGTTGTTGAATTTGTTGGTGTTTTTCAATGTTTAGGTTGTTGTTGTTTTTCAATGTTGAGGTTGTTGTTGAATTTGTTGGTGTTTTTCAATTTTGAGGTTGTTGTTGAATTTGTTGGTGTTTTTCAATGTTGAGGTTGTTGTTATTTTTCAATGTTGAGGTTGTTGTTGAGTTTGTTGGTGTTTTTCAATGTTGAGGTTGTTGTTGAATTTGTTGGTGTTTTTCAATGTTGAGGTTGTTGTTGAATTTGTTGGTGTTTTTCAATGTTGAGGTTGTTGTTGTTTTTCAATGTTGAGGTTGTTGTTGAATTTGTTGGTGTTTTTCAACGTTGAGGTTGTTGTTGAATTTGTTGGTGTTTTTCACTGTTGAGGTTGTTGTTGAATTTGTTGGTGTTTTTTAATGTTTAGGTTGTTGTTGAATTTGTTGGTGTTTTTCAATTTCGAGGTTGTTGTTGAATTTGTTGGTGTTTTTCAATGTTGAAGTTGTTGCTGAATTTGTTGGTGTTTTTCAATGTTGAGGTTGTTGTTGTTTTTCAATGTTGAGGTTGTTGTTGAATTTGTTGGTGTTTTTCAATGCTGAGGTTGTTGTTGTTTTTCAATGCTGAGGTTGTTGTTGTATTTGTTGGTGTTTTTCAATGTTGAGGTTGTTGTTGAATTTGTTGGTGTTTTTCAATGTTGAGGTTGTTGTTATTTTTCAATGTTGAGGTTGTTGTTGAAGTTGTTGGTGTTTTTCAATGTTGAGGTTGTTGTTGAATTTGTTGGTGTTTTTCAATGTTGAGGTTGTTGTTGTTTTTCAATGTTGAGGTTGTTGTTGAATTTGTTGGTGTTTTTCAATGTTGAGGTTGCTGTTGTTTATCAATGTTGAGGTTGTTGTTGAATTTGTTGGTGTTTTTCAATGTTGAGGTTGTTGTTGAATTTGTTGGTGTTTTTCAATGATGAGGTTGTTGTTGTTTTTCAATGTTGAGGTTGCTGAATTTCTGGGTGTTTTTCAATCTTGAGTTTGTTGTTGAATTTGTTGGTGTTTTTCAATGTTGAGGTTGTTGTTGTTTTTCAATGTTGAGGTTGTTGTTGAATTTGTTGGTGTTTTTCAATGTTGAGATTGTTGTTGTTTTTCAATGTTGAGGTTGTTGTTGAATTTGTTGGTGTTTTTAAATGTTGAGGTTGTTGTTGAATTTGTTGGTGTTTTGCAATGTTGAGGTTGTTGTTGTTTTTCAATGTTGAGGTTGTTGTTGAATTTGTTGGTGTTTTTCAATGTTGAGGTTTTTGTTGTTTTTCAATGTTGAGGTTGTTATTGTATTTGTTGGTGTTTTTCAATTTCGAGTTTGTTGTTGAATTTGTTGGTGTTTTTCAATGTTGAAGTTGTTGTTGAATTTGTCGGTGTTTTTCAATGTTGAGGTTGTTGTTGTTTTTCAATGTTGAGGTTGTTGTTGAATTTGTTGGTGTTTTTCAATGTTGAGGTTGTTGTTGTTTTTCAATGCTGAGGTTGTTGTTGATTTTGGTGGTGTTTTTCAATGTTGAGGTTGCTGTTGAATTTGTTGGTGTTTTTCAATGATGAGGTTATTGTTGTTTTTCAATGTTGAGGTTGTTGTTGAATTTGTTGGTGTTTTTCAATGTTAAGGTTGTTGTTGTTTTTCAATGCTGAGGTTGTTGTTGAATTTGTTGGTGTTTTTCAATGTTGAGGTTGTTGTTGTTTTTCAATGCTGAGGTTGTTGTTGAATTTGTTGGTGTTTTTCAATGTTGAGGTTGTTGTTGAATTTGTTGGTGTTTTTCAATGTTGAGGTTGTTGTTGTTTTTCAATGCTGAGGTTGATGTTGAATTTGTTTGTGTTTTTCAATGTTTAGGTTGTTGTTGTTTTTCAATGTTGAGGTTGTTGTTGAATTTGTTGGTGTTTTTCAACGTTGAGGTTGTTGTTGAATTTGTTGGTGTTTTTCAATGTGAGTTTGTTGTTGTTTTTCAATGTTGAGGTTGTTGTTGAATTTGTTGGTGTTTTTCAATGTTGAGGTTGTTGTTGTTTTTCAATGTTGAGGTTGTTGTTGAATTTGTTGGTGTTTTTCAATGTTGAGGTTGTTGTTGTTTTTCAATGTTGAGGTTGTTGTTGAATTTGTTGGTGCTTTTCAATGTTGAGATTGTTGTTGAATTTGTTGGTGTTTTTCAATGTTGAGGTTGTTGTTGTTTTTCAATGTTGAGGTTGTTGTTGAATTTGTTGGTGTTTTTCAATGTTGAGTTTGTTGTTGAATTTGTTGGTGTTTTTCAATTTCGAGGTTGTTGTTGAATTTGTTAGTGTTTTTCAAAGTTGAGGTTGTTGTTGAAGTTGTTGGTGTTTTTCAATGTTGAGGTTGTTGTTGAATTTGTTGGTGTTTTTCAATGTTTAGTTTGTTGTTGTTTTTCAATGTTGAGGTTGTTGTTGAATTTGTTGGTGTTTTTCAATGTTGAGGTTGTTGTTGTTTTTCAATTTTGAGGTTGTTGTTGAATTTGTTGGTGTTTTTCAATGTTGAGGTTGTTGTTGTTTTTCAAAGTTGAGGTTGTTGTTGAATTTGTTGGTGTTTTTCAATTTCGAGGTTGTTGTTGAATTTGTTGGTGTTTTTCAATGTTGAAGTTGATGTTGAATTTGTTGGTGTTTTTCAATGTTGAGGTTGTTGTTGTTTTTCAATGTTGAGGTTGTTGTTGAATTTGTAGGTGTTTTTCAATGTTGAGGTTGTTGTTGTTTTTCAATGCTGAGGTTGTTGTTGAATTTGTTGGTGTTTTTCAATGTTGAAGTTGTTGTTGAATTTGTTGGTGTTTTTCAATGTTGAGGTTGTTGTTGTTTTTCAATGTTGAGGTTGTTGTTGAATTTGTTGGTGTTTTTCAATGTTGAGGTTGTTGTTGTTTTTCAATGTTGAGGTTGTTGTTGAATTTGTTGGTGTTTTTCAATGTGAGTTTGTTGTTGTTTTTCAATGTTGAGGTTGTTGTTGAATTTGTTGGTGTTTTTCAATGTTGAGGTTGTTGTTGTTTTTCAATGTTGAGGTTGTTGTTGAATTTGTTGGTGTTTTTCAATGTTGAGGTTGTTGTTGTTTTTCAATGTTGAGGTTGTTGTTGAATTTGTTGGTGCTTTTCAATGTTGAGATTGTTGTTGAATTTGTTGGTGTTTTTCAATGTTGAGGTTGTTGTTGTTTTTCAATGTTGAGGTTGTTGTTGAATTTGTTGGTGTTTTTCAATGTTGAGTTTGTTGTTGAATTTGTTGGTGTTTTTCAATTTCGAGGTTGTTGTTGAATTTGTTAGTGTTTTTCAAAGTTGAGGTTGTTGTTGAAGTTGTTGGTGTTTTTCAATGTTGAGGTTGTTGTTGAATTTGTTGGTGTTTTTCAATGTTTAGTTTGTTGTTGTTTTTCAATGTTGAGGTTGTTGTTGAATTTGTTGGTGTTTTTCAATGTTGAGGTTGTTGTTGTTTTTCAATTTTGAGGTTGTTGTTGAATTTGTTGGTGTTTTTCAATGTTGAGGTTGTTGTTGTTTTTCAAAGTTGAGGTTGTTGTTGAATTTGTTGGTGTTTTTCAATTTCGAGGTTGTTGTTGAATTTGTTGGTGTTTTTCAATGTTGAAGTTGATGTTGAATTTGTTGGTGTTTTTCAATGTTGAGGTTGTTGTTGTTTTTCAATGTTGAGGTTGTTGTTGAATTTGTAGGTGTTTTTCAATGTTGAGGTTGTTGTTGTTTTTCAATGCTGAGGTTGTTGTTGAATTTGTTGGTGTTTTTCAATGTTGAAGTTGTTGTTGAATTTGTTGGTGTTTTTCAATGTTGAGGTTGTTGTTGTTTTTCAATGTTGAGGTTGTTGTTGAATTTGTTGGTGTTTTTCAATGTTGAGGTTGTTGTTGTTTTTCAATGTTGAGGTTGTTGTTGAATTTGTTGGTGTTTTTCAATTTCGAGGTTGATGTTGAATTTGTTAGTGTTTTTCAATGTTGAGGTTGTTGTTGAAGTTGCTGTTGTTTTTCAATGTTGAGGTTGTTGTTGAATTTGTTCGTGTTTTTCAATGTTTAGTTTGTTGTTGTTTTTCAATGTTGAAGTTGTTGTTGAATTTGTTGGTGTTTTTCAATGTTGAGGTTGTTGTTGTTTTTCAATTTTGAGGTTGTTGTTGAATTTGTTGGTGTTTTTCAATGTTGAGGTTGTTGTTGTTTTTCAAAGTTGAGGTTGTTGTTGAATTTGTTGGTGTTTTTCAATTTCGAGGTTGTTGTTGAATTTGTTGGTGTTTTTCAATGTTGAAGTTGATGTTGAATTTGTTGGTGTTTTTCAATGTTGAGGTTGTTGTTGTTTTTCAATGTTGAGGTTGTTGTTGAATTTGTTGGTGTTTTTCAATGTTGAGGTTGTTGTTGTTTTTCAATGCTGAGGTTGTTGTTGAATTTGTTGGTGTTTTTCAATGTTGAAGTTGTTGTTGAATTTGTTGGTGTTTTTCAATGTTGAGGTTGTTGTTGTTTTTCAATGTTGAGGTTGTTGTTGAATTTGTTGGTGTTTTTCAATGTTGAGGTTGTTGTTGTTTTTCAATGTTGAGGTTGTTGTTGAATTTGTTGGTGTTTTTCAATTTCGAGGTTGTTGTTGAATTTGTTTGTGTTTTTCAATGTTGAGGTTGTTGTTTTTCAATCTTGAGGTTATTGTTGAATTTGTTGGTGTTTTTCAATGTTGAGGTTGTTGCTGTTTTTCAATGTTGAGGTTGTTGTTGAATTTGTTGGTGTTTTTCAATGTTGAGTTTGTTGTTGTTTTTCAATGTTGAGGTTGTTGTTGAATTTGTTGGTGTTTTTCAATGTTGAGGTTGTTGTTGTTTTTCAATGTTGAGGTTGTTGTTGAATTTGTTGGTGTTTTTCAATGTTGAGGTTGTTGTTGTTTTTCAATGCTGAGGTTGTTGTTGAATTTGTTGGTGTTTTTCAATGTTGAAGTTGTTGTTGAATTTGTTGGTGTTTTTCAATGTTGAGGTTGTTGTTGTTTTTCAATGTTGAGGTTGTTGTTGAATTTGTTGGTGTTTTTCAATGTTGAGGTTGTTGTTGTTTTTCAATGTTGAGGTTGTTGTTGAATTTGTTGGTGTTTTTCAATTTCGAGGTTGTTGTTGAATTTGTTTGTGTTTTTCAATGTTGAGGTTGTTGTTTTTCAATCTTGAGGTTATTGTTGAATTTGTTGGTGTTTTCAATGTTGAGGTTGTTGCTGTTTTTCAATGTTGAGGTTGTTGTTGAATTTGTTGGTGTTTTTCAATGTTGAGTTTGTTGTTGTTTTTCAATGTTGAGGTTGTTGTTGAATTTGTTGGTGTTTTTCAATGTTGAGGTTGTTGTTGTTTTTCAATGTTGAGGTTGTTGTTGAATTTGTTGGTGTTTTTCAATGTTGAGGTTGTTGTTGTTTTTCAATGTTGAGGTTGTTGTTGAATTTGTTGGTGTTTTTCAATGTTGAGGTTGTTGTTGAATTTGTTGGTGTTTTTCAATGTTGAGGTTGTTGTCATTTTTCAATGTTGAGGTTGTTGTTGAGTTTGTTGGTGTTTTTCAATGTTGAGGTTGTTGTTGAGTTTGTTGGTGTTTTTCAATGTTGAGGTTGTTGTTGAATTTGTTGGTGTTTTTCAATGTTGAGGTTGTTGTTGTTTTTAAATGTTGAGGTTGCTGTTGAATTTGCTGGTGTTTTTTCAATTTTGAGGTTGTTGGTGTTGTTCAGTGTTGAGGTTGATTTTGAATTTGAGGGTGTTTTTCAATGTCGAGGTTGTTGTTGAATTTGTTGGTGTTTTTCAATGTTGAGGTTGTTGTTGTTTTTCAATGTTGAAGTTGTTGTTGAATTTGTTGGTGTTTTTCAATGTTGAGATTGTTGTTGTTTTTCAATGTTGAGGTTGTTGTTGAATTTGTTGGTGTTTTTAAGTGTTGAGGTTGTTGTTGAATTTGTTGGTGTTTTGCAATGTTGAGGTTGTTGTTGTTTTTCAATGTTGAGGTTGTTGTTGAATTTGTTGGTGTTTTTCAATGTTGAGGTTTTTGTTGTCTTTCAATGTTGAGGTTGTTGTTGTATTTGTTGGTGTTTTTCAATTCGAGGTTGTTGTTGAATTTGTTGGTGTTTTTCAATGTTGAAGTTGTTGTTGAATTTGTCGGTGTTTTTCAATGTTGAGGTTGTTGTTGTTTTTCAATGTTGAGGTTGTTGTTGAATTTGTTGGTGTTTTTCAATGTTGAGGTTGTTGTTGTTTTTCAATGTTGAGGTTGTTATTGTATTTGTTGGTGTTTTTCAATTTCGAGTTTGTTGTTGAATTTGTTGGTGTTTTTCAATGTTGAAGTTGTTGTTGAATTTGTCGGTGTTTTTCAATGTTGAGGTTGTTGTTGTTTTTCAATGTTGAGGTTGTTGTTGAATTTGTTGGTGTTTTTCAATGTTGAGGTTGTTGTTGTTTTTCAATGCTGAGGTTGTTGTTGATTTTGGTGGTGTTTTTCAATGTTGAGGTTGCTGTTGAATTTGTTGGTGTTTTTCAATGATGAGGTTATTGTTGTTTTTCAATGTTGAGGTTGTTGTTGAATTTGTTTGGTGTTTTTCATTGTTAAGGTTGTTGTTGTTTTTCAATGCTGAGGTTGTTGTTGAATTTGTTGGTGTTTTTCAATGTTGAGGTTGTTGTTGTTTTTCAATGCTGAGGTTGTTGTTGAATTTGTTGGTGTTTTTCAATGTTGAGGTTGTTGTTGAATTTGTTGGTGTTTTTCAATGTTGAGGTTTGTTGTTGTTTTTCAATGCTGAGGTTGATGTTGAATTTGTTTGTGTTTTTCAATGTTTAGGGTGTTGTTGTTTTTCAATGTTGAGGTTGTTGTTGAATTTGTTGGTGTTTTTCAACGTTGAGGGTTGTTGTTGAATTTGTTGGTGGTTTTTCAAGGTGAGTTTGTTGTTGTTTTTCAATGTTGAGGTTGTTGTTGAATTTGTTGGTGTTTTTCAATGTTGAGGTTGTTGTTGTTTTTCAATGTTGAGGTTGTTGTTGAATTTGTTGGTGTTTTTCAATGTTGAGGTTGTTGTTGTTTTTCAATGTTGAGGTTGTTGTTGAATTTGTTGGTGCTTTTCAATGTTGAGATCGTTGTTGAATTTGTTGGTGTTTTTCAATGTTGAGGTTGTTGTTGTTTTTCAATGTTGAGGTTGTTGTTGAATTTGTTGGTGTTTTTCAATGTTGAGTTTGTTGTTGAATTTGTTGGTGTTTTTCAATTTCGAGGTTGTTGTTGAATTTGTTAGTGTTTTTCAAAGTTGAGGTTGTTGTTGAAGTTGTTGGTGTTTTTCAGTGTTGAGGTTGTTGTTGAATTTGTTGGTGTTTTTTCAATGTTTAGTTTGTTGTTGTTTTTCAATGTTGAGGTTGTTGTTGAATTTGTTGGTGTTTTTCAATGTTGAGGTTGTTGTTGTTTTTCAATTTTGAGGTTGTTGTTGAATTTGTTGGTGT
Source organism: Isurus oxyrinchus (assembly GCA_026770705.1). Taxonomy (NCBI): domain Eukaryota; kingdom Metazoa; phylum Chordata; class Chondrichthyes; order Lamniformes; family Lamnidae; genus Isurus; species Isurus oxyrinchus. The sequence continues at coordinate 374,807 of JANJGN010000443.1, read as the reverse complement.
TTTTCAATGTTGAGGTTGTTGTTGTTTTTCAAAGTTGAGGTTGTTGTTGAATTTGTTGGTGTTTTTCAATTTCGAGGTTGTTGTTGAATTTGTTGGTGTTTTTTCAATGTTGAAGTTGATGTTGAATTTGTTGGTGTTTTTCAATGTTGAGGTTGTTGTTGTTTTTCAATGTTGAGGTTGTTGTTGAATTTGTAGGTGTTTTTCAATGTTGAGGTTGTTGTTGTTTTTCAATGCTGAGGTTGTTGTTGAATTTGTTGGTGTTTTTCAATGTTGAAGTTGTTGTTGAATTTGTTGGTGTTTTTCAATGTTGAGGTTGTTGTTGTTTTTCAATGTTGAGGTTGTTGTTGAATTTGTTGGTGTTTTTCAATGTTGAGGTTGTTGTTGTTTTTCAATGTTGAGGTTGTTGTTGAATTTGTTGGTGTTTTTCAACGTGAGTTTGTTGTTGTTTTTCAATGTTGAGGTTGTTGTTGAATTTGTTGGTGTTTTTCAATGTTTTGTTGTTGTTTTTCAATGTTGAGGTTGTTGTTGAATTTGTTGGTGTTTTTCAATGTTGAGGTTGTTGTTGTTTTTCAATGTTGAGGTTGTTGTTGAATTTGTTGGTGCTTTTCAATGTTGAGATTGTTGTTGAATTTGTTGGTGTTTTTCAATGTTGAGGTTGTTGTTGTTTTTCAATGTTGAGGTTGTTGTTGAATTTGTTGGTGTTTTTCAATGTTGAGTTTGTTGTTGAATTTGTTGGTGTTTTTCAATTTCGAGGTTGTTGTTGAATTTGTTAGTGTTTTTCAAAGTTGAGGTTGTTGTTGAAGTTGTTGGTGTTTTTCAATGTTGAGGTTGTTGTTGAATTTGTTGGTGTTTTTCAATGTTTAGTTTGTTGTTGTTTTTCAATGTTGAGGTTGTTGTTGAATTTGTTGGTGTTTTTCAATGTTGAGGTTGTTGTTGTTTTTCAATTTTGAGGTTGTTGTTGAATTTGTTGGTGTTTTTCAATGTTGAGGTTGTTGTTGTTTTTCAAAGTTGAGGTTGTTGTTGAATTTGTTGGTGTTTTTCAATTTCGAGGTTGTTGTTGAATTTGTTGGTGTTTTTCAATGTTGAAGTTGATGTTGAATTTGTTGGTGTTTTTCAATGTTGAGGTTGTTGTTGTTTTTCAATGTTGAGGTTGTTGTTGAATTTGTAGGTGTTTTTCAATGTTGAGGTTGTTGTTGTTTTTCAATGCTGAGGTTGTTGTTGAATTTGTTGGTGTTTTTCAATGTTGAAGTTGTTGTTGAATTTGTTGGTGTTTTTCAATGTTGAGGTTGTTGTTGTTTTTCAATGTTGAGGTTGTTGTTGAATTTGTTGGTGTTTTTCAATGTTGAGGTTGTTGTTGTTTTTCAATGTTGAGGTTGTTGTTGAATTTGTTGGTGTTTTTCAATTTCGAGGTTGTTGTTGAATTTGTTAGTGTTTTTCAATGCTGAGGTTGTTGTTGAAGTTGCTGTTGTTTTTCAATGTTGAGGTTGTTGTTGAATTTGTTCGTGTTTTTCAATGTTTAGTTTGTTGTTGTTTTTCAATGTTGAAGTTGTTGTTGAATTTGTTGGTGTTTTTCAATGTTGAGGTTGTTGTTGTTTTTCAATTTTGAGGTTGTTGTTGAATTTGTTGGTGTTTTTCAATGTTGAGGTTGTTGTTGTTTTTCAAAGTTGAGGTTGTTGTTGAATTTGTTGGTGTTTTTCAATTTCGAGGTTGTTGTTGAATTTGTTGGTGTTTTTCAATGTTGAAGTTGATGTTGAATTTGTTGGTGTTTTTCAATGTTGAGGTTGTTGTTGTTTTTCAATGTTGAGGTTGTTGTTGAATTTGTTGGTGTTTTTCAATGTTGAGGTTGTTGTTGTTTTTCAATGCTGAGGTTGTTGTTGAATTTGTTGGTGTTTTTCAATGTTGAAGTTGTTGTTGAATTTGTTGGTGTTTTTCAATGTTGAGGTTGTTGTTGTTTTTCAATGTTGAGGTTGTTGTTGAATTTGTTGGTGTTTTTCAATGTTGAGGTTGTTGTTGTTTTTCAATGTTGAGGTTGTTGTTGAATTTGTTGGTGTTTTTCAATTTCGAGGTTGTTGTTGAATTTGTTTGTGTTTTTCAATGTTGAGGTTGTTGTTTTTCAATCTTGAGGTTATTGTTGAATTTGTTGGTGTTTTTCAATGTTGAGGTTGTTGCTGTTTTTCAATGTTGAGGTTGTTGTTGAATTTGTTGGTGTTTTTCAATGTTGAGTTTGTTGTTGTTTTTCAATGTTGAGGTTGTTGTTGAATTTGTTGGTGTTTTTCAATGTTGAGGTTGTTGTTGTTTTTCAATGTTGAGGTTGTTGTTGAATTTGTTGGTGTTTTTCAATGTTGAGGTTGTTGTTGTTTTTCAATGTTGAGGTTGTTGTTGAATTTGTTGGTGTTTTTCAATGTTGAGGTTGTTGTTGAATTTGTTGGTGTTTTTCAATGTTGAGGTTGTTGTCATTTTTCAATGTTGAGGTTGTTGTTGAGTTTGTTGGTGTTTTTCAATGTTGAGGTTGTTGTTGAGTTTGTTGGTGTTTTTCAATGTTGAGGTTGTTGTTGAATTTGTTGGTGTTTTTCAATGTTGAGGTTGTTGTTGTTTTTAAATGTTGAGGTTGCTGTTGAATTTGCTGGTGTTTTTTCAATTTTGAGGTTGTTGGTGTTGTTCAGTGTTGAGGTTGATTTTGAATTTGAGGGTGTTTTTCAATGTCGAGGTTGTTGTTGAATTTGTTGGTGTTTTTCAATGTTGAGGTTGTTGTTGTTTTTCAATGTTGAAGTTGTTGTTGAATTTGTTGGTGTTTTTCAATGTTGAGATTGTTGTTGTTTTTCAATGTTGAGGTTGTTGTTGAATTTGTTGGTGTTTTTAAGTGTTGAGGTTGTTGTTGAATTTGTTGGTGTTTTGCAATGTTGAGGTTGTTGTTGTTTTTCAATGTTGAGGTTGTTGTTGAATTTGTTGGTGTTTTTCAATGTTGAGGTTTTTGTTGTTTTTCAATGTTGAGGTTGTTGTTGTATTTGTTGGTGTTTTTCAATTTCGAGGTTGTTGTTGAATTTGTTGGTGTTTTTCAATGTTGAGGTTGTTGTCATTGTTCAATGTTGAGGTTGTTGTTGAGTTTGTTGGTGTTTTTCAATGTTGAGGTTGTTGTTGAGTTTGTTGGTGTTTTTCAATGTTGAGGTTGTTGTTGAATTTGTTGGTGTTTTTCAATGTTGAGGTTGTTGTTGTTTTTAAATGTTGAGGTTGCTGTTGAATTTGCTGGTGTTTTTTCAATTTTGAGGTTGTTGGTGTTGTTCAGTGTTGAGGTTGATTTTGAATTTGAGGGTGTTTTTCAATGTCGAGGTTGTTGTTGAATTTGTTGGTGTTTTTCAATGTTGAGGTTGTTGTTGTTTTTCAATGTTGAAGTTGTTGTTGAATTTGTTGGTGTTTTTCAATGTTGAGATTGTTGTTGTTTTTCAATGTTGAGGTTGCTGTTGAATTTGTTGGTGTTTTTAAGTGTTGAGGTTGTTGTTGAATTTGTTGGTGTTTTGCAATGTTGAGGTTGTTGTTGTTTTTCAATGTTGAGGTTGTTGTTGAATTTGTTGGTGTTTTTCAATGTTGAGGTTTTTGTTGTTTTTCAATGTTGAGGTTGTTGTTGTATTTGTTGGTGTTTTTCAATTTCGAGGTTGTTGTTGAATTTGTTGGTGTTTTTCAATGTTGAAGTTGTTGTTGAATTTGTCGGTGTTTTTCAATGTTGAGGTTGTTGTTGTTTTTCAATGTTGAGGTTGTTGTTGAATTTGTTGGTGTTTTTCAATGTTGAGGTTGTTGCTGTTTTTCAATGCTGAGGTTGTTGATTTTGTTGGTGTTTTTCAATGTTGAGGTTGCTGTTGAATTTGTTGGTGTTTTTCAATGTTGAGGTTTTTGTTGTTTTTCAATGTTGAAGTTGTTGTTGAATTTGTCGGTGTTTTTCAATGTTGAGGTTGTTGTTGTTTTTCAATGTTGAGGTTGTTGTTGAATTTGTTGGTGTTTTTCAATGTTGAGGTTGTTGTTGTTTTTCAATGCTGAGGTTGTTGTTGATTTTGTTGGTGTTTTTCAATGTTGAGGTTGCTGTTGAATTTGTTGGTGTTTTTCAATGTTGAGGTTGTTGTTGTTTTTCAATGTTGAGGTTGTTGTTGAATTTGTTGGTGTTTTTCAATGTTTAGGTTGTTGTTGTTTTTCAATGTTGAGGTTGTTGTTGAATTTGTTGGTGTTTTTCAATTTTGAGGTTGTTGTTGAATTTGTTGGTGTTTTTCAATGTTGAGGTTGTTGTTATTTTTCAATGTTGAGGTTGTTGTTGAGTTTGTTGGTGTTTTTCAATGTTGAGGTTGTTGTTGAATTTGTTGGTGTTTTTCAATGTTGAGGTTGTTGTTGAATTTGTTGGTGTTTTTCAATGTTGAGGTTGTTGTTGAATTTGTTGGTGTTTTTCAATTTCGAGGTTGTTGTTGAATTTGTTGGTGTTTTTCAATGTTGAAGTTGTTGCCGAATTTGTTGGTGTTTTTCAATGTTGAGGTTGTTGTTGTTTTTCAATGTTGAGGTTGTTGTTGAATTTGTTGGTGTTTTTCAATGTTGAGGTTGTTGTTGTTTTTCAATGCTGAGGTTGTTGTTGTATTTGTTGGTGTTTTTCAATGTTGAGGTTGTTGTTGAATTTGTTGGTGTTTTTCAATGTTGAGGTTGTTGTTGTTTTTCAATGTTGAGGTTGTTGTTGAAGTTGTTGGTGTTTTTCAATGTTGAGGTTGTTGTTGAATTTGTTGGTGTTTTTCAATGTTGAGGTTGTTGTTGTTTTTCAATGTTGAGGTTGTTGTTGAATTTGTTGGTGTTTTTCAATTTCGAGGTTGTTGTTGAATTTGTTTGTGTTTTTCAATGTTGAGGTTGTTGTTGGTTTTCAATGTTGAGGTTATTGTTGAATTTGTTGGTGTTTTTCAATGTTGAGGTTGTTGTTGTTTTTCAATGTTGAGGTTGTTGTTGAATTTGTTGGTGTTTTTCAATGTTGAGGTTGTTGTTGTTTATCAATGTTGAGGTTGTTGTTGAATTTGTTGGTGTTTTTCAATGTTGAGGTTGTTGTTGAATTTGTTGGTGTTTTTCAATGATGAGGTTGTTGTTGTTTTTCAATGTTGAGGTTGCTGAATTTCTGGGTGTTTTTCAATCTTGAGTTTGTTGTTGAATTTGTTGGTGTTTTTCAATGTTGAGGTTGTTGTTGTTTTTCAATGTTGAGGTTGTTGTTGAATTTGTTGGTGTTTTTCAATGTTGAGATTGTTGTTGTTTTTCAATGTTGAGGTTGTTGTTGAATTTGTTGGTGTTTTTAAATGTTGAGGTTGTTGTTGAATTTGTTGGTGTTTTGCAATGTTGAGGTTGTTGTTGTTTTTCAATGTTGAGGTTGTTGTTGAATTTGTTGGTGTTTTTCAATGTTGAGGTTTTTGTTGTTTTTCAATGTTGAGGTTGTTATTGTATTTGTTGGTGTTTTTCAATTTCGAGTTTGTTGTTGAATTTGTTGGTGTTTTTCAATGTTGAAGTTGTTGTTGAATTTGTCGGTGTTTTTCAATGTTGAGGTTGTTGTTGTTTTTCAATGTTGAGGTTGTTGTTGAATTTGTTGGTGTTTTTCAATGTTGAGGTTGTTGTTGTTTTTCAATGCTGAGGTTGTTGTTGATTTTGGTGGTGTTTTTCAATGTTGAGGTTGCTGTTGAATTTGTTGGTGTTTTTCAATGTTGAGGTTGTTGTTGTTTTTCAATGTTGAGGTTGTTGTTGAATTTGTTGGTGTTTTTCAATGTTTAGGTTGTTGTTGTTTTTCAATGTTGAGGTTGTTGTTGAATTTGTTGGTGTTTTTCAATTTTGAGGTTGTTGTTGAATTTGTTGGTGTTTTTCAATGTTGAGGTTGTTGTTATTTTTCAATGTTGAGGTTGTTGTTGAGATGGTTGGTGTTTTTCAATGTTGAGGTTGTTGTTGAATTTGTTGGTGTTTTTCAATGTTGAGGTTGTTGTTGAATTTGTTGGTGCTTTTCAATGTTGAGGTTTTTGTTGTTTTTCAATGTTGAGGTTGTTGTTGTATTTGTTGGTGTTTTTCAATTTCGAGGTTGTTGTTGAATTTGTTGGTGTTTTTCAATGTTGAAGTTGTTGTTGAATTTGTCGGTGTTTTTCAATGTTGAGGTTGTTGTTGTTTTTCAATGTTGAGGTTGTTGTTGAATTTGTTGGTGTTTTTCAATGTTGAGGTTGTTGTTGTTTTTCAATGCTGAGGTTGTTGATTTTGTTGGTGTTTTTCAATGTTGAGGTTGCTGTTGAATTTGTTGGTGTTTTTCAATGTTGAGGTTTTTGTTGTTTTTCAATGTTGAAGTTGTTGTTGAATTTGTCGGTGTTTTTCAATGTTGAGGTTGTTGTTGTTTTTCAATGTTGAGGTTGTTGTTGAATTTGTTGGTGTTTTTCAATGTTGAGGTTGTTGTTGTTTTTCAATGCTGAGGTTGTTGTTGATTTTGTTGGTGTTTTTCAATGTTGAGGTTGCTGTTGAATTTGTTGGTGTTTTTCAATGTTGAGGTTGTTGTTGTTTTTCAATGTTGAGGTTGTTGTTGAATTTGTTGGTGTTTTTCAATTTTGAGGTTGTTGTTGAATTTGTTGGTGTTTTTCAATGTTGAGGTTGTTGTTATTTTTCAATGTTGAGGTTGTTGTTGAGTTTGTTGGTGTTTTTCAATGTTGAGGTTGTTGTTGAATTTGTTGGTGTTTTTCAATGTTGAGGTTGTTGTTGAATTTGTTGGTGTTTTTCAATGTTGAGGTTGTTGTTGTTTTTCAATGTTGAGGTTGTTGTTGAATTTGTTGGTGTTTTTCAACGTTGAGGTTGTTGTTGAATTTGTTGGTGTTTTTCACTGTTGAGGTTGTTGTTGAATTTTTGGTGTTTTTTAATGTTTAGGTTGTTGTTGAATTTGTTGGTGTTTTTCAATTTCGAGGTTGTTGTTGAATTTGTTGGTGTTTTTCAATGTTGAAGTTGTTGCTGAATTTGTTGGTGTTTTTCAATGTTGAGGTTGTTGTTGTTTTTCAATGTTGAGGTTGTTGTTGAATTTGTTGGTGTTTTTCAATGTTGAGGTTGTTGTTGTTTTTCAATGCTGAGGTTGTTGTTGTATTTGTTGGTGTTTTTCAATGTTGAGGTTGTTGTTGAATTTGTTGGTGTTTTTCAATGTTGAGGTTGTTGTTGTTTTTCAATGTTGAGGTTGTTGTTGAAGTTGTTGGTGTTTTTCAATGTTGAGGTTGTTGTTGAATTTGTTGGTGTTTTTCAATGTTGAGGTTGTTGTTGTTTTTCAATGTTGAGGTTGTTGTTGAATTTGTTGGTGTTTTTCAATTTCGAGGTTGTTGTTGAATTTGTTTGTGTTTTTCAATGTTGAGGTTGTTGTTGGTTTTCAATGTTGAGGTTATTGTTGAATTTGTTGGTGTTTTTCAATGTTGAGGTTGTTGTTGTTTTTCAATGTTGAGGTTGTTGTTGAATTTGTTGGTGTTTTTCAATGTTGAGGTTGTTGTTGTTTATCAATGTTGAGGTTGTTGTTGAATTTGTTGGTGTTTTTCAATGTTGAGGTTGCTGTTGAATTTGTTGGTGTTTTTCAATGATGAGGTTGTTGTTGTTTTTCAATGTTGAGGTTGCTGAATTTCTGGGTGTTTTTCAATCTTGAGTTTGTTGTTGAATTTGTTGGTGTTTTTCAATGTTGAGGTTGTTGTTGTTTTTCAATGTTGAGGTTGTTGTTGAATTTGTTGGTGTTTTTCAATGTTGAGATTGTTGTTGTTTTTCAATGTTGAGGTTGTTGTTGAATTTGTTGGTGTTTTTAAATGTTGAGGTTGTTGTTGAATTTGTTGGTGTTTTGCAATGTTGAGGTTGTTGTTGTTTTTCAATGTTGAGGTTGTTGTTGAATTTGTTGGTGTTTTTCAATGTTGAGGTTTTTGTTGTTTTTCAATGTTGAGGTTGTTATTGTATTTGTTGGTGTTTTTCAATTTCGAGTTTGTTGTTGAATTTGTTGGTGTTTTTCAATGTTGAAGTTGTTGTTGAATTTGTCGGTGTTTTTCAATGTTGAGGTTGTTGTTGTTTTTCAATGTTGAGGTTGTTGTTGAATTTGTTGGTGTTTTTCAATGTTGAGGTTGTTGTTGTTTTTCAATGCTGAGGTTGTTGTTGATTTTGGTGGTGTTTTTCAATGTTGAGGTTGCTGTTGAATTTGTTGGTGTTTTTCAATGTTGAGGTTGTTGTTGTTTTTCAATGTTGAGGTTGTTGTTGAATTTGTTGGTGTTTTTCAATGTTTAGGTTGTTGTTGTTTTTCAATGTTGAGGTTGTTGTTGAATTTGTTGGTGTTTTTCAATTTTGAGGTTGTTGTTGAATTTGTTGGTGTTTTTCAATGTTGAGGTTGTTGTTATTTTTCAATGTTGAGGTTGTTGTTGAGATGGTTGGTGTTTTTCAATGTTGAGGTTGTTGTTGAATTTGTTGGTGTTTTTCAATGTTGAGGTTGTTGTTGAATTTGTTGGTGTTTTTCAATGTTGAGGTTGTTGTTGTTTTTCAATGTTGAGGTTGTTGTTGAATTTGTTGGTGTTTTTCAACGTTGAGGTTGTTGTTGAATTTGTTGGTGTTTTTCAATGTTGAGGTTGTTGTTGTTTTTCAATGTTGAGGTTGTTGTTGAATTTGTTGGTGTTTTTTAATGTTTAGGTTGTTGTTGAATTTGTTGGTGTTTTTCAATTTCGAGGTTGTTGTTGAATTTGTTGGTGTTTTTCAATGTTGAAGTTGTTGCTGAATTTGTTGGTGTTTCTCAATGTTGAGGTTGTTGTTGTTTTTCAATGTTGAGGTTTTTGTTGAATTTGTTGGTGTTTTTCAATGTTGAGGTTGTTGTTGTTTTTCAATGCTGAGGTTTTGCTGTATTTGTAGGTGTTTTTCAATGTTGAGGTTGTTGTTGAATTTGTTGGTGTTTTTCAATGTTGAGGTTGTTGTTGTTTTTCAATGTTGAGGTTGTTGTTGAAGTTGTTGGTGTTTTTCAATGTCGAGGTTGTTGTTGAATTTGTTGGTGTTTTTCAATGTTGAGGTTGTTGTTGTTTTTCAATGTTGAGGTTGTTGTTGAATTTGTTGGTGTTTTTCAATGTTGAGTTTGTTGCTGTTTTTCAATGTTGAGGTTGTTGTTGAATTTGTTGGTGTTTTTCAATGTTGAGGTTGTTGTTGTTTTTCAATGTTGAGGTTGTTGTTGAATTTGTTGGTGTTTTTCAATGTTGAGGTTGTTGTTGTTTTTCAATGTTGAGGTTGTTGTTGAATTTGTTGGTGTTTTTCAATGTTGAGGTTGTTGTTGAATTTGTTGGTGTTTTTCAATGTTGAGGTTGTTGTCATTTTTCAATGTTGAGGTTGTTGTTGAGTTTGTTGGTGTTTTTCAATGTTGAGGTTGTTGTTGAATTTGTTGGTGTTTTTCAATGTTGAGGTTGTTGTTGTTTTTAAATGTTGAGGTTGCTGTTGAATTTGCTGGTGTTTTTTCAATTTTGAGGTTGTTGGTGTTGTTCAATGTTGAGGTTGATTTTGAATTTGAGGGTGTTTTTCAATGTCGAGGTTGTTGTTGAATTTGTTGGTGTTTTTCAATGTTGAGGTTGTTGTTGTTTTTCAATGTTGAAGTAGTTGTTGAATTTGTTGGTGTTTTTCAATGTTGAGATTGTTGTTGTTTTTCAATGTTGAGGTTGTTGTTGAATTTGTTGGTGTTTTTAAGTGTTGAGGTTGTTGTTGAATTTGTTGGTGTTTTGCAATGTTGAGGTTGTTGTTGTTTTTCAATGTTGAGGTTGTTGTTGAATTTGTTGGTGTTTTTCAATGTTGAGGTTGATGTTGTTTTTCAATGTTGAGGTTGTTGTTGTATTTGTTGGTGTTTTTCAATTTCGAGGTTGTTGTTGAATTTGTTGGTGTTTTTCAATGTTGAAGTTGTTGTTGAATTTGTCGGTGTTTTTCAATGTTGAGGTTGTTGTTGTTTTTCAATGTTGAGGTTGTTGTTGAATTTGTTGGTGTTTTTCAATGTTGAGGTTGTTGTTGTTTTTCAATGCTGAGGTTGTTGTTGATTTTGTTGGTGTTTTTCAATGTTGAGGTTGCTGTTGAATTTGTTGGTGTTTTTCAATGTTGAGGTTGTTGTTGTTTTTCAATGTTGAGGTTGTTGTTGAATTTGTTGGTGTTTTTCAATGTTTAGGTTGTTGTTGTTTTTCAATGTTGAGGTTGTTGTTGAATTTGTTGGTGTTTTTCAATTTTGAGGTTGTTGTTGAATTTATTGGTGTTTTTCAATGTTGAGGTTGTTGTTATTTTTCAATGTTGAGGTTGTTGTTGAGTTTGTTGGTGTTTTTCAATGTTGAGGTTGTTGTTGAATTTGTTGGTGTTTTTCAATGTTGAGGTTGTTGTTGAATTTGTTGGTGTTTTTCAATGTTGAGGTTGTTGTTGTTTTTCAAAGTTGAGGTTGTTGTTGAATTTGTTGGTGTTTTTCAACGTTGAGGTTGTTGTTGAATTTGTTGGTGTTTTTCAATGTTGAGGTTGTTGTTGTTTTTCAATGTTGAGGTTGTTGTTGAATTTGTTGGTGTTTTTTAATGTTTAGGTTGTTGTTGAATTTCTTGGTGTTTTTCAATTTCGAGGTTGTTGTTGAATTTGTTGGTGTTTTTCAATGTTGAAGTTGTTGCTGAATTTGTTGGTGTTTTTCAATGTTGAGGTTGTTGTTGTTTTTCAATGTTGAGGTTGTTGTTGAATTTGCTGGTGTTTTTCAATGTTGAGGTTGTTGTTGTTTTTCAATGCTGAGGTTGTTGTTGTATTTGTTGGTGTTTTTCAATGTTGAGGTTGTTGTTGAATTTGTTGGTGTTTTTCAATGTTGAGGTTGTTGTTGTTTTTCAATGTTGAGGTTGTTGTTGAAGTTGTTGGTGTTTTTCAATGTTGAGGTTGTTGTTGAATTTGTTGGTGTTTTTCAATGTTGAGGTTGTTGTTGTTTTTCAATGTTGAGGTTGTTGTTGAATTTGTTGGTGTTTTTCAATTTCGAGGTTGTTGTTGAATTTGTTTGTGTTTTTCAATGTTGAGGTTGTTGTTGTTTTTCAATGTTGAGGTTATTGTTGAATTTGTTGGTGTTTTTCAATGTTGAGGTTGTTGTTGTTTTTCAATGTTGAGGTTGTTGTTGAATTTGTTGGTGTTTTTCAATGTTGAGGTTGTTGTTGTTTATCAATGTTGAGGTTGTTGTTGAATTTGTTGGTGTTTTTCAATGTTGAGGTTGTTGTTGAATTTGTTGGTGTTTTTCAATGATGAGGTTGTTGTTGTTTTTCAATGTTGAGGTTGCTGAATTTCTGGGTGTTTTTCAATCTTGAGTTTGTTGTTGAATTTGTTGGTGTTTTTCAATGTTGAGGTTGTTGTTGAATTTGTTGGTGTTTTTCAATGTTGAGGTTGTTGTTGTTTTTCAATGTTGAGGTTGTTGTTGAGTTTGTTGGTGTTTTTCAATGATGAGGTTGTTGTTGAATTTGTTGGTGCTTTTCAATGTTGAGGTTGTTGTTGAATTTGTTGGTGTTTTTCAATGTTGAGGTTGTTGTTGTTTTTCAATGTTGAGGTTGTTGTTGAATTTGTTGGTGTTTTTCAATGTTGAGGTTGTTGTTGTTTTTCAATGTTGAGGTTGTTGTTGAATTTGTTGGTGTTTTTCAATGTTGAGGTTGTTGTCATTTTTCAATGTTGAGGTTGTTGTTGAGTTTGTTGGTGTTTTTCAATGTTTAGGTTGTTGCTGTTTTTCAATGTTGAGGTTGTTGTTGAATTTGTTGGTGTTTTTCAATTTTGAGGTTGTTGTTGTTTTTCAATGTTGAGGTTGTTGTTGAAGTTGTTGGTGTTTTTCAATGTTGAGGTTGTTGTTGAATTTGTTGGTGTTATTCAATGTTGAGGTTGTTGTTGTATTTCAATGTTGAGGTTGTTGTTGAATTTGTTGGTGTTTTTCAATTTCGAGGTTGTTGTTGAATTTGTTTGTGTTTTTCAATGTTGAGGTTGTTGTTGTTTTTCAATGTTGAGGTTATTGTTGAATTTGTTGGTGTTTTTCAATGTTGAGGTTGTTGTTGTTTTTCAATGTTGAGGTTGTTGTTGAATTTGTTGGTGTTTTTCAATGTTGAGGTTGTTGTTGTTTATCAATGTTGAGGTTGTTGTTGAATTTGTTGGTGTTTTTCAATGTTGAGGTTGTTGTTGAATTTGTTGGTGTTTTTCAATGATGAGGTTGTTGTTGTTTTTCAATGTTGAGGTTGCTGAATTTCTGGGTGTTTTTCAATCTTGAGTTTGTTGTTGAATTTGTTGGTGTTTTTCAATGTTGATGTTGTTGTTGAATTTGTTGGTGTTTTTCAATGTTGAGGTTGTTGTTGTTTTTCAATGTTGAGGTGGTTGTTGAGTTTGTTGGTGTTTTTCAATGTTGAGGTTGTTGTTGAATTTGTTGGTGCTTTCAATGTTGAGGTTGTTGTTGAATTTGTTGGTGTTTTTCAATGTTGAGGTTGTTGTTGTTTTTCAATGTTGAGGTTGTTGTTGAATTTGTTAGTGTTTTTCTATGTTGAGGTTGTTGTTGTTTTTCAATGTTGAGGTTGTTGTTGAATTTGTTGGTGTTTTTCAATGTTGAGGTTGTTGTCATTTTTCAATGTTGAGGTTGTTGTTGAATTTGTTGGTGTTTTTCAATTTTGAGGTTGTTGTTGAATTTGTTGGTGTTTTTCAATGTTGAGGTTGTTGTTATTTTTCAATGTTGAGGTTGTTGTTGAGTTTGTTGGTGTTTTTCAATGTTGAGGTTGTTGTTGAATTTGTTGGTGTTTTTCAATGTTGAGGTTGTTGTTGAATTTGTTGGTGTTTTTCAATGTTGAGGTTGTTGTTGTTTTTCAAAGTTGAGGTTGTTGTTGAGTTTGTTGGTGTTTTTCAACGTTGAGGTTGTTGTTGAATTTGTTGGTGCTTTTCAATGTTTAGGTTGTTGTTGTTTTTCAATGTTGAGGTTGTTGTTGAATTTGTTGGTGTTTTTCAATGTTGAGGTTGTTGTTGAATTTGTTGGTGTTTTTCAATGTTGAGTTTGTTGTTGTTTTTCAATGTTGAGGTTGTTGTTGAATTTGTTGGTGTTTTTCGATGTTGAGGTTGTTGTTGTTTTTCAATGTTGAGGTTGTTGTTGAATTTGTTGGTGTTTTTCAATGTTGAGGTTGTTGTTGTTTTTCAATGTTGAGGTTGTTGTTGAATTTGTTGGTGTTTTTCAATGTTGAGGTTGTTGTTGAATTTGTTGGTGTTTTTCAATGTTGAGGTTGTTGTCATTTTTCAATGTTGAGGTTGTTGTTGAGTTTCTTGGTGTTTTTCAATGTTGAGGTTGTTGTTGAATTTGTTGGTGTTTTTCAATGTTGAGGTTGTTGTTGTTTTTAAATGTTGAGGTTGCTGTTGAATTTGCTGGTGTTTTTTCAATTTTGAGGTTGTTGGTGTTGTTCAATGTTGAGGTTGATTTTGAATTTGAGGGTGTTTTTCAATGTCGAGGTTGTTGTTGAATTTGTTGGTGTTTTTCAATGTTGAGGTTGTTGTTGTTTTTCAATGTTGAAGTAGTTGTTGAATTTGTTGGTGTTTTTCAATGTTGAGATTGTTGTTGTTTTTCAATGTTGAGGTTGTTGTTGAATTTGTTGGTGTTTTTAAGTGTTGAGGTTGTTGTTGAATTTGTTGGTGTTTTGCAATGTTGAGGTTGTTGTTGTTTTTCAATGCTGAGGTTGTTGTTGAATTTGTTGGTGTTTTTCAATGTTGAGGTTGTTGTTGTTTTTCAATGTTGAGGTTGTTGTTGTATTTGTTGGTGTTTTTCAATTTCGAGGTTGTTGTTGAATTTGTTGGTGTTTTTCAATGTTGAAGTTGTTGTTGAATTTGTCGGTGTTTTTCAATGTTGAGGTTGTTGTTGTTTTTCAATGTTGAGGTTGTTGTTGAATTTGTTGGTGTTTTTCAATGTTGAGGTTGTTGTTGTTTTTCAATGCTGAGGTTGTTGTTGATTTTGTTGGTGTTTTTCAATGTTGAGGTTGCTGTTGAATTTGTTGGTGTTTTTCAATGTTGAGGTTGTTGTTGTTTTTCAATGTTGAGGTTGTTGTTGAATTTGTTGGTGTTTTTCAATGTTTAGGTTGTTGTTGTTTTTCAATGTTGAGGTTGTTGTTGAATTTGTTGGTGTTTTTCAATTTTGAGGTTGTTGTTGAATTTGTTGGTGTTTTTCAATGTTGAGGTTGTTGTTATTTTTCAATGTTGAGGTTGTTGTTGAGTTTGTTGGTGTTTTTCAATGTTGAGGTTGTTGTTGAATTTGTTGGTGTTTTTCAATGTTGAGGTTGTTGTTGAATTTGTTGGTGTTTTTCAATGTTGAGGTTGTTGTTGTTTTTCAAAGTTGAGGTTGTTGTTGAATTTGTTGGTGTTTTTCAACGTTGAGGTTGTTGTTGAATTTGTTGGTGTTTTTCAATGTTGAGGTTGTTGTTGTTTTTCAATGTTGAGGTTGTTGTTGAATTTGTTGGTGTTTTTTAATGTTTAGGTTGTTGTTGAATTTGTTGGTGTTTTTCAATTTCGAGGTTGTTGTTGAATTTGTTGGTGTTTTTCAATGTTGAAGTTGTTGCTGAATTTGTTGGTGTTTTTCAATGTTGAGGTTGTTGTTGTTTTTCAATGTTGAGGTTGTTGTTGAATTTGCTGGTGTTTTTCAATGTTGAGGTTGTTGTTGTTTTTCAATGCTGAGGTTGTTGTTGTATTTGTTGGTGTTTTTCAATGTTGAGGTTGTTGTTGAATTTGTTGGTGTTTTTCAATGTTGAGGTTGTTGTTGTTTTTCAATGTTGAGGTTGTTGTTGAAGTTGTTGGTGTTTTTCAATGTTGAGGTTGTTGTTGAATTTGTTGGTGTTTTTCAATGTTGAGGTTGTTGTTGTTTTTCAATGTTGAGGTTGTTGTTGAATTTGTTGGTGTTTTTCAATTTCGAGGTTGTTGTTGAATTTGTTTGTGTTTTTCAATGTTGAGGTTGTTGTTGTTTTTCAATGTTGAGGTTATTGTTGAATTTGTTGGTGTTTTTCAATGTTGAGGTTGTTGTTGTTTTTCAATGTTGAGGTTGTTGTTGAATTTGTTGGTGTTTTTCAATGTTGAGGTTGTTGTTGTTTATCAATGTTGAGGTTGTTGTTGAATTTGTTGGTGTTTTTCAATGTTGAGGTTGTTGTTGAATTTGTTGGTGTTTTTCAATGATGAGGTTGTTGTTGTTTTTCAATGTTGAGGTTGCTGAATTTCTGGGTGTTTTTCAATCTTGAGTTTGTTGTTGAATTTGTTGGTGTTTTTCAATGTTGAGGTTGTTGTTGAATTTGTTGGTGTTTTTCAATGTTGAGGTTGTTGTTGTTTTTCAATGTTGAGGTTGTTGTTGAGTTTGTTGGTGTTTTTCAATGATGAGGTTGTTGTTGAATTTGTTGGTGCTTTTCAATGTTGAGGTTGTTGTTGAATTTGTTGGTGTTTTTCAATGTTGAGGTTGTTGTTGTTTTTCAATGTTGAGGTTGTTGTTGAATTTGTTGGTGTTTTTCAATGTTGAGGTTGTTGTTGTTTTTCAATGTTGAGGTTGTTGTTGAATTTGTTGGTGTTTTTCAATGTTGAGGTTGTTGTCATTTTTCAATGTTGAGGTTGTTGTTGAGTTTGTTGGTGTTTTTCAATGTTTAGGTTGTTGCTGTTTTTCAATGTTGAGGTTGTTGTTGAATTTGTTGGTGTTTTTCAATTTTGAGGTTGTTGTTGAATTTGTTGGTGTTTTTCAATGTTGAGTTTGTTGTTGTTTTTCAATGTTGAGGTTGTTGTTGAAGTTGTTGGTGTTTTTCAATGTTGAGGTTGTTGTTGAATTTGTTGGTGTTATTCAATGTTGAGGTTGTTGTTGTTTTTCAATGTTGAGGTTGTTGTTGAATTTGTTGGTGTTTTTCAATTTCGAGGTTGTTGTTGAATTTGTTTGTGTTTTTCAATGTTGAGGTTGTTGTTGTTTTTCAATGTTGAGGTTATTGTTGAATTTGTTGGTGTTTTTCAATGTTGAGGTTGTTGTTGTTTTTCAATGTTGAGGTTGTTGTTGAATTTGTTGGTGTTTTTCAATGTTGAGGTTGTTGTTGTTTATCAATGTTGAGGTTGTTGTTGAATTTGTTGGTGTTTTTCAATGTTGAGGTTGTTGTTGAATTTGTTGGTGTTTTTCAATGATGAGGTTGTTGTTGTTTTTCAATGTTGAGGTTGCTGAATTTCTGGGTGTTTTTCAATCTTGAGTTTGTTGTTGAATTTGTTGGTGTTTTTCAATGTTGAGGTTGTTGTTGAATTTGTTGGTGTTTTTCAATGTTGGGGTTGTTGTTGTTTTTCAATGTTGAGGTTGTTGTTGAGTTTGTTGGTGTTTTTCAATGTTGAGGTTGTTGTTGAATTTGTTGGTGCTTTTCAATGTTGAGGTTGTTGTTGAATTTGTTGGTGTTTTTCAATGTTGAGGTTGTTGTTGTTTTTCAATGTTGAGGTTGTTGTTGAATTTGTTGGTGTTTTTCAATGTTGAGGTTGTTGTTGTTTTTCAATGTTGAGGTTGTTGTTGAATTTGTTGGTGTTTTTCAATGTTGAGGTTGTTGTCATTTTTCAATGTTGAGGTTGTTGTTGAATTTGTTGGTGTTTTTCAATGTTTAGGTTGTTGTTGTTTTTCAATGTTGAGGTTGTTGTTGAATTTGTTGGTGTTTTTCAATTTTGAGGTAGTTGTTGAATTTGTTGGTGTTTTTCAATGTTGAGGTTGTTGTTATTTTTCAATGTTGAGGTTGTTGTTGACTTTGTTGGTGTTTTTCAATGTTGAGGTTGTTGTTGAATTTGTTGGTGTTTTTCAATGTTGAGGTTGTTGTTGAATTTGTTGGTGTTTTTCAATGTTGAGGTTGTTGTCATTTTTCAATGTTGAGGTTGTTGTTGAGTTTGTTGGTGTTTTTCAATGTTGAGGTTGTTGTTGAATTTGTTGGTGTTTTTCAATGTTGAGGTTGTTGTTGTTTTTCAATGCTGAGGTTGTTGTTGATTTTGTTGGTGTTTTTCAATGTTGAGGTTGCTGTTGAATTTGTTGGTGTTTTTCAATGTTGAGGTTGTTGTTGTTTTTCAATGTTGAGGTTGTTGTTGAATTTGTTGGTGTTTTTCAATGTTTAGGTTGTTGTTGTTTTTCAATGTTGAGGTTGTTGTTGAATTTGTTGGTGTTTTTCAATTTTGAGGTTGTTGTTGAATTTGTTGGTGTTTTTCAATGTTGAGGTTGTTGTTATTTTTCAATGTTGAGGTTGTTGTTGAGTTTGTTGGTGTTTTTCAATGTTGAGGTTGTTGTTGAATTTGTTGGTGTTTTTCAATGTTGAGGTTGTTGTTGAATTTGTTGGTGTTTTTCAATGTTGAGGTTGTTGTTGTTTTTCAATGTTGAGGTTGTTGTTGAATTTGTTGGTGTTTTTCAACGTTGAGGTTGTTGTTGAATTTGTTGGTGTTTTTCACTGTTGAGGTTGTTGTTGAATTTGTTGGTGTTTTTTAATGTTTAGGTTGTTGTTGAATTTGTTGGTGTTTTTCAATTTCGAGGTTGTTGTTGAATTTGTTGGTGTTTTTCAATGTTGAAGTTGTTGCTGAATTTGTTGGTGTTTTTCAATGTTGAGGTTGTTGTTGTTTTTCAATGTTGAGGTTGTTGTTGAATTTGTTGGTGTTTTTCAATGTTGAGGTTGTTGTTGTTTTTCAATGCTGAGGTTGTTGTTGTATTTGTTGGTGTTTTTCAATGTTGAGGTTGTTGTTGAATTTGTTGGTGTTTTTCAATGTTGAGGTTGTTGTTGTTTTTCAATGTTGAGGTTGTTGTTGAAGTTGTTGGTGTTTTTCAATGTTGAGGTTGTTGTTGAATTTGTTGGTGTTTTTCAATGTTGAGGTTGTTGTTGTTTTTCAATGTTGAGGTTGTTGTTGAATTTGTTGGTGTTTTTCAATTTCGAGGTTGTTGTTGAATTTCTTTGTGTTTTTCAATGTTGAGGTTGTTGTTGTTTTTCAATGTTGAGGTTATTGTTGAATTTGTTGGTGTTTTTCAATGTTGAGGTTGTTGTTGTTTTTCAATGTTGAGGTTGTTGTTGAATTTGTTGGTGTTTTTCAATGTTGAGGTTGTTGTTGTTTATCAATGTTGAGGTTGTTGTTGAATTTGTTGGTGTTTTTCAATGTTGAGGTTGTTGTTGAATTTGTTGGTGTTTTTCAATGATGAGGTTGTTGTTGTTTTTCAATGTTGAGGTTGCTGAATTTCTGGGTGTTTTTCAATCTTGAGTTTGTTGTTGAATTTGTTGGTGTTTTTCAATGTTGAGGTTGTTGTTGTTTTTCAATGTTGAGGTTGTTGTTGAATTTGTTGGTGTTTTTCAATGTTGAGATTGTTGTTGTTTTTCAATGTTGAGGTTGTTGTTGAATTTGTTGGTGTTTTTAAATGTTGAGGTTGTTGTTGAATTTGTTGGTGTTTTGCAATGTTGAGGTTGTTGTTGTTTTTCAATGTTGAGGTTGTTGTTGAATTTGTTGGTGTTTTTCAATGTTGAGGTTTTTGTTGTTTTTCAATGTTGAGGTTGTTATTGTATTTGTTGGTGTTTTTCAATTTCGAGTTTGTTGTTGAATTTGTTGGTGTTTTTCAATGTTGAAGTTGTTGTTGAATTTGTCGGTGTTTTTCAATGTTGAGGTTGTTGTTGTTTTTCAATGTTGAGGTTGTTGTTGAATTTGTTGGTGTTTTTCAATGTTGAGGTTGTTGTTGTTTTTCAATGCTGAGGTTGTTGTTGATTTTGGTGGTGTTTTTCAATGTTAAGGTTGCTGTTGAATTTGTTGGTGTTTTTCAATGTTGAGGTTGTTGTTGTTTTTCAATGTTGAGGTTGTTGTTGAATTTGTTGGTGTTTTTCAATGTTTAGGTTGTTGTTGTTTTTCAATGTTGAGGTTGTTGTTGAATTTGTTGGTGTTTTTCAATTTTGAGGTTGTTGTTGAATTTGTTGGTGTTTTTCAATGTTGAGGTTGTTGTTATTTTTCAATGTTGAGGTTGTTGTTGAGATGGTTGGTGTTTTTCAATGTTGAGGTTGTTGTTGAATTTGTTGGTGTTTTTCAATGTTGAGGTTGTTGTTGAATTTGTTGGTGTTTTTCAATGTTGAGGTTGTTGTTGTTTTTCAATGTTGAGGTTGTTGTTGAATTTGTTGGTGTTTTTCAACGTTGAGGTTGTTGTTGAATTTGTTGGTGTTTTTCAATGTTGAGGTTGTTGTTGTTTTTCAATGTTGAGGTTGTTGTTGAATTTGTTGGTGTTTTTTAATGTTTAGGTTGTTGTTGAATTTGTTGGTGTTTTTCAATTTCGAGGTTGTTGTTGAATTTGTTGGTGTTTTTCAATGTTGAAGTTGTTGCTGAATTTGTTGGTGTTTCTCAATGTTGAGGTTGTTGTTGTTTTTCAATGTTGAGGTTGTTGTTGAATTTGTTGGTGTTTTTCAATGTTGAGGTTGTTGTTGTTTTTCAATGCTGAGGTTTTGCTGTATTTGTAGGTGTTTTTCAATGTTGAGGTTGTTGTTGAATTTGTTGGTGTTTTTCAATGTTGAGGTTGTTGTTGTTTTTCAATGTTGAGGTTGTTGTTGAAGTTGTTGGTGTTTTTCAATGTTGAGGTTGTTGTTGAATTTGTTGGTGTTTTTCAATGTTGAGGTTGTTGTTGTTTTTCAATGTTGAGGTTGTTGTTGAATTTGTTGGTGTTTTTCAATGTTGAGTTTGTTGTTGCTTTTCAATGTTGAGGTTGTTGTTGAATTTGTTGGTGTTTTTCAATGTTGAGGTTGTTGTTGTTTTTCAATGTTGAGGTTGTTGTTGAAATTGTTGGTGTTTTTCAATGTTGAGGTTGTTGTTGTTTTTCAATGTTGAGGTTGTTGTTGAATTTGTTGGTGTTTTTCAATGTTGAGGTTGTTGTTGAATTTGTTGGTGTTTTTCAATGTTGAGGTTGTTGTCATTTTTCAATGTTGAGGTTGTTGTTGAGTTTGTTGGTGTTTTTCAATGTTGAGGTTGTTGTTGAATTTGTTGGTGTTTTTCAATGTTGAGGTTGTTGTTGTTTTTAAATGTTGAGGTTGCTGTTGAATTTGCTGGTGTTTTTTCAATTTTGAGGTTGTTGGTGTTGTTCAATGTTGAGGTTGATTTTGAATTTGAGGGTGTTTTTCAATGTCGAGGTTGTTGTTGAATTTGTTGGTGTTTTTCAATGTTGAGGTTGTTGTTGTTTTTCAATGTTGAAGTTGTTGTTGAATTTGTTGGTGTTTTTCAATGTTGAGATTGTTGTTGTTTTTCAATGTTGAGGTTGTTGTTGAATTTGTTGGTGTTTTTAAGTGTTGAGGTTGTTGTTGAATTTGTTGGTGTTTTGCAATGTTGAGGTTGTTGTTGTTTTTCAATGTTGAGGTTGTTGTTGAATTTGTTGGTGTTTTTCAATGTTGAGGTTTTTGTTGTTTTTCAATGTTGAGGTTGTTGTTGTATTTGTTGGTGTTTTTCAATTTCGAGGTTGTTGTTGAATTTGTTGGTGTTTTTCAATGTTGAAGTTGTTGTTGAATTTGTCGGTGTTTTTCAATGTTGAGGTTGTTGTTGTTTTTCAATGTTGAGGTTGTTGTTGAATTTGTTGGTGTTTTTCAATGTTGAGGTTGTTGTTGTTTTTCAATGCTGAGGTTGTTGTTGATTTTGTTGGTGTTTTTCAATGTTGAGGTTGCTGTTGAATTTGTTGGTGTTTTTCAATGTTGAGGTTGTTGTTGTTTTTCAATGTTGAGGTTGTTGTTGAATTTGTTGGTGTTTTTCAATGTTTAGGTTGTTGTTGTTTTTCAATGTTGAGGTTGTTGTTGAATTTGTTGGTGTTTTTCAATTTTGAGGTTGTTGTTGAATTTGTTGGTGTTTTTCAATGTTGAGGTTGTTGTTATTTTTCAATGTTGAGGTTGTTGTTGAGTTTGTTGGTGTTTTTCAATGTTGAGGTTGTTGTTGAATTTGTTGGTGTTTTTCAATGTTGAGGTTGTTGTTGAATTTGTTGGTGTTTTTCAATGTTGAGGTTGTTGTTGTTTTTCAATGTTGAGGTTGTTGTTGAATTTGTTGGTGTTTTTCAACGTTGAGGTTGTTGTTGAATTTGTTGGTGTTTTTCAATGTTGAGGTTGTTGTTGTTTTTCAATGTTGAGGTTGTTGTTGAATTTGTTGGTGTTTTTTAATGTTTAGGTTGTTGTTGAATTTGTTGGTGTTTTTCCATTTCGAGGTTGTTGTTGAATTTGTTGGTGTTTTTCAATGTTGAAGTTGTTGCTGAATTTGTTGGTGTTTTTCAATGTTGAGGTTGTTGTTGTTTTTCAATGTTGAGGTTGTTGTTGAATTTGTTGGTGTTTTTCAATGTTGAGGTTGTTGTTGTTTTTCAATGCTGAGGTTGTTGTTGTATTTGTTGGTGTTTTTCAATGTTGAGGTTGTTGTTGAATTTGTTGGTGTTTTTCAATGTTGAGGTTGTTGTTGTTTTTCAATGTTGAGGTTGTTGTTGAAGTTGTTGGTGTTTTTCAATGTTGAGGTTGTTGTTGAATTTGTTGGTGTTTTTCAATGTTGAGGTTGTTGTTGTTTTTCAATGTTGAGGTTGTTGTTGAATTTGTTGGTGTTTTTCAATTTCGAGGTTGTTGTTGAATTTGTTTGTGTTTTTCAATGTTGAGGTTGTTGTTGTTTTTCAATGTTGAGGTTATTGTTGAATTTGTTGGTGTTTTTCAATGTTGAGGTTGTTGTTGTTTTTCAATGTTGAGGTTGTTGTTGAATTTGTTGGTGTTTTTCAATGTTGAGGTTGTAGTTGTTTATCAATGTTGAGGTTGTTGTTGAATTTGTTGGTGTTTTTCAATGTTGAGGTTGTTGTTGAATTTGTTGGTGTTTTTCAATGATGAGGTTGTTGTTGTTTTTCAATGTTGAGGTTGCTGAATTTCTGGGTGTTTTTCAATCTTGAGTTTGTTGTTGAATTTGTTGGTGTTTTTCAATGTTGAGGTTGTTGTTGAATTTGTTGGTGCTTTTCAATGTTGAGGTTGTTGTTGTTTTTCAATGTTGAGGTTGTTGTTGAGTTTGTTGGTGTTTTTCAATGTTGAGGTTGTTGTTGAATTTGTTGGTGCTTTTCAATGTTGAGGTTGTTGTTGAATTTGTTGGTGTTTTTCAATGTTGAGGTTGTTGTTGTTTTTCAATGTTGAGGTTGTTGTTGAATTTGTTGGTGTTTTTCAATGTTGAGGTTGTTGTTGTTTTTCAATGTTGAGGTTGTTGTTGAATTTGTTGGTGCTTTTCAATGTTGAGGTTGTTGTCATTTTTCAATGTTGAGGTTGTTGTTGAGTTTGTTGGTGTTTTTCAATGTTGAGGTTGTTGTTGAGTTTGTTGGTGTTTTTCAATGTTGAGGTTGTTGTTGAATTTGTTGGTGTTTTTCAATGTTGAGGTTGTTGTTGTTTTTAAATGTTGAGGTTGCTGTTGAATTTGCTGGTGTTTTTTCAATTTTGAGGTTGTTGGTGTTGTTCAATGTTGAGGTTGATTTTGAATTTGAGGGTGTTTTTCAATGTCGAGGTTGTTGTTGAATTTGTTGGTGTTTTTCAATGTTGAGGTTGTTGTTGTTTTTCAATGTTGAGGTTGTTGTTGAATTTGTTGGTGTTTTTCAATGTTGAGATTGTTGTTGTTTTTCAATGTTGAGGTTGTTGTTGAATTTGTTGGTGTTTTTAAATGTTGAGGTTGTTGTTGAATTTGTTGGTGTTTTGCAATGTTGAGGTTGTTGTTGTTTTTCAATGTTGAGGTTGTTGTTGAATTTGTTGGTGTTTTTCAATGTTGAGGTTTTTGTTGTTTTTCTATGTTGAGGTTGTTGTTGTATTTGTTGGTGTTTTTCAATTTCGAGTTTGTTGTTGAATTTGTTGGTGTTTTTCAATGTTGAAGTTGTTGTTGAATTTGTCGGTGTTTTTCAATGTTGAGGTTGTTGTTGTTTTTCAATGTTGAGGTTGTTGTTGAATTTGTTGGTGTTTTTCAATGTTGAGGTTGTTGTTGTTTTTCAATGCTGAGGTTGTTGTTGATTTTGGTGGTGTTTTTCAATGTTGAGGTTGCTGTTGAATTTGTTGGTGTTTTTCAATGTTGAGGTTGTTGTTGTTTTTCAATGTTGAGGTTGTTGTTGAATTTGTTGGTGTTTTTCAATGTTTAGGTTGTTGTTGTTTTTCAATGTTGAGGTTGTTGATGAATTTGTTGGTGTTTTTCAATTTTGAGGTTGTTGTTGAATTTGTTGGTGTTTTTCAATGTTGAGGTTGTTGTTATTTTTCAATGTTGAGGTTGTTGTTGAGATGGTTGGTGTTTTTCAATGTTGAGGTTGTTGTTGAATTTGTTGGTGTTTTTCAATGTTGAGGTTGTTGTTGAATTTGTTGGTGTTTTTCAATGTTGAGGTTGTTGTTGTTTTTCAATGTTGAGGTTGTTGTTGAATTTGTTGGTGTTTTTCAACGTTGAGGTTGTTGTTGAATTTGTTGGTGTTTTTCAATGTTGAGGTTGTTGTTGTTTTTCAATGTTGAGGTTGTTGTTGAATTTGTTGGTGTTTTTTTTTTGTTTAGGTTGTTGTTGAATTTGTTGGTGTTTTTCAATTTCGAGTTTGTTGTTGAATTTGTTGGTGTTTTTCAATGTTGAAGTTGTTGCTGAATTTGTTGGTGTTTCTCAATGTTGAGGTTGTTGTTGTTTTTCAATGTTGAGGTTGTTGTTGAATTGTTGGTGTTTTTCAATGTTGAGGTTTTGTTGTTTTTCAATGCTGAGGTTTTGTTGTATTTGTAGGTGTTTTTCAATGTTGAGGTTGTTGTTGAATTTGTTGGTGTTTTTCAATGTTGAGGTTGTTGTTGTTTTTCAATGTTGAGGTTGTTGTTGAAGTTGTTGGTGTTTTTCAATGTTGAGGTTGTTGTTGAATTTGTTGGTGTTTTTCAATGTTGAGGTTGTTGTTGTTTTTCAATGTTGAGGTTGTTGTTGAATTTGTTGGTGTTTTTCAATTTCGAGGTTGTTGTTGAATTTGTTTGTGTTTTTTCAATGTTGAGGTTGTTGTTGTTTTTCAATGTTGAGGTTATTGTTGAATTTGTTGGTGTTTTTCAATGTTGAGGTTGTTGTTGTTTTTCAATGTTGAGGTTGTTGTTGAATTTGTTGGTGTTTTTCAATGTTGAGGTTGTTGTTGTTTTTCAATGTTGAGGTTGTTGTTGAATTTGTTGGTGTTTTTCAATGTTGAGGTTGTTGTTGAATTTGTTGGTGTTTTTCAATGATGAGGTTGTTGTTGTTTTTCAATGTTGAGGTTGCTGAATTTCTGGGTGTTTTTCAATCTTGAGTTTGTTGTTGAATTTGTTGGTGTTTTTCAATGTTGAGGTTGTTGTTGAATTTGTTGGTGTTTTTCAATGTTGAGGTTGTTGTTGTTTTTCATGTTGAGGTTGTTGTTGAGTTTGTTGGTGTTTTTTCATTGTTGAGGTTGATGTTGAATTTGTTGGTGCTTTTCAATGTTGAGGTTGTTTGTTGAATTTGTTGGTGTTTTTCAATGTTGAGGTTGTTGTTGTTTTTCAATGTTGAGGTTGTTGTTGAATTTGTTGGTGTTTTTCAATGTTGAGATTGTTGTTGTTTTTCAATGATGTTGAGGTTGTTGTTGAATTTGTTGGTGTTTTTAAATGTTGAGGTTGTTGTTGAATTTGCTGGTGTTTTGCAATGTTGAGGTTGTTGTTGTTTTTCAATGTTGAGGTTGTTGTTGAATTTGTTGGTGTTTTTCAATGTTGAGGTTTTTGTTGTTTTTCAATGTTGAGGTTGTTGTTGTATTTGTTGGTGTTTTTCAATTTCGAGGTTGTTGTTGAATTTGTTGGTGTTTTTCAATGTTGAGGTTGTTGTTGTTTTTCAATGTTGAGGTTGTTGTTGAATTTGTTGGTGTTTTTCAATGTTTAGGTTGTTGTTGTTTTTCAATGTTGAGGTTGTTGTTGAATTTGTAGGTGTTTTTCAATGTTGAGGTTGTTGTTGAATTTGTTGGTGTTTTTCAATGTTGAGGTTGTTGTTGAATTTAAATGTTGAGGTTGTTGTTGAAATTGTTCGTGTTTTTTCAATTTTGAGGTTGTTGGTGTTTTTCAATGTTGCGGTTGATTTTGAATTTGAGGGTGTTTTTCAATGTCGAGGTTGTTGTTGAATTTGTTGGTGTTTTTCAATGTTGAGGTTGTTGTTGTTTTTCAATGTTGAGGTTGTTGTTGAATTTGTTGGTGTTTTTCAATGTTGAGATTGTTGTTGTTTTTCAATGTTGAGGTTGTTGTTGAATTTGTTGGTGTTTTTAAATGTTGAGGTTGTTGTTGAATTTGCTGGTGTTTTGCAATGTTGAGGTTGTTGTTGTTTTTCAATGTTGAGGTTGTTGTTGAATTTGTTGGTGTTTTTCAATGTTGAGGTTGTTGTTGTTTTTCAATGTTGAGGTTGTTGTTGTACTTGTTGGTGTTTTTCAATTTCGAGGTTGTTGTTGAATTTGTTGGTGTTTTTCAATGTTGAAGTTGTTGTTGAATTTGTCGGTGTTTTTCAATGTTGAGGTTGTTGTTTTTTTTCAATGTTGAGGTTGTTGTTGAATTTGTTGGTGTTTTTCAATGTTGAGGTTGTTGTTGTTTTTCAATGCTGAGGTTGTTGTTGATTTTGTTGGTGTTTTTCAATGTTGAGGTTGCTGTTGAATTTGTTGGTGTTTTTCAATGTTGAGGTTGTTGTTGTATTTCAATGTTGAGGTTGTTGTTGAATTTGTTGGTGTTTTTCAATGTTTAGGTTGTTGTTGTTTTTCAATGTTGAGGTTGTTGTTGAATTTGTTGGTGTTTTTCAATTTTGAGGTTGTTGTTGAATTTGTTGGTGTTTTTCAATGTTGAGGTTGTTGTTATTTTTCAATGTTGAGGTTGTTGTTGAGTTTGTTGGTGTTTTTCAATGTTGAGGTTGTTGTTGAATTTGTTGGTGTTTTTCAATGTTGAGGTTGTTGTTGAATTTGTTGGTGTTTTTCAATGTTGAGGTTGTTGTTGTTTTTCAATGTTGAGGTTGTTGTTGAATTTGTTGGTGTTTTTCAACGTTGAGGTTGTTGTTGAATTTGTTGGTGTTTTTCAATGTTGAGGTTGTTGTTGTTTTTCAATGTTGAGGTTGTTGTTGAATTTGTTGGTTTTTTTTAATGTTTAGGTTGTTGTTGAATTTGTTGGTGTTTTTCAATTTCGAGGTTGTTGTTGAATTTGTTGGTGTTTTTCAATGTTGAAGTTGTTGCTGAATTTGTTGGTGTTTTTCAATGTTGAGGTTGTTGTTGTTTTTCAATGTTGAGGTTGTTGTTGAATTTGTTGGTGTTTTTCAATGTTGAGGTTGTTGTTGTTTTTCAAAGTTGAGGTTGTTGTTGAATTTGTTGGTGTTTTTCAATTTCGAGGTTGTTGTTGAATTTGTTGGTGTTTTTCAATGTTGAAGTTGATGTTGAATTTGTTGGTGTTTTTCAATGTTGAGGTTGTTGTTGTTTTTCAATGTTGAGGTTGTTGTTGAATTTGTTGGTGTTTTTTTTTGTTTAGGTTGTTGTTGAATTTGTTGGTGTTTTTCAATTTCGAGGTTGTTGTTGAATTTGTTGGTGTTTTTCAATGTTGAAGTTGTTGCTGAATTTGTTGGTGTTTCTCAATGTTGAGGTTGTTGTTGTTTTTCAATGTTGAGGTTGTTGTTGAATTTGTTGGTGTTTTTCAATGTTGAGGTTTTGTTGTTTTTCAATGCTGAGGTTTTGTTGTATTTGTAGGTGTTTTTCAATGTTGAGGTTGTTGTTGAATTTGTTGGTGTTTTTCAATGTTGAGGTTGTTGTTGTTTTTCAATGTTGAGGTTGTTGTTGAAGTTGTTGGTGTTTTTCAATGTTGAGGTTGTTGTTGAATTTGTTGGTGTTTTTCAATGTTGAGGTTGTTGTTGTTTTTCAATGTTGAGGTTGTTGTTGAATTTGTTGGTGTTTTTCAATGTTGAGATTGTTGTTGTTTTTCAATGTTGAGGTTGTTGTTGAATTTGTTGGTGTTTTTAAATGTTGAGGTTGTTGTTGAATTTGCTGGTGTTTTGCAATGTTGAGGTTGTTGTTGTTTTTCAATGTTGAGGTTGTTGTTGAATTTGTTGGTGTTTTTCAATGTTGAGGTTGTTGTTGTTTTTCAATGTTGAGGTTGTTGTTGTACTTGTTGGTGTTTTTCAATTTCGAGGTTGTTGTTGAATTTGTTGGTGTTTTTCAATGTTGAAGTTGTTGTTGAATTTGTCGGTGTTTTTCAATGTTGAGGTTGTTGTTTTTTTTCAATGTTGAGGTTGTTGTTGAATTTGTTGGTGTTTTTCAATGTTGAGGTTGTTGTTGTTTTTCAATGCTGAGGTTGTTGTTGATTTTGTTGGTGTTTTTCAATGTTGAGGTTGCTGTTGAATTTGTTGGTGTTTTTCAATGTTGAGGTTGTTGTTGTATTTCAATGTTGAGGTTGTTGTTGAATTTGTTGGTGTTTTTCAATGTTTAGGTTGTTGTTGTTTTTCAATGTTGAGGTTGTTGTTGAATTTGTTGGTGTTTTTCAATTTTGAGGTTGTTGTTGAATTTGTTGGTGTTTTTCAATGTTGAGGTTGTTGTTATTTTTCAATGTTGAGGTTGTTGTTGAGTTTGTTGGTGTTTTTCAATGTTGAGGTTGTTGTTGAATTTGTTGGTGTTTTTCAATGTTGAGGTTGTTGTTGAATTTGTTGGTGTTTTTCAATGTTGAGGTTGTTGTTGTTTTTCAATGTTGAGGTTGTTGTTGAATTTGTTGGTGTTTTTCAACGTTGAGGTTGTTGTTGAATTTGTTGGTGTTTTTCAATGTTGAGGTTGTTGTTGTTTTTCAATGTTGAGGTTGTTGTTGAATTTGTTGGTTTTTTTTAATGTTTAGGTTGTTGTTGAATTTGTTGGTGTTTTTCAATTTCGAGGTTGTTGTTGAATTTGTTGGTGTTTTTCAATGTTGAAGTTGTTGCTGAATTTGTTGGTGTTTTTCAATGTTGAGGTTGTTGTTGTTTTTCAATGTTGAGGTTGTTGTTGAATTTGTTGGTGTTTTTCAATGTTGAGGTTGTTGTTGTTTTTCAAAGTTGAGGTTGTTGTTGAATTTGTTGGTGTTTTTCAATTTCGAGGTTGTTGTTGAATTTGTTGGTGTTTTTCAATGTTGAAGTTGATGTTGAATTTGTTGGTGTTTTTCAATGTTGAGGTTGTTGTTGTTTTTCAATGTTGAGGTTGTTGTTGAATTTGTTGGTGTTTTTTTTTGTTTAGGTTGTTGTTGAATTTGTTGGTGTTTTTCAATTTCGAGGTTGTTGTTGAATTTGTTGGTGTTTTTCAATGTTGAAGTTGTTGCTGAATTTGTTGGTGTTTCTCAATGTTGAGGTTGTTGTTGTTTTTCAATGTTGAGGTTGTTGTTGAATTTGTTGGTGTTTTTCAATGTTGAGGTTTTGTTGTTTTTCAATGCTGAGGTTTTGTTGTATTTGTAGGTGTTTTTCAATGTTGAAGTTGTTGTTGAATTTGTTGGTGTTTTTCAATGTTGAGGTTGTTGTTGTTTTTCAATGTTGAGGTTGTTGTTGAAGTTGTTGGTGTTTTTCAATGTTGAGGTTGTTGTTGAATTTGTTGGTGTTTTTCAATGTTGAGGTTGTTGTTGTTTTTCAATGTTGAGGTTGTTGTTGAATTTGTTGGTGTTTTTCAATTTCGAGGTTGTTGTTGAATTTGTTTGTGTTTTTCAATGTTGAGGTTGTTGTTGTTTTTCAATGTTGAGGTTATTGTTGAATTTGTTGGTGTTTTTCAATGTTGAGGTTGTTGTTGTTTTTCAATGTTGAGGTTGTTGTTGAATTTGTTGGTGTTTTTCAATGTTGAGGTTGTTGTTGTTTTTCAATGTTGAGGTTGTTGTTGAATTTGTTGGTGTTTTTCAATGTTGAGGTTGTTGTTGAATTTGTTGGTGTTTTTCAATGATGAGGTTGTTGTTGTTTTTCAATGTTGAGGTTGCTGAATTTCTGGGTGTTTTTCAATCTTGAGTTTGTTGTTGAATTTGTTGGTGTTTTTCAATTTGAGGTTGTTGTTGAATTTGTTGGTGTTTTTCAATGTTGAGGTTGTTGTTGTTTTTCAATGTTGAGGTTGTTGTTGAGTTTGTTGGTGTTTTTCATTGTTGAGGTTGTTGTTGAATTTGTTGGTGCTTTTCAATGTGAGTTTGTTGTTGTTTTTCAATGTTGAGGTTGTTGTTGAATTTGTTGGTGTTTTTCAATGTTGTGGTTGTTGTTGTTTTTCAATGTTGAGGTTGTTGTTGAATTTGTTGGTGTTTTTCAATGTTGAGGTTGTTGTTGTTTTTCAATGTTGAGGTTGTTCTGAATTTTTTGGTGCTTTTCAATGTTGAGATTGTTGTTGAATTTGTTGGTGTTTTTCAATGTTGAGGTTGCTGTTGTTTTTCAATGTTGAGGTTGTTGTTGAATTTGTTGGTGTTTTTCAATGTTGAGATAGTTGTTGTTTTTCAATGTTGAGGTTGTTGTTGAATTTGTTTGTGTTTTTCAATGTTGAGGTTGTTGTTGTTTTTCAATGTTGAGGTTGTTGTTGAATTTGTTGGTGTTTTTTTTTGTTTAGGTTGTTGTTGAATTTGTTGGTGTTTTTCAATTTCGAGGTTGTTGTTGAATTTGTTGGTGTTTTTCAATGTTGAAGTTGTTGCTGAATTTGTTGGTGTTTCTCAATGTTGAGGTTGTTGTTGTTTTTCAATGTTGAGGTTGTTGTTGAATTTGTTGGTGTTTTTCAATGTTGAGGTTTTGTTGTTTTTCAATGCTGAGGTTTTGTTGTATTTGTAGGTGTTTTTCAATGTTGAGGTTGTTGTTGAATTTGTTGGTGTTTTTCAATGTTGAGGTTGTTGTTGTTTTTCAATGTTGAGGTTGTTGTTGAAGTTGTTGGTGTTTTTCAATGTTGAGGTTGTTGTTGAATTTGTTGGTGTTTTTCAATGTTGAGGTTGTTGTTGTTTTTCAATGTTGAGGTTGTTGTTGAATTTGTTGGTGTTTTTCAATTTCGAGGTTGTTGTTGAATTTGTTTGTGTTTTTCAATGTTGAGGTTGTTGTTGTTTTTCAATGTTGAGGTTATTGTTGAATTTGTTGGTGTTTTTCAATGTTGAGGTTGTTGTTGTTTTTCAATGTTGAGGTTGTTGTTGAATTTGTTGGTGTTTTTCAATGTTGAGGTTGTTGTTGTTTTTCAATGTTGAGGTTGTTTTTGAATTGGTTGGTGTTTTTCAATGTTGAGGTTGTTGTTGAATTTGTTGGTGTTTTTCAATGATGAGGTTGTTGTTGTTTTTCAATGTTGAGGTTGCTGAATTTCTGGGTGTTTTTCAATCTTGAGTTTGTTGTTGAATTTGTTGGTGTTTTTCAATGTTGAGGTTGTTGTTGAATTTGTTGGTGTTTTTCAATGTTGAGGTTGTTGTTGTTTTTCAATGTTGAGGTTGTTGTTGAGTTTGTTGGTGTTTTTCATTGTTGAGGTTGTTGTTGAATTTGTTGGTGCTTTTCAATGTGAGTTTGTTGTTGTTTTTCAATGTTGAGGTTGTTGTTGAATTTGTTGGTGTTTTTCAATGTTGTGGTTGTTGTTGTTTTTCAATGTTGAGGTTGTTGTTGAATTTGTTGGTGTTTTTCAATGTTGAGGTTGTTGTTGTTTTTCAATGTTGAGGTTGTTGTTGAATTTTTTGGTGCTTTTCAATGTTGAGATTGTTGTTGAATTTGTTCGTGTTTTTCAATGTTGAGGTTGCTGTTGTTTTTCAATGTTGAGGTTGTTGTTGAATTTGTTGGTGTTTTTCAATGTTGAGATTGTTGTTGTTTTTCAATGTTGAGGTTGTTGTTGAATTTGTTGGTGTTTTTAAATGTTGAGGTTGTTGTTGAATTTGCTGGTGTTTTGCAATGTTGAGGTTGTTGTTGTTTTTCAATGTTGAGGTTGTTGTTGAATTTGTTGGTGTTTTTCAATGTTGAGGTTTTTGTTGTTTTTCAATGTTGAGGTTGTTGTTGTATTTGTTGGTGTTTTTCAATTTCGAGGTTGTTGTTGAATTTGTTGGTGTTTTTCAATGTTGAAGTTGTTGTTGAATTTGCTGGTGTTTTTCAATGTTGAGGTTGTTGTTGTTTTTCAATGTTGAGGTTGTTGTTGAATTTGTTGGTGTTTTTCAATGTTGAGGTTGTTGTTGTTTTTCAATGCTGAGGTTGTTGTTGAATTTGTTGGTGTTTTTCAATGTTGAGGTTGTTGTTGTTTTTCAATGTTGAGGTTGTTGTTGAATTTGTTGGTGTTTTTCAATGTTTAGGTTGTTGTTGTTTTTCAATGTTGAGGTTGTTGTTGAATTTGTTGGTGTTTTTCAATGTTGTGGTTGTTGTTGTTTTTCAATGTTGAGGTTGTTGTTGAATTTGTTGGTGTTTTTCAATGTTGAGGTTGTTGTTGTTTTTCAATGTTGAGGTTGTTGTTGAATTTTTTGGTGCTTTTCAATGTTGAGGTTGTTGTTGAATTTGTTGGTGTTTTTCAATGTTGAGGTTGTTGTTGTTTTTCAATGTTGAGGTTGTTGTTGAATTTGTTGGTGTTTTTCAATGTTGAGATTGTTGTTGTTTTTCAATGTTGAGGTTGTTGTTGAATTTGTTGGTGTTTTTAAATGTTGAGGTTGTTGTTGAATTTGCTGGTGTTTTGCAATGTTGAGGTTGTTGTTGTTTTTCAATGTTGAGGTTGTTGTTGAATTTGTTGGTGTTTTTCAATGTTGAGGTTTTTGTTGTTTTTCAATGTTGAGGTTGTTGTTGTATTTGTTGGTGTTTTTCAATTTCGAGGTTGTTGTTGAATTTGTTGGTGTTTTTCAATGTTGAAGTTGTTGTTGAATTTGCTGGTGTTTTTCAATGTTGAGGTTGTTGTTGTTTTTCAATGTTGAGGTTGTTGTTGAATTTGTTGGTGTTTTTCAATGTTGAGGTTGTTGTTGTTTTTCAATGCTGAGGTTGTTGTTGAATTTGTTGGTGTTTTTCAATGTTGAGGTTGTTGTTGTTTTTCAATGTTGAGGTTGTTGTTGAATTTGTTGGTGTTTTTCAATGTTTAGGTTGTTGTTGTTTTTCAATGTTGAGGTTGTTGTTGAATTTGTTGGTGTTTTTCAATGTTGAGGTTGTTGTTGAATTTGTTGGTGTTTTTCAATGTTGAGGTTGTTGTTGAATTTGTTGGTGTTTTTCAATGTTGAGGTTGTTGTTATTTTTCAATGTTGAGGTTGTTGTTGAGTTTGTTGGTGTTTTTCAATGTTGAGGTTGTTGTTGAATTTGTAGGTGTTTTTCAATGTTGAGGTTGTTGTTGAATTTGTTGGTGTTTTTCAATGTTGAGGTTGTTGTTGAATATAAATGTTGAGGTTGTTGTTGAATTTGTTCGTGTTTTTTCAATTTTGAGGTTGTTGGTGTTTTTCAATGTTGCGGTTGATTTTGAATTTGAGGGTGTTTTTCAATGTCGAGGTTGTTGTTGAATTTGTTGGTGTTTTTCAATGTTGAGGTTGTTGTTGTTTTTCAATGTTGAGGTTGTTGTTGAATTTGTTGGTGTTTTTCAATGTTGAGATTGTTGTTGTTTTTCAATGTTGAGGTTGTTGTTGAATTTGTTGGTGTTTTTAAATGTTGAGGTTGTTGTTGAATTTGCTGGTGTTTTGCAATGTTGAGGTTGTTGTTGTTTTTCAATGTTGAGGTTGTTGTTGAATTTGTTGGTGTTTTTCAATGTTGAGGTTGTTGTTGTTTTTCAATGTTGAGGTTGTTGTTGTACTTGTTGGTGTTTTTCAATTTCGAGGTTGTTGTTGAATTTGTTGGTGTTTTTCAATGTTGAAGTTGTTGTTGAATTTGTCGGTGTTTTTCAATGTTGAGGTTGTTGTTGTTTTTCAATGTTGAGGTTGTTGTTGAATTTGTTGGTGTTTTTCAATGTTGAGGTTGTTGTTGTTTTTCAATGCTGAGGTTGTTGTTGATTTTGTTGGTGTTTTTCAATGTTGAGGTTGTTGTTGAATTTGTTGGTGTTTTTCAATGTTGAGGTTGTTGTTGTTTTTCAATGTTGAGGTTGTTGTTGAATTTGTTGGTGTTTTTCAACGTTGAGGTTGTTGTTGAATTTGTTGGTGTTTTTCAATTTCGAGGTTGTTGTTGAATTTGTTGGTGTTTTTCAATGTTTAAGTTGTTGCTGAATTTGTTGGTGTTTTTCAATGTTGAGGTTGTTGTTGTTTTTCAATGTTGAGGTTGTTGTTGAATTTGTTGGTGTTTTTCAATGTTGAGGTTGTTGTTGTTTTTCAAAGTTGAGGTTGTTGTTGAATTTGTTGGTGTTTTTCAATTTCGAGGTTGTTGTTGAATTTGTTGGTGTTTTTCAATGTTGAAGTTGATGTTGAATTTGTTGGTGTTTTTCAATGTTGAGGTTGTTGTTGTTTTTCAATGTTGAGGTTGTTGTTGAATTTGTTGGTGTTTTTCAATGTTGAGGTTGTTGTTGTTTTTCAATGCTGAGGTTGTTGTTGAATTTGTTGGTGTTTTTCAATGTTGAAGTTGTTGTTGAATTTGTTGGTGTTTTTCAAGGTTGAGGTTGTTGTTGTTTTTCAAAGTTGAGGTTGTTGTTGAATTTGTTGGTGTTTTTCAATGTTGAGGTTGTTGTTGTTTTTCAATGTTGAGGTTGTTGTTGAATTTGTTGGTGTTTTTCAATTTCGAGGTTGTTGTTGAATTTGTTAGTGTTTTTCAATGTTGAGGTTCTTGTTGAAGTTGTTGTTTTTCAATGTTGAGGTTGTTGTTGAATTTGTTGGTGTTTTTCAATGTTGAGTTTGTTGTTGTTTTTCAATGTTGAGGTTGTTGTTGAATTTGTTGGTGTTTTTCAATGTTGAGGTTGTTGTTGTTTTTCAAAGTCGAGGTTGTTGTTGAATTTGTTGGTGTTTTTCAATTTCGAGGTTGTTGTTGAATTTGTTGGTGTTTTTCAATGTTGAAGTTGATGTTGAATTTGTTGGTGTTTTTCAATGTTGAGGTTGTTGTTGAATTTGTTGGTGTTTTTCAATGTTGAGGTTGTTGTTGTTTTTCAATGCTGAGGTTGTTGTTGAATTTGTTGGTGTTTTTCAATGTTGAAGTTGTTGTTGAATTTGTTGGTGTTTTTCAATATTGAGGTTGTTGTTGTTTTTCAATGTTGAGGTTGTTGTTGAATTTGTTGGTGTTTTTCAATTTCGAGGTTGTTGTTGAATTTGTTGGTGTTTTTCAATGTTGAAGTTGATGTTGAATTTGTTGGTGTTTTTCAATGTTGAGGTTGTTGTTGAATTTGTTGGTGTTTTTAAATGTTGAGGTTGTTGTTTTTCAATGCTGAGGTTGTTGTTGAATTTGTTGGTGTTTTTCAATATTGAAGTTGTTGTTGAATTTGTTGGTGTTTTTCAATGTTGAGGTTGTTGTTGTTTTTCAATGTTGAGGTTGTTGTTGAATTTGTTGGTGTTTTTCAATGTTGAGGTTGTTGTTGTTTTTCAATGTTGAGGTTGTTGTTGAATTTGTTGGTGTTTTTCAATTTCGAGGTTGTTGTTGAATTTGTTTGTGTTTTTCAATGTTGAGGTTGTTGTTTTTCAATCTTGAGGTTATTGTTGAATTTGTTGGTGTTTTTCAATGTTGAGGTTGTTGCTGTTTTTCAATGTTGAGGTTGTTGTTGAATTTGTTGGTGTTTTTCAATGTTGAGTTTGTTGTTGTTTTTCAATGTTGAGGTTGTTGTTGAATTTGTTGGTGTTTTTCAATGTTGAGGTTGTTGTTGTTTTTCAATGTTGAGGTTGTTGTTGAATTTGTTGGTGTTTTTTTTTGTTTAGGTTGTTGTTGAATTTGTTGGTGTTTTTCAATTTCGAGGTTGTTGTTGAATTTGTTGGTGTTTTTCAATGTTGAAGTTGTTGCTGAATTTGTTGGTGTTTCTCAATGTTGAGGTTGTTGTTGTTTTTCAATGTTGAGGTTGTTGTTGAATTTGTTGGTGTTTTTCAATGTTGAGGTTGTTGTTGTTTTTCAATGTTGAGGTTGTTGTTGAAGTTGTTGGTGTTTTTCAATGTTGAGGTTGTTGTTGAATTTGTTGGTGTTTTTCAATGTTGAGGTTGTTGTTGTTTTTCAATGTTGAGGTTGTTGTTGAATTTGTTGGTGTTTTTCAATTTCGAGGTTGTTGTTGAATTTGTTTGTGTTTTTCAATGTTGAGGTTGTTGTTGTTTTTCAATGTTGAGGTTATTGTTGAATTTGTTGGTGTTTTTCAATGTTGAGGTTGTTGTTGTTTTTCAATGTTGAGGTTGTTGTTGAATTTGTTGGTGTTTTTCAATGTTGAGGTTGTTGTTGTTTTTCAATGTTGAGGTTGTTGTTGAATTGGTTGGTGTTTTTCAATGTTGAGGTTGTTGTTGAATTTGTTGGTGTTTTTCAATGATGAGGTTGTTGTTGTTTTTCAATGTTGAGGTTGCTGAATTTCTGGGTGTTTTTCAATCTTGAGTTTGTTGTTGAATTTGTTGGTGTTTTTCAATGTTGAGGTTGTTGTTGAATTTGTTGGTGTTTTTCAATGTTGAGGTTGTTGTTGTTTTTCAATGTTGAGGTTGTTGTTGAGTTTGTTGGTGTTTTTCATTGTTGAGGTTGTTGTTGAATTTGTTGGTGCTTTTCAATGTGAGTTTGTTGTTGTTTTTCAATGTTGAGGTTGTTGTTGAATTTGTTGGTGTTTTTCAATGTTGTGGTTGTTGTTGTTTTTCAATGTTGAGGTTGTTGTTGAATTTGTTGGTGTTTTTCAATGTTGAGGTTGTTGTTGTTTTTCAATGTTGAGGTTGTTGTTGAATTTTTTGGTGCTTTTCAATGTTGAGATTGTTGTTGAATTTGTTCGTGTTTTTCAATGTTGAGGTTGCTGTTGTTTTTCAATGTTGAGGTTGTTGTTGAATTTGTTGGTGTTTTTCAATGTTGAGATTGTTGTTGTTTTTCAATGTTGAGGTTGTTGTTGAATTTGTTGGTGTTTTTAAATGTTGAGGTTGTTGTTGAATTTGCTGGTGTTTTGCAATGTTGAGGTTGTTGTTGTTTTTCAATGTTGAGGTTGTTGTTGAATTTGTTGGTGTTTTTCAATGTTGAGGTTTTTGTTGTTTTTCAATGTTGAGGTTGTTGTTGTATTTGTTGGTGTTTTTCAATTTCGAGGTTGTTGTTGAATTTGTTGGTGTTTTTCAATGTTGAAGTTGTTGTTGAATTTGCTG
Organism: Isurus oxyrinchus; assembly: GCA_026770705.1. NCBI lineage: Eukaryota > Metazoa > Chordata > Chondrichthyes > Lamniformes > Lamnidae > Isurus > Isurus oxyrinchus. The sequence goes on along the minus strand of JANJGN010000443.1, from coordinate 338,742 downwards.
GTGTTTTTCAATGTTGAGGTTGTTGTTGTTTTTCAATGTTGAGGTTGTTGTTGAATTTGTTGGTGTTTTTCAATGTTGAGGTTGTTGTTGTTTTTCAATGCTGAGGTTGTTGTTGAATTTGTTGGTGTTTTTCAATGTTGAGGTTGTTGTTGTTTTTCAATGTTGAGGTTGTTGTTGAATTTGTTGGTGTTTTTCAATGTTTAGGTTGTTGTTGTTTTTCAATGTTGAGGTTGTTGTTGAATTTGTTGGTGTTTTTCAATGTTGTGGTTGTTGTTGTTTTTCAATGTTGAGGTTGTTGTTGAATTTGTTGGTGTTTTTCAATGTTGAGGTTGTTGTTGTTTTTCAATGTTGAGGTTGTTGTTGAATTTTTTGGTGCTTTTCAATGTTGAGGTTGTTGTTGAATTTGTTGGTGTTTTTCAATGTTGAGGTTGTTGTTGTTTTTCAATGTTGAGGTTGTTGTTGAATTTGTTGGTGTTTTTCAATGTTGAGATTGTTGTTGTTTTTCAATGTTGAGGTTGTTGTTGAATTTGTTGGTGTTTTTAAATGTTGAGGTTGTTGTTGAATTTGCTGGTGTTTTGCAATGTTGAGGTTGTTGTTGTTTTTCAATGTTGAGGTTGTTGTTGAATTTGTTGGTGTTTTTCAATGTTGAGGTTTTTGTTGTTTTTCAATGTTGAGGTTGTTGTTGTATTTGTTGGTGTTTTTCAATTTCGAGGTTGTTGTTGAATTTGTTGATGTTTTTCAATGTTGAAGTTGTTGTTGAATTTGCTGGTGTTTTTCAATGTTGAGGTTGTTGTTGTTTTTCAATGTTGAGGTTGTTGTTGAATTTGTTGGTGTTTTTCAATGTTGAGGTTGTTGTTGTTTTTCAATGCTGAGGTTGTTGTTGAATTTGTTGGTGTTTTTCAATGTTGAGGTTGTTGTTGTTTTTCAATGTTGAGGTTGTTGTTGAATTTGTTGGTGTTTTTCAATGTTTAGGTTGTTGTTGTTTTTCAATGTTGAGGTTGTTGTTGAATTTGTTGGTGTTTTTCAATGTTGAGGTTGTTGTTGAATTTGTTGGTGTTTTTCAATGTTGAGGTTGTTGTTGAATTTGTTGGTGTTTTTCAATGTTGAGGTTGTTGTTATTTTTCAATGTTGAGGTTGTTGTTGAGTTTGTTGGTGTTTTTCAATGTTGAGGTTGTTGTTGAATTTGTAGGTGTTTTTCAATGTTGAGGTTGTTGTTGAATTTGTTGGTGTTTTTCAATGTTGAGGTTGTTGTTGAATATAAATGTTGAGGTTGTTGTTGAATTTGTTCGTGTTTTTTCAATTTTGAGGTTGTTGGTGTTTTTCAATGTTGCGGTTGATTTTGAATTTGAGGGTGTTTTTCAATGTCGAGGTTGTTGTTGAATTTGTTGGTGTTTTTCAATGTTGACGTTGTTGTTGTTTTTCAATGTTGAGGTTGTTGTTGAATTTGTTGGTGTTTTTCAATGTTGAGATTGTTGTTGTTTTTCAATGTTGAGGTTGTTGTTGAATTTGTTGGTGTTTTTAAATGTTGAGGTTGTTGTTGAATTTGCTGGTGTTTTGCAATGTTGAGGTTGTTGTTGTTTTTCAATGTTGAGGTTGTTGTTGAATTTGTTGGTGTTTTTCAATGTTGAGGTTGTTGTTGTTTTTCAATGTTGAGGTTGTTGTTGTACTTGTTGGTGTTTTTCAATTTCGAGGTTGTTGTTGAATTTGTTGGTGTTTTTCAATGTTGAAGTTGTTGTTGAATTTGTCGGTGTTTTTCAATGTTGAGGTTGTTGTTGTTTTTCAATGTTGAGGTTGTTGTTGAATTTGTTGGTGTTTTTCAATGTTGAGGTTGTTGTTGTTTTTCAATGCTGAGGTTGTTGTTGATTTTGTTGGTGTTTTTCAATGTTGAGGTTGTTGTTGAATTTGTTGGTGTTTTTCAATGTTGAGGTTGTTGTTGTTTTTCAATGTTGAGGTTGTTGTTGAATTTGTTGGTGTTTTTCAACGTTGAGGTTGTTGTTGAATTTGTTGGTGTTTTTCAATGTTGAGGTTGTTGTTGTTTTTCAATGTTGAGGTTGTTGTTGAATTTGTTGGTTTTTTTTAATGTTTAGGTTGTTGTTGAATTTGTTGGTGTTTTTCAATTTCGAGGTTGTTGTTGAATTTGTTGGTGTTTTTCAATGTTGAAGTTGTTGCTGAATTTGTTGGTGTTTTTCAATGTTGAGGTTGTTGTTGTTTTTCAATGTTGAGGTTGTTGTTGAATTTGTTGGTGTTTTTCAATGTTGAGGTTGTTGTTGTTTTTCAAAGTTGAGGTTGTTGTTGAATTTGTTGGTGTTTTTCAATTTCGAGGTTGTTGTTGAATTTGTTGGTGTTTTTCAATGTTGAAGTTGATGTTGAATTTGTTGGTGTTTTTCAATGTTGAGGTTGTTGTTGTTTTTCAATGTTGAGGTTGTTGTTGAATTTGTTGGTGTTTTTCAATGTTGAGGTTGTTGTTGTTTTTCAATGCTGAGGTTGTTGTTGAATTTGTTGGTGTTTTTCAATGTTGAAGTTGTTGTTGAATTTGTTGGTGTTTTTCAAGGTTGAGGTTGTTGTTGTTTTTCAAAGTTGAGGTTGTTGTTGAATTTGTTGGTGTTTTTCAATGTTGAGGTTGTTGTTGTTTTTCAATGTTGAGGTTGTTGTTGAATTTGTTGGTGTTTTTCAATTTCGAGGTTGTTGTTGAATTTGTTAGTGTTTTTCAATGTTGAGGTTCTTGTTGAAGTTGTTGTTTTTCAATGTTGAGGTTGTTGTTGAATTTGTTGGTGTTTTTCAATGTTGAGTTTGTTGTTGTTTTTCAATGTTGAGGTTGTTGTTGAATTTGTTGGTGTTTTTCAATGTTGAGGTTGTTGTTGTTTTTCAAAGTCGAGGTTGTTGTTGAATTTGTTGGTGTTTTTCAATTTCGAGGTTGTTGTTGAATTTGTTGGTGTTTTTCAATGTTGAAGTTGATGTTGAATTTGTTGGTGTTTTTCAATGTTGAGGTTGTTGTTGAATTTGTTGGTGTTTTTCAATGTTGAGGTTGTTGTTGTTTTTCAATGCTGAGGTTGTTGTTGAATTTGTTGGTGTTTTTCAATGTTGAAGTTGTTGTTGAATTTGTTGGTGTTTTTCAATATTGAGGTTGTTGTTGTTTTTAATGTTGAGGTTGTTGTTGAATTTGTTGGTGTTTTTCAATTTCGAGGTTGTTGTTGAATTTGTTGGTGTTTTTCAATGTTGAAGTTGATGTTGAATTTGTTGGTGTTTTTCAATGTTGAGGTTGTTGTTGAATTTGTTGGTGTTTTTCAATGTTGAGGTTGTTGTTTTTCAATGCTGAGGTTGTTGTTGAATTTGTTGGTGTTTTTCAATATTGAAGTTGTTGTTGAATTTGTTGGTGTTTTTCAATGTTGAGGTTGTTGTTGTTTTTCAATGTTGAGGTTGTTGTTGAATTTGTTGGTGTTTTTCAATGTTGAGGTTGTTGTTGTTTTTCAATGTTGAGGTTGTTGTTGAATTTGTTGGTGTTTTTCAATTTCGAGGTTGTTGTTGAATTTGTTTGTGTTTTTCAATGTTGAGGTTGTTGTTTTTCAATCTTGAGGTTATTGTTGAATTTGTTGGTGTTTTTCAATGTTGAGGTTGTTGCTGTTTTTCAATGTTGAGGTTGTTGTTGAATTTGTTGGTGTTTTTCAATGTTGAGTTTGTTGTTGTTTTTCAATGTTGAGGTTGTTGTTGAATTTGTTGGTGTTTTTCAATGTTGAGGTTGTTGTTGTTTTTCAATGTTGAGGTTGTTGTTGAATTTGTTGGTGTTTTTCAATGTTGAGGTTGTTGTTGTTTTTCAATGTTGAGGTTGTTGTTGAATTTGTTGGTGTTTTTCAATGTTGAGGTTGTTGTTGAATTTGTTGGTGTTTTTCAATGTTGAGGTTGTTGTCATTTTTCAATGTTGAGGTTGTTGTTGAGTTTGTTGGTGTTTTTCAATGTTGAGGTTGTTGTTGAGTTTGTTGGTGTTTTTCAATGTTGAGGTTGTTGTTGAATTTGTTGGTGTTTTTCAATGTTGAGGTTGTTGTTGTTTTTAAATGTTGAGGTTGCTGTTGAATTTGCTGGTGTTTTTTCAATTTTGAGGTTGTTGGTGTTGTTCAATGTTGAGGTTGTTGTTGAATTTGTTGGTGTTTTTAAATGTTGAGGTTGTTGTTGAATTTGTTGGTGTTTTGCAATGTTGAGGTTGTTGTTGTTTTTCAATGTTGAGGTTGTTGTTGAATTTGTTGGTGTTTTTCAATGTTGAGGTTTTTGTTGTTTTTCAATGTTGAGGTTGTTGTTGTATTTGTTGGTGTTTTTCAATTTCGAGTTTGTTGTTGAATTTGTTGGTGTTTTTCAATGTTGAAGCTGTTGTTGAATTTGTCGGTGTTTTTCAATGTTGAGGTTGTTGTTGTTTTTCAATGTTGAGGGTGTTGTTGAATTTGTTGGTGTTTTTCAATGTTGAGGTTGTTGTTGTTTTTCAATGCTGAGGTTGTTGTTGATTTTGTTGGTGTTTTTCAATGTTGAGGTTGCTGTTGAATTTGTTGGTGTTTTTCAATGTTGAGGTTGTTGTTGTTTTTCAATGTTGAGGTTGTTGTTGAATTTGTTGGTGTTTTTCAATGTTTAGGTTGTTGTTGTTTTTCAATGTTGAGGTTGTTGTTGAATTTGTTGGTTTTTTTCAATTTTGAGGTTGTTGTTGAATTTGTTGGTGTTTTTCAATGTTGAGGTTGTTGTTATTTTTCAATGTTGAGGTTGCTGTTGAATTTGTTGGTGTTTTTCAATGTTGAGGTTGTTGTTGAATTTGTTGGTGTTTTTCAATGTTGAGGTTGTTGTTGTTTTTCAATGTTGAGGTTGTTGTTGAATTTGTTGGTGTTTTTCAACGTTGAGGTCGTTGTTGAATTTGTTGGTGTTTTTCAATGTTGAGGTTGTTGTTGTTTTTCAATGTTGAGGTTGTTGTTGAATTTGTTGGTGTTTTTTAATGTTTAGGTTGTTGTTGAATTTGTTGGTGTTTTTCAATTTCGAGGTTGTTGTTGAATTTGTTTGTGTTTTTCAATGTTGAGGTTGTTGTTGTTTTTCAATGTTGAGGTTATTGTTGAATTTGTTGGTGTTTTTCAATGTTGAGGTTGTTGTTGTTTTTCAATGTTGAGGTTGTTGTTGAATTTGTTGGTGTTTTTCAATGTTGAGGTTGTTGTTGTTTTTCAATGTTGAGGTTGTTGTTTTATTTGTTGGTGTTTTTCAATGTTGCGGTTGTTGTTGAATTTGTTGGTGTTTTTCAATGATGAGGTTGTTGTTGTTTTTCAATGTTGAGGTTGCTGAATTTCTGGGTGTTTTTCAATCTTGAGTTTGTTGTTGAATTTGTTGGTGTTTTTCAATGTTGAGGTTGTTGTTGAATTTGTTGGTGTTTTTCAATGTTGAGGTTGTTGTTGTTTTTCAATGTTGAGGTTGTTGTTGAGTTTGTTGGTGTTTTTCAATGTTGAGGTTGTTGTTGAATTTGTTGGTGCTTTTCAATGTTGAGGTTGTTGTTGAATTTGTTGGTGTTTTTCAATGTTGAGGTTGTTGTTGTTTTTCAATGTTGAGGTTGTTGTTGAATTTGTTGGTGTTTTTCAATGTTGAGATTGTTGTTGTTTTTCAATGTTGAGGTTGTTGTTGAATTTGTTGGTGTTTTTAAATGTTGAGGTTGTTGTTGAATTTGCTGGTGTTTTGCAATGTTGAGGTTGTTGTTGTTTTTCAATGTTGAGGTTGTTGTTGAATTTGTTGGTGTTTTTCAATGTTGAGGTTTTTGTTGTTTTTCAATGTTGAGGTTGTTGTTGTATTTGTTGGTGTTTTTCAATTTCGAGGTTGTTGTTGAATTTGTTGGTGTTTTTCAATGTTGAAGTTGTTGTTGAATTTGCTGGTGTTTTTCAATGTTGAGGTTGTTGTTGTTTTTCAATGTTGAGGTTGTTGTTGAATTTGTTGGTGTTTTTCAATGTTGAGGTTGTTGTTGTTTTTCAATGTTGAGGTTGTTGTTGAATTTGTTGGTGTTTTTCAATGTTGAGGTTGTTGTTGAATTTGTTGGTGTTTTTCAATGTTGAGGTTGTTGTCATTTTTCAATGTTGAGGTTGTTGTTGAGTTTGTTGGTGTTTTTCAATGTTGAGGTTGTTGTTGAGTTTGTTGGTGTTTTTCAATGTTGAGGTTGTTGTTGAATTTGTTGGTGTTTTTCAATGTTGAGGTTGTTGTTGTTTTTAAATGTTGAGGTTGCTGTTGAATTTGCTGGTGTTTTTTCAATTTTGAGGTTGTTGGTGTTGTTCAATGTTGAGGTTGATTTTGAATTTGAGGGTGTTTTTCAATGTCTCGGTTGTTGTTGAATTTGTTGGTGTTTTTCAATGTTGAGGTTGTTGTTGTTTTTCAATGTTGAGGTTGTTGTTGAATTTGTTGGTGTTTTTCAATGTTGAGATTGTTGTTGTTTTTCAATGTTGAGGTTGTTGTTGAATTTGTTGGTGTTTTTAAATGTTGAGGTTGTTGTTGACTTTGTTGGTGTTTTGCAATGTTGAGGTTGTTGTTGTTTTTCAATGTTGAGGTTGTTGTTGAATTTGTTGGTGTTTTTCAATGTTGAGGTTTTTGTTGTTTTTCAATGTTGAGGTTGTTGTTGTATTTGTTGGTGTTTTTCAATTTCGAGTTTGTTGTTGAATTTGTTGGTGTTTTTCAATGTTGAAGTTGTTGTTGAATTTGTCGGTGTTTTTCAATGTTGAGGTTGTTGTTGTTTTTCAATGTTGAGGGTGTTGTTGAATTTGTTGGTGTTTTTCAATGTTGAGGTTGTTGTTGTTTTTCAATGCTGAGGTTGTTGTTGATTTTGTTGGTGTTTTTCAATGTTGAGGTTGCTGTTGAATTTGTTGGTGTTTTTCAATGTTGAGGTTGTTGTTGTTTTTCAATGTTGAGGTTGTTGTTGAATTTGTTGGTGTTTTTCAATGTTTAGGTTGTTGTTGTTTTTCAATGTTGAGGTTGTTGTTGAATTTGTTGGTTTTTTTCAATTTTGAGGTTGTTGTTGAATTTGTTGGTGTTTTTCAATGTTGAGGTTGTTGTTATTTTTCAATGTTGAGGTTGCTGTTGAATTTGTTGGTGTTTTTCAATGTTGAGGTTGTTGTTGAATTTGTTGGTGGTTTTCAATGTTGAGGTTGTTGTTGTTTTTCAATGTTGAGGTTGTTGTTGAATTTGTTGGTGTTTTTCCACGTTGAGGTTGTTGTTGAATTTGTTGGTGTTTTTCAATGTTGAGGTTGTTGTTGTTTTTCAATGTTGAGGTTGTTGTTGAATTTGTTGGTGTTTTTTAATGTTTAGGTTGTTGTTGAATTTGTTGGTGTTTTTCAATTTCGAGGTTGTTGTTGAATTTGTTGGTGTTTTTCAATGTTGAAGTTGTTGCTGAATTTGTTGGTGTTTTTCAATGTTAAGGTTGTTGTTGTTTTTCAATGTTGAGGTTGTTGTTGAATTTGTTGGTGTTTTTCAATGTTGAGGTTGTTGTTGTTTTTCAATGCTGAGGTTTTGTTGTATTTGTTGGTGTTTTTCAATGTTGAGGTTGTTGTTGAATTTGTTGGTGTTTTTCAATGTTGAGGTTGTTGTTGTTTTTCAATGTTGAGGTTGTTGTTGAAGTTGTTGGTGTTTTTCAATGTTGAGGTTGTTGTTGAATTTGTTGGTGTTTTTCAATGTTGAGGTTGTTGTTGTTTTTCAATGTTGAGGTTGTTGTTGAATTTGTTGGTGTTTTTCAATTTCGAGGTTGTTGTTGAATTTGTTTGTGTTTTTCAATGTTGAGGTTGTTGTTGTTTTTCAATGTTGAGGTTATTGTTGAATTTGTTGGTGTTTTTCAATGTTGAGGTTGTTGTTGTTTTTCAATGTTGAGGTTGTTGTTGAATTTGTTGGTGTTTTTCAATGTTGAGGTTGTTGTTGTTTTTCAATGTTGAGGTTGTTGTTTTATTTGTGGGTGTTTTTCAATGTTGCGGTTGTTGTTGAATTTGTTGGTGTTTTTCAATGATGAGGTTGTTGTTGTTTTTCAATGTTGAGGTTGCTGAATTTCTGGGTGTTTTTCAATCTTGAGTTTGTTGTTGAATTTGTTGGTGTTTTTCAATGTTGAGGTTGTTGTTGAATTTGTTGGTGTTTTTCAATGTTGAGGTTGTTGTTGTTTTTCAATGTTGAGGTTGTTGTTGAGTTTGTTGGTGTTTTTCAATGTTGAGGTTGTTGTTGAATTTGTTGGTGCTTTTCAATGTTGAGGTTGTTGTTGAATTTGTTGGTGTTTTTCAATGTTGAGGTTGTTGTTGTTTTTCAATGTTGAGGTTGTTGTTGAATTTGTTGGTGTTTTTCAATGTTGAGATTGTTGTTGTTTTTCAATGTTGAGGTTGTTGTTGAATTTGTTGGTGTTTTTAAATGTTGAGGTTGTTGTTGAATTTGCTGGTGTTTTGCAATGTTGAGGTTGTTGTTGTTTTTCAATGTTGAGGTTGTTGTTGAATTTGTTGGTGTTTTTCAATGTTGAGGTTTTTGTTGTTTTTCAATGTTGAGGTTGTTGTTGTATTTGTTGGTGTTTTTCAATTTCGAGGTTGTTGTTGAATTTGTTGGTGTTTTTCAATGTTGAAGTTGTTGTTGAATTTGCTGGTGTTTTTCAATGTTGAGGTTGTTGTTGTTTTTCAATGTTGAGGTTGTTGTTGAATTTGTTGGTGTTTTTCAATGTTGAGGTTGTTGTTGTTTTTCAATGCTGAGGTTGTTGTTGAATTTGTTGGTGTTTTTCAATGTTGAGGTTGTTGTTGTTTTTCAATGTTGAGGTTGTTGTTGAATTTGTTGGTGTTTTTCAATGTTTAGGTTGTTGCTGTTTTTCAATGTTGAGGTTGTTGTTGAATTTGTTGGTGTTTTTCAATGTTGAGGTTGTTGTTGAATTTGTTGGTGTTTTTCAATGTTGAGGTTGTTGTTGAATTTGTTGGTGTTTTTCAATGTTGAGGTTGTTGTTATTTTTCAATGTTGAGGTTGTTGTTGAGTTTGTTGGTGTTTTTCAATGTTGAGGTTGTTGTTGAATTGTAGGTGTTTTTCAATGTTGAGGTTGTTGTTGAATTTGTTGGTGTTTTTCAATGTTGAGGTTGTTGTTGAATTTAAATGTTGAGGTTGTTGTTGAATTTGTTCGTGTTTTTTCAATTTTGAGGTTGTTGGTGTTTTTCAATGTTGCGGTTGATTTTGAATTTGAGGGTGTTTTTCAATGTCGAGGTTGTTGTTGAATTTGTTGGTGTTTTTCAATGTTGAGGTTGTTGTTGTTTTTCAATGTTGAGGTTGTTGTTGAATTTGTTGGTGTTTTTCAATGTTGAGATTGTTGTTGTTTTTCAATGTTGAGGTTGTTGTTGAATTTGTTGGTGTTTTTAAATGTTGAGGTTGTTGTTGAATTTGCTGGTGTTTTGCAATGTTGAGGTTGTTGTTGTTTTTCAATGTTGAGGTTGTTGTTGAATTTGTTGGTGTTTTTCAATGTTGAGGTTGTTGTTGTTTTTCAATGTTGAGGTTGTTGTTGTATTTGTTGGTGTTTTTCAATTTCGAGGTTGTTGTTGAATTTGTTGGTGTTTTTCAATGTTGAAGTTGTTGTTGAATTTGTCGGTGTTTTTCAATGTTGAGGTTGTTGTTGTTTTTCAATGTTGAGGTTGTTGTTGAATTTGTTGGTGTATTTCAATGTTGAGGTTGTTGTTGTTTTTCAATGCTGAGGTTGTTGTTGATTTTGTTGGTGTTTTTCAATGTTGAGGTTGCTGTTGAATTTGTTGGTGTTTTTCAATGTTGAGGTTGTTGTTGTTTTTCAATGTTGAGGTTGTTGTTGAATTTGTTGGTGTTTTTCAATGTTTAGGTTGTTGTTGTTTTTCAATGTTGAGGTTGTTGTTGAATTTGTTGGTGTTTTTCAATTTTGAGGTTGTTGTTGAATTTGTTGGTGTTTTTCAATGTTGAGGTTGTTGTTATTTTTCAATGTTGAGGTTGTTGTTGAGTTTGTTGGTGTTTTTCAATGTTGAGGTTGTTGTTGAATTTGTTGGTGTTTTTCAATGTTGAGGTTGTTGTTGAATTTGTTGGTGTTTTTCAATGTTGAGGTTGTTGTTGTTTTTCAATGTTGAGGTTGTTGTTGAATTTGTTGGTGTTTTTCAACGTTGAGGTTGTTGTTGAATTTGTTGGTGTTTTTCAATGTTGAGGTTGTTGTTGTTTTTCAATGTTGAGGTTGTTGTTGAATTTGTTGGTGTTTTTTAATGTTTAGGTTGTTGTTGAATTTGTTGGTGTTTTTCAATTTCGAGGTTGTTGTTGAATTTGTTGGTGTTTTCCAATGTTGAAGTTGTTGCTGAATTTGTTGGTGTTTTTCAATGTTGAGGTTGTTGTTGTTTTTCAATGTTGAGGTTGTTGTTGAATTTGTTGGTGTTTTTCAATGTTGAGGTTGTTGTTGTTTTTCAATGCTGAGGTTGTTGTTGTATTTGTTGGTGTTTTTCAATGTTGAGGTTGTTGTTGAATTTGTTGGTGTTTTTCAATGTTGAGGTTGTTGTTGTTTTTCAATGTTGAGGTTGTTGTTGAAGTTGTTGGTGTTTTTCAATGTTGAGGTTGTTGTTGAATTTGTTGGTGTTTTTCAATGTTGAGGTTGTTGTTGTTTTTCAATGTTGAGGTTGTTGTTGAATTTGTTGGTGTTTTTCAATTTCGAGGTTGTTGTTGAATTTGTTTGTGTTTTTCAATGTTGAGGTTGTTGCTGTTTTTCAATGTTGAGGTTATTGTTGAATTTGTTGGAGTTTTTCAATGTTGAGGTTGTTGTTGTTTTTCAATGTTGAGGTTGTTGTTGAATTTGTTGGTGTTTTTCAATGTTGAGGTTGTTGTTGTTTTTCAATGTTGAGGTTGTTGTTGAATTTGTTGGTGTTTTTCAATGTTGAGGTTGTTGTTGAATTTGTTGGTGTTTTTCAATGATGAGGTTGTTGTTGTTTTTCAATGTTGAGGTTGCTGAATTTCTGGGTGTTTTTCAATCTTGAGTTTGTTGTTGAATTTGTTGGTGTTTTTCAATGTTGAGGTTGTTGTTGAATTTGTTGGTGTTTTTCAATGTTGAGGTTGTTGTTGTTTTTCAATGTTGAGGTTGTTGTTGAGTTTGTTGGTGTTTTTCAATGTTGAGGTTGTTGTTGAATTTGTTGGTGCTTTTCAATGTTGAGGTTGTTGTTGAATTTGTTGGTGTTTTTCAATGTTGAGGTTGTTGTTGTTTTTCAATGTTGAGGTTGTTGTTGAATTTGTTGGTGTTTTTCAATGTTGAGATTGTTGTTGTTTTTCAATGTTGAGGTTGTTGTTGAATTTGTTGGTGTTTTTAAATGTTGAGGTTGTTGTTGAATTTGCTGGTGTTTTTCAATGTTGAGGTTGTTGTTGTTTTTCAATGTTGAGGTTGTTGTTGAATTTGTTGGTGTTTTTCAATGTTTAGGTTGTTGTTGTTTTTCAATGTTGAGGTTGTTGTTGAATTTATTGGTGTTTTTCAATGTTGAGGTTGTTGTTGAATTTCTTGGTGTTTTTCAATGTTGAGGTTGTTGTTGAATTTGTTGGTGTTTTTCAATGTTGAGGTTGTTGTTATTTTTCAATGTTGAGGTTGTTGTTGAGTTTGTTGGTGTTTTTCAATGTTGAGGTTGTTGTTGAATTTGTAGGTGTTTTTCAATGTTGAGGTTGTTGTTGAATTTGTTGGTGTTTTTCAATGTTGAGGTTGTTGTTGAATTTAAATGTTGAGGTTGTTGTTGAATTTGTTCGTGTTTTTTCAATTTTGAGGTTGTTGGTGTTTTTCAATGTTGCGGTTGATTTTGAATTTGAGGGTGTTTTTCAATGTCGAGGTTGTTGTTGAATTTGTTGGTGTTTTTCAATGTTGAGGTTGTTGTTGTTTTTCAATGTTGAGGTTGTTGTTGAATTTGTTGGTGTTTTTCAATGTTGAGATTGTTGTTGTTTTTCAATGTTGAGGTTGTTGTTGAACTTGTTGGTGTTTTTAAATGTTGAGGTTGTTGTTGAATTTGCTGGTGTTTTGCAATGTTGAGGTTGTTGTTGTTTTTCAATTTTGAGGTTGTTGTTGAATTTGTTGGTGTTTTTCAATGTTGAGGTTGTTGTTGTTTTTCAATGTTGAGGTTGTTGTTGTATTTGTTGGTGTTTTTCAATTTCGAGGTTGTTGTTGAATTTGTTGGTATTTTTCAATGTTGAAGTTGTTGTTGAATTTGTTGGTGTTTTTCAATGTTGATGTTGTTGTTGTTTTTCAATGTTGAGGTTGTTTTTGAATTTGTTGGTGTTTTTCAATGTTTCGGTTGTTGTTGTTTTTCAATGTTGAGGTTGTTGTTGAATTAGCTGGTGTTTTTCAATGTTGAGGTTGTTGTTGAATTTGTTGGTGTTTTTCAATGTTGATGTTGTTGTTGTTTTTCAATGTTGAGGTTGTTGTTGAATTTGTTGGTGTTTTTCAATGTTGAGTTTGTTGTTGTTTTTCAATGTTGAGGTTGTTGTTGAATTTGTTGGTGTTTTTCAATGTTGAGGTTGTTGTTGTTTTTCAATGTTGAGGTTATTGTTGAATTTGTTGGTGTTTTTCAATGTTGAGGTTGTTGTTGTTTTTCAATGTTGAGGTTGTTGTTGAATTTGTTGGTGCTTTTCAATGTTGAGGTTGTTGTTGAATTTGTTGGTGTTTTTCAATGTTGAGGTTGTTGTTGTTTTTCAATGTTGAGGTTGTTATTGAATTTGTTGGCGTTTTTCAATGTTGAGTTTGTTGTTGAATTTGTTGGTGTTTTTCAATTTCGAGGTTGTTGTTGAATTTGTTGGTGTTTTTCAATGTTGAGGTTGTTGTTGAATTTGTTGGTGTTTTTCAATGTTGAGGTTGTTGTTGAATTTGTTGGTGTTTTTCAATTTTGAGGTTGTTGTTGAATTTGTTGGTGTTTTTCAATGTTGAGGTTGTTGTTGAATTTGTTGTTGTTTTTCAATGTTGAGGTTGTTGTTGAATTTGTTGGTGTTTTTCAATGTTGAGGTTGTTGTTGTTTTTCAATGTTGAGGTTGTTGTTCAATTTGTTGGTGTTTTTCAATGTTTAGTTTGTTGTTGTTTTTCAATGTTGAGGTTGTTGTTGAATTTGTTGGTGTTTTTCAATGTTGAGGTTGCTGTTGTTTTTCAATGTTGAGGTTGTTGTTGAATTTGTTGGTGTTTTTCAATGTTGAGGTTGTTGTTGTTTTTAAATGTTGAGGTTGCTGTTGAATTTGCTGGTGTTTTTTCAATTTTGGGGTTGTTGGTGTTGTTCAATGTTGAGGTTGATTTTGAATTTGAGGGTGTTTTTCAATGTCGAGGTTGTTGTTGAATTTGTTGGTGTTTTTCAATGTTGAGGTTGTTGTTGTTTTTCAATGTTGAGGTTGTTGTTGAATTTGTTGGTGTTTTTCAATGTTGAGATTGTTGTTGTTTTTCAATGTTGAGGTTGTTGTTGAAATTGTTGTTGTTTTTAAATGTTGAGGTTGTTGTTGAATTTGTTGGTGTTTTGCAATGTTGAGGTTGTTGTTGTTTTTCAATGTTGAGGTTGTTGTTGAATTTGTTGGTGTTTTTCAATGTTGAGGTTTTTGTTGCTTTTCAATGTTGAGGTTATTGTTGTATTTGTTGGTGTTTTTCAATTTCGAGGTTGTTGTTGATTTTGTTGGTGTTTTTCAATGTTGAGGTTGTTGTTGAATTTGTTGGTGTTTTTCAATGTTGAGGTTGTTGTTATTTTTCAATGTTGAGGTTGTTGTTGAGTTTGTTGGTGTTTTTCAATGTTGAGGTTGTTGTTGAATTTGTTGGTGTTTTTCAATGTTGAGGTTGTTGTTGAATTTGTTGGTGTTTTTCAATGTTGAGGTTGTTGTTGTTTTTCAATGTTGAGGTTGTTGTTGAATTTGTTGGTGTTTTTCAACGTTGAGGTTGTTGTTGAATTGGTTGGTGTTTTTCAATTTCGAAGTTGTTGTTGAATTTGTTGGTGTTTTTCAATGTTCAAGTTGTTGCTGAATTTGTTGGTGTTTTTCAATGTTGAGGTTGTTGTTGTTTTTCAATGTTGAGGTTGTTGTTGAATTTGTTGGTGTTTTTCAATGTTGAGGTTGTTGTTGTTTTTCAATGCTGAGGTTGTTGTTGTATTTGTTGGTGTTTTTCAATGTTGAGGTTGTTGTTGAATTTGTTGGTGTTTTTCAATGTTGAGGTTGTTGTTGTTTTTCAATGTTGAGGTTGTTGTTGAAGTTGTTGGTGTTTTTCAATGTTGAGGTTGTTGTTGAATTTCTTGGTGTTTTTCAATGTTGAGGTTGTTGTTTTTTTTCAATGTTGAGGTTGTTGTTGAATTTGTTGGTGTTTTTCAATGTTGAGGTTGTTGTTGTTTTTCAATGTTGAGGTTGTTGTTGAATTTGTTGGTGTTTTTCAATGTTGAGGTTGTTGTTGAATTTGTTGGTGTTTTTCAATGATGAGGTTGTTGTTGTTTTTCAATGTTGAGGTTGCTGAATTTCTGGGTGTTTTTCAATCTTGAGTTTGTTGTTGAATTTGTTGGTGTTTTTTAATGTTGAGGTTGTTGTTGAATTTGTTGGTGTTTTTCAATGTTGAGGTTGTTGTTGTTTTTCAATGTTGAGGTTGTTGTTGAGTTTGTTGGTGTTTTTCAATGTTGAGGTTGTTGTTGAATTTGTTGGTGCTTTTCAATGTTGAGGTTGTTGTTGAATTTGTTGGTGTTTTTCAATGTTGAGGTTGTTGTTGTTTTTCAATGTTGAGGTTGTTGTTGAATTTGTTGGTGTTTTTCAATGTTGAGATTGTTGTTGTTTTTCAATGTTGAGGTTGTTGTTGAATTTGTTGGTGTTTTTAAATGTTGAGGTTGTTGTTGAATTTGCTGGTGTTTTGCAATGTTGAGGTTGTTGTTGTTTTTCAATGTTGAGGTTGTTGTTAAATTTGTTGGTGTTTTTCAATATTGAGGTTTTTGTTGTTTTTCAATGTTGAGGTTGTTGTTGTATTTGTTGGTGTTTTTCAATTTCGAGGTTGTTGTTGAATTTGTTGGTGTTTTTCAATGTTGAAGTTGTTGTTGAATTTGCTGGTGTTTTTCAATGTTGAGGTTGTTGTTGTTTTTTAATGTTGAGGTTGTTGTTGAATTTGTTGGTGTTTTTCAATGTTGAGGTTGTTGTTGTTTTTCAATGCTGAGGTTGTTGTTGAATTTGTTGGTGTTTTTCAATGTTGAGGTTGTTGTTGTTTTTCAATGTTGAGGTTGTTGTTGAATTTGTTGGTGTTTTTCAATGTTTAGGTTGTTGTTGTTTTTCAATGTTGAGGTTGTTGTTGAATTTGTTGGTGTTTTTCAATGTTGAGGTTGTTGTTGAATTTGTTGGTGTTTTTCAATGTTGAGGTTGTTGTAATTTTTCAATGTTGAGGTTGTTGTTGAGTTTGTTGGTGTTTTTCAATGTTGAGGTTGTTGTTGAATTTGTAGGTGTTTTTCAATGTTGAGGTTGTTGTTGAATTTGTTGGTGTTTTTCAATGTTGAGGTTGTTGTTGTTTTTCAATGTTGAGGTTGTTGTTGAATTTGTTGGTGTTTTTCAATGTTTAGGTTGTTGTTGTTTTTCAATGTTGAGGTTGTTGTTGAATTAGTTGGTGTTTTTCAATGTTGAGGTTGTTGTTGAATTTGTTGGTGTTTTTCAATGTTGAGGTTGTTGTTGTTTTTCAATGTTGAGGTTGTCGTTGAATTTGTTGGTGTTTTTCAATGTTGAGTTTGTTGTTGTTTTTCAATGTTGAGGTTGTTGTTGAATTTGTTGGTGTTTTTCAATGTTGAAGTTGTTGTTGTTTTTCAATGTTGAGGTTATTGTTGAATTTGTTGGTGTTTTTCAATGTTGAGGTTGTTGTTGTTTTTCAATGTTGAGGTTGTTGTTGAATTTGTTGGTGCTTTTCAATGTTGAGGTTGTTGTTGAATTTGTTGGTGTTTTTCAATGTTGAGGTTGTTGTTGTTTTTCAATGTTGAGGTTGTTGTTGAATTTGTTGGCGTTTTTCAATGTTGAGTTTGTTGTTGAATTTGTTGGTGTTTTTCAATTTCGAGGTTGTTGTTGAATTTGTTGGTGTTTTTCAATGTTGAGGTTGTAGTTGAATTTGTTGGTGTTTTTCAATGTTGAGGTTGTTGTTGAATTTGTTGGTGTTTTTCAATTTTGAGGTTGTTGTTGAATTTGTTGGTGTTTTTCAATGTTGAGGTTGTTGTTGAATTTGTTGTTGTTTTTCAATGTTGAGGTTGTTGTTGAATTTGTTGGTGTTTTTCAATGTTGAGGTTGTTGTTGTTTTTCAATGTTGAGGTTGTTGTTGAATTTGTTGGTGTTTTTCAATGTTTAGTTTGTTGTTGTTTTTCAATGTTGAGGTTGTTGTTGAATTTGTTGGTGTTTTTCAATGTTGAGGTTGTTGTTGTTTTTCAATGTTGAGGTTGTTGTTGAATTTTTTGGTGTTTTTCAATGTTGAGGTTGTTGGTGTTTTTTCAATGTTGAGGTTGCTGTTGAATTTGTTGGTGTTTTTCAATGTTGAGGTTGTTGTTGAATTTGTTGGTGTTTTTCAATGTTGAGGTTGTTGTTGTTTTTCAATGTGGAGGTTGTTGTTGAGTTTGTTGGTGTTTTTAATGCTGAGGTTGTTGTTGAATTTCTTGGTGTTTTTCAATGTTGAGGTTGTTGTTGTTTTTCAATGCTGAGGTTGTTGTTGAACTTGTTGGTGTTTTTCAATGTTGAGGTTGTTGTTGAATTTGTTGGTGTTTTTCAATGTTGAGGTTGATGTTGTTTTTCAATGTTGAGGTTGTGGTTCAATTTGTTGCTGTTTTTGAATGTTTGGGTTGCTGTTGTTTTTCAATGTTGAGGTTGTTGTTGAATTTGTTGGTGTTTTTCAATGTTGAGGTTGTTGTTGAATTTGTTGGTGTTTTTCAATGTTGAGGTTGTTGTTGTTTTTCAATGTTGAGGTTGTTGTTGAATTTGTTGGTGTTTTTCAATGTTGAGTTTGTTGTTGTTTTTCAATGTTGAGGTTGTTGTTGAATTTGTTAGTGTTTTTCAATGTTGAGGTTGTTGTTGTATTTCAATGTTGAGGTTGTTGTTGAATTTGTTGGTGTTTTTCAATGTTGAGGTTGTTGTTGTTTTTCAATGTTGAGGTTGTTGTTGATTTTGTTGGTGCTTTTCAATGTTGAGATTATTGTTGAATTGTTGGTGTTTTTCAATGTTGAGGTTGCTATTGTTTTTCAATGTTGAGTTTGTTGTTGTTTTTCAATGTTGAGGTTGTTGTTGAATTTGTTGGTGTTTTTCAATGTTGAGGTTGTTGTTGTTTTTCAATGTTGAGGTTATTGTTGAATTTGTGGGTGTTTTTCAATGTTGAGGTTGTTGTTGTTTTTCAATGTTGAGGTTGTTGTTGAATTTGTTGGTGCTTTTCAATGTTGAGGTTGTTGTTGAATTTGTTGGTGTTTTTCAATGTTGAGGTTGTTGTTGTTTTTCAATGTTGAGGTTGTTGTTGAATTTGTTGGCGTTTTTCAATGTTGAGTTTGTTGTTGAATTTGTTGGTGTTTTTCAATTTCGAGGTTGTTGTTGAATTTGTTGGTGTTTTTCAATGTTGAGGTTGTAGTTGAATTTGTTGGTGTTTTTCAATGTTGAGGTTGTTGTTGAATTTGTTGGTGTTTTTCAATTTTGAGGTTGTTGTTGAATTTGTTGATGTGTTTCAATGTTGAGGTTGTTGTTGAATTTGTTGTTGTTTTTCAATGTTGAGGTTGTTGTTGAATTTGTTGGTGTTTTTCAATGTTGAGGTTGTTGTTGTTTTTCAATGTTGAGGTTGTTGTTGAATTTGTTGGTGTTTTTCAATGTTGAGTTTGTTGTTGTTTTTCAATGTTGAGGTTGTTGTTGAATTTGTTGGTGTTTTTCAATGTTGAGGTTGTTGTTGTTTTTCAATGTTGAGGTTATTGTTGAATTTGTTGGTGTTTTTCAATGTTGAGGTTGTTGTTGTTTTTCAATGTTGAGGTTGTTGTTGAATTTGTTGGTGCTTTTCAATGTTGAGGTTGTTGTTGAATTTGTTGGTGTTTTTCAATGTTGAGGTTGTTGTTGTTTTTCAATGTTGAGGTTGTTATTGAATTTGTTGGCGTTTTTCAATGTTGAGTTTGTTGTTGAATTTGTTGGTGTTTTTCAATTTCGAGGTTGTTGTTGAATTTGTTGGTGTTTTTCAATGTTGAGGTTGTTGTTGAATTTGTTGGTGTTTTTCAATGTTGAGGTTGTTGTTGAATTTGTTGGTGTTTTTCAATTTTGAGGTTGTTGTTGAATTTGTTGGTGTTTTTCAATGTTGAGGTTGTTGTTGAATTTGTTGTTGTTTTTCAATGTTGAGGTTGTTGTTGAATTTGTTGGTGTTTTTCAATGTTGAGGTTGTTGTTGTTTTTCAATGTTGAGGTTGTTGTTCAATTTGTTGGTGTTTTTCAATGTTTAGTTTGTTGTTGTTTTTCAATGTTGAGGTTGTTGTTGAATTTGTTGGTGTTTTTCAATGTTGAGGTTGCTGTTGTTTTTCAATGTTGAGGTTGTTGTTGAATTTGTTGGTGTTTTTCAATGTTGAGGTTGTTGTTGTTTTTAAATGTTGAGGTTGCTGTTGAATTTGCTGGTGTTTTTTCAATTTTGGGGTTGTTGGTGTTGTTCAATGTTGAGGTTGATTTTGAATTTGAGGGTGTTTTTCAATGTCGAGGTTGTTGTTGAATTTGTTGGTGTTTTTCAATGTTGAGGTTGTTGTTGTTTTTCAATGTTGAGGTTGTTGTTGAATTTGTTGGTGTTTTTCAATGTTGAGATTGTTGTTGTTTTTCAATGTTGAGGTTGTTGTTGAAATTGTTGTTGTTTTTAAATGTTGAGGTTGTTGTTGAATTTGTTGGTGTTTTGCAATGTTGAGGTTGTTGTTGTTTTTCAATGTTGAGGTTGTTGTTGAATTTGTTGGTGTTTTTCAATGTTGAGGTTTTTGTTGCTTTTCAATGTTGAGGTTATTGTTGTATTTGTTGGTGTTTTTCAATTTCGAGGTTGTTGTTGATTTTGTTGGTGTTTTTCAATGTTGAGGTTGTTGTTGAATTTGTTGGTGTTTTTCAATGTTGAGGTTGTTGTTATTTTTCAATGTTGAGGTTGTTGTTGAGTTTGTTGGTGTTTTTCAATGTTGAGGTTGTTGTTGAATTTGTTGGTGTTTTTCAATGTTGAGGTTGTTGTTGAATTTGTTGGTGTTTTTCAATGTTGAGGTTGTTGTTGTTTTTCAATGTTGAGGTTGTTGTTGAATTTGTTGGTGTTTTTCAACGTTGAGGTTGTTGTTGAATTTGTTGGTGTTTTTCAATTTCGAAGTTGTTGTTGAATTTGTTGGTGTTTTTCAATGTTCAAGTTGTTGCTGAATTTGTTGGTGTTTTTCAATGTTGAGGTTGTTGTTGTTTTTCAATGTTGAGGTTGTTGTTGAATTTGTTGGTGTTTTTCAATGTTGAGGTTGTTGTTGTTTTTCAATGCTGAGGTTGTTGTTGTATTTGTTGGTGTTTTTCAATGTTGAGGTTGTTGTTGAATTTGTTGGTGTTTTTCAATGTTGAGGTTGTTGTTGTTTTTCAATGTTGAGGTTGTTGTTGAATTTCTTGGTGTTTTTCAATGTTGAGGTTGTTGTTTTTTTTCAATGTTGAGGTTGTTGTTGAATTTGTTGGTGTTTTTCAATGTTGAGGTTGTTGTTGTTTTTCAATGTTGAGGTTGTTGTTGAATTTGTTGGTGTTTTTCAATGTTGAGGTTGTTGTTGAATTTGTTGGTGTTTTTCAATGATGAGGTTGTTGTTGTTTTTCAATGTTGAGGTTGCTGAATTTCTGGGTGTTTTTCAATCTTGAGTTTGTTGTTGAATTTGTTGGTGTTTTTCAATGTTGAGGTTGTTGTTGAATTTGTTGGTGTTTTTCAATGTTGAGGTTGTTGTTGTTTTTCAATGTTGAGGTTGTTGTTGAGTTTGTTGGTGTTTTTCAATGTTGAGGTTGTTGTTGAATTTGTTGGTGCTTTTCAATGTTGAGGTTGTTGTTGAATTTGTTGGTGTTTTTCAATGTTGAGGTTGTTGTTGTTTTTCAATGTTGAGGTTGTTGTTGAATTTGTTGGTGTTTTTCAATGTTGAGATTGTTGTTGTTTTTCAATGTTGAGGTTGTTGTTGAATTTGTTGGTGTTTTTAAATGTTGAGGTTGTTGTTGAATTTGCTGGTGTTTTGCAATGTTGAGGTTGTTGTTGTTTTTCAATGTTGAGGTTGTTGTTGAATTTGTTGGTGTTTTTCAATATTGAGGTTTTTGTTGTTTTTCAATGTTGAGGTTGTTGTTGTATTTGTTGGTGTTTTTCAATTTCGAGGTTGTTGTTGAATTTGTTGGTGTTTTTCAATGTTGAAGTTGTTGTTGAATTTGCTGGTGTTTTTCAATGTTGAGGTTGTTGTTGTTTTTTAATGTTGAGGTTGTTGTTGAATTTGTTGGTGTTTTTCAATGTTGAGGTTGTTGTTGTTTTTCAATGCTGAGGTTGTTGTTGAATTTGTTGGTGTTTTTCAATGTTGAGGTTGTTGTTGTTTTTCAATGTTGAGGTTGTTGTTGAATTTGTTGGTGTTTTTCAATGTTTAGGTTGTTGTTGTTTTTCAATGTTGAGGTTGTTGTTGAATTTGTTGGTGTTTTTCAATGTTGAGGTTGTTGTTGAATTTGTTGGTGTTTTTCAATGTTGAGGTTGTTGTAATTTTTCAATGTTGAGGTTGTTGTTGAGTTTGTTGGTGTTTTTCAATGTTGAGGTTGTTGTTGAATTTGTAGGTGTTTTTCAATGTTGAGGTTGTTGTTGAATTTGTTGGTGTTTTTCAATGTTGAGGTTGTTGTTGTTTTTCAATGTTGAGGTTGTTGTTGAATTTGTTGGTGTTTTTCAATGTTTAGGTTGTTGTTGTTTTTCAATGTTGAGGTTGTTGTTGAATTAGTTGGTGTTTTTCAATGTTGAGGTTGTTGTTGAATTTGTTGGTGTTTTTCAATGTTGAGGTTGTTGTTGTTTTTCAATGTTGAGGTTGTCGTTGAATTTGTTGGTGTTTTTCAATGTTGAGTTTGTTGTTGTTTTTCAATGTTGAGGTTGTTGTTGAATTTGTTGGTGTTTTTCAATGTTGAGGTTGTTGTTGTTTTTCAATGTTGAGGTTGTTGTTGAATTTGTTGGTGTTTTTCAATGTTGAGATTGTTGTTGTTTTTCAATGTTGAGGTTGTTGTTGAATTTGTTGGTGTTTTTAAATGTTGAGGTTGTTGTTGAATTTGCTGGTGTTTTGCAATGTTGAGGTTGTTGTTGTTTTTCAATGTTGAGGTTGTTGTTGAATTTGTTGGTGTTTTTCAATATTGAGGTTTTTGTTGTTTTTCAATGTTGAGGTTGTTGTTGTATTTGTTGGTGTTTTTCAATTTCGAGGTTGTTGTTGAATTTGTTGGTGTTTTTCAATGTTGAAGTTGTTGTTGAATTTGCTGGTGTTTTTCAATGTTGAGGTTGTTGTTGTTTTTTAATGTTGAGGTTGTTGTTGAATTTGTTGGTGTTTTTCAATGTTGAGGTTGTTGTTGTTTTTCAATGCTGAGGTTGTTGTTGAATTTGTTGGTGTTTTTCAATGTTGAGGTTGTTGTTGTTTTTCAATGTTGAGGTTGTTGTTGAATTTGTTGGTGTTTTTCAATGTTTAGGTTGTTGTTGTTTTTCAATGTTGAGGTTGTTGTTGAATTTGTTGGTGTTTTTCAATGTTGAGGTTGTTGTTGAATTTGTTGGTGTTTTTCAATGTTGAGGTTGTTGTAATTTTTCAATGTTGAGGTTGTTGTTGAGTTTGTTGGTGTTTTTCAATGTTGAGGTTGTTGTTGAATTTGTAGGTGTTTTTCAATGTTGAGGTTGTTGTTGAATTTGTTGGTGTTTTTCAATGTTGAGGTTGTTGTTGTTTTTCAATGTTGAGGTTGTTGTTGAATTTGTTGGTGTTTTTCAATGTTTAGGTTGTTGTTGTTTTTCAATGTTGAGGTTGTTGTTGAATTAGTTGGTGTTTTTCAATGTTGAGGTTGTTGTTGAATTTGTTGGTGTTTTTCAATGTTGAGGTTGTTGTTGTTTTTCAATGTTGAGGTTGTCGTTGAATTTGTTGGTGTTTTTCAATGTTGAGTTTGTTGTTGTTTTTCAATGTTGAGGTTGTTGTTGAATTTGTTGGTGTTTTTCAATGTTGAGGTTGTTGTTGTTTTTCAATGTTGAGGTTATTGTTGAATTTGTTGGTGTTTTTCAATGTTGAGGTTGTTGTTGTTTTTCAATGTTGAGGTTGTTGTTGAATTTGTTGGTGCTTTTCAATGTTGAGGTTGTTGTTGAATTTGTTGGTGTTTTTCAATGTTGAGGTTGTTGTTGTTTTTCAATGTTGAGGTTGTTGTTGAATTTGTTGGCGTTTTTCAATGTTGAGTTTGTTGTTGAATTTGTTGGTGTTTTTCAATTTCGAGGTTGTTGTTGAATTTGTTGGTGTTTTTCAATGTTGAGGTTGTAGTTGAATTTGTTGGTGTTTTTCAATGTTGAGGTTGTTGTTGAATTTGTTGGTGTTTTTCAATTTTGAGGTTGTTGTTGAATTTGTTGGTGTTTTTCAATGTTGAGGTTGTTGTTGAATTTGTTGTTGTTTTTCAATGTTGAGGTTGTTGTTGAATTTGTTGGTGTTTTTCAATGTTGAGGTTGTTGTTGTTTTTCAATGTTGAGGTTGTTGTTGAATTTGTTGGTGTTTTTCAATGTTTAGTTTGTTGTTGTTTTTCAATGTTGAGGTTGTTGTTGAATTTGTTGGTGTTTTTCAATGTTGAGGTTGTTGTTGTTTTTCAATGTTGAGGTTGTTGTTGAATTTTTTGGTGTTTTTCAATGTTGAGGTTGTTGGTGTTTTTTCAATGTTGAGGTTGCTGTTGAATTTGTTGGTGTTTTTCAATGTTGAGGTTGTTGTTGAATTTGTTGGTGTTTTTCAATGTTGAGGTTGTTGTTGTTTTTCAATGTGGAGGTTGTTGTTGAGTTTGTTGGTGTTTTTAATGCTGAGGTTGTTGTTGAATTTCTTGGTGTTTTTCAATGTTGAGGTTGTTGTTGTTTTTCAATGCTGAGGTTGTTGTTGAACTTGTTGGTGTTTTTCAATGTTGAGGTTGTTGTTGAATTTGTTGGTGTTTTTCAATGTTGAGGTTGATGTTGTTTTTCAATGTTGAGGTTGTGGTTCAATTTGTTGCTGTTTTTGAATGTTTGGGTTGCTGTTGTTTTTCAATGTTGAGGTTGTTGTTGAATTTGTTGGTGTTTTTCAATGTTGAGGTTGTTGTTGAATTTGTTGGTGTTTTTCAATGTTGAGGTTGTTGTTGTTTTTCAATGTTGAGGTTGTTGTTGAATTTGTTGGTGTTTTTCAATGTTGAGTTTGTTGTTGTTTTTCAATGTTGAGGTTGTTGTTGAATTTGTTAGTGTTTTTCAATGTTGAGGTTGTTGTTGTATTTCAATGTTGAGGTTGTTGTTGAATTTGTTGGTGTTTTTCAATGTTGAGGTTGTTGTTGTTTTTCAATGTTGAGGTTGTTGTTGATTTTGTTGGTGCTTTTCAATGTTGAGATTATTGTTGAATTGTTGGTGTTTTTCAATGTTGAGGTTGCTATTGTTTTTCAATGTTGAGTTTGTTGTTGTTTTTCAATGTTGAGGTTGTTGTTGAATTTGTTGGTGTTTTTCAATGTTGAGGTTGTTGTTGTTTTTCAATGTTGAGGTTATTGTTGAATTTGTTGGTGTTTTTCAATGTTGAGGTTGTTGTTGTTTTTCAATGTTGAGGTTGTTGTTGAATTTGTTGGTGCTTTTCAATGTTGAGGTTGTTGTTGAATTTGTTGGTGTTTTTCAATGTTGAGGTTGTTGTTGTTTTTCAATGTTGAGGTTGTTGTTGAATTTGTTGGCGTTTTTCAATGTTGAGTTTGTTGTTGAATTTGTTGGTGTTTTTCAATTTCGAGGTTGTTGTTGAATTTGTTGGTGTTTTTCAATGTTGAGGTTGTAGTTGAATTTGTTGGTGTTTTTCAATGTTGAGGTTGTTGTTGAATTTGTTGGTGTTTTTCAATTTTGAGGTTGTTGTTGAATTTGTTGATGTGTTTCAATGTTGAGGTTGTTGTTGAATTTGTTGTTGTTTTTCAATGTTGAGGTTGTTGTTGAATTTGTTGGTGTTTTTCAATGTTGAGGTTGTTGTTGTTTTTCAATGTTGAGGTTGTTGTTGAATTTGTTGGTGTTTTTCAATGTTTAGTTTGTTGTTGTTTTTCAATGTTGAGGTTGTTGTTGAATTTGTTGGTGTTTTTCAATGTTGAGGTTGTTGTTGTTTTTCAATGTTGAGGTTGTTGTTGAATTTTTTGGTGTTTTTCAATGTTGAGGTTGTTGGTGTTTTTTCAATGTTGAGGTTGCTGTTGAATTTATTGGTGTTTTTCAATGTTGAGGTTGTTGTTGAATTTGTTGGTGTTTTTCAATGTTGAGGTTGTTGTTGTTTTTCAATGTTGAGGTTGTTGTTGAGTTTGTTGGTGTTTTTAATGCTGAGGTTGTTGTTGAATTTCTTGGTGTTTTTCAATGTTGAGGTTGTTGTTGTTTTTCAATGCTGAGGTTGTTGTTGAACTTGTTGGTGTTTTTCAATGTTGAGGTTGTTGTTCAATTTGTTGGTGTTTTTCAATGTTGAGGTTGATGTTGTTTTTCAATGTTGAGGTTGTGGTTCAATTTGTTGCTGTTTTTGAATGTTTAGGTTGCTGTTGTTTTTCAATGTTGAGGTTGTTGTTGAATTTGTTGGTGTTTTTCAATGTTGAGGTTGTTGTTGAATTTGTTGGTGTTTTTCAATGTTGAGGTTGTTGTTGTTTTTCAATGTTGAGGTTGTTGTTGAATTTGTTGGTGTTTTTCAATGTTGAGTTTGTTGTTGTTTTTCAATGTTGAGGTTGTTGTTGAATTTGTTGGTGTTTTTCAATGTTGAGGTTGTTGTTGTATTTCAATGTTGAGGTTGTTGTTGAATTTGTTGGTGTTTTTCAATGTTGAGGTTGTTGTTGTTTTTCAATGTTGAGGTTGTTGTTGATTTTGTTGGTGCTTTTCAATGTTGAGATTGTTGTTGAATTGTTGGTGTTTTTCAATGTTGAGGTTGCTATTGTTTTTCAATGTTGAGGTTGTTGTTGAATTTATTGGTGTTTTTCAATGTTGAGTTTGTTGTTGAATTTGTTGGTGTTTTTCAATTTCGAGGTTGTTGTTGAATTTGTTGGTGTTTTTCAATTTCGAGGTTGTTGTTGAATTTGTTGGTGTTTTTCAATGTTGAAGTTGTTGTTGAATTTGTTGGTGTTTTTCAATGTTGAGGTTGTTGTTCTTTTTCAATGTTGAGGTTGTTGTTGAATTTGTTGGTGTTTTTCAATGTTGAGGTTGTTGTTGTTTTTCAATGCTCAGGTAGTTGTTGAATTTGTTGGTGTTTTTCAATGTTGAGGTTGTTGTTGAATTTGTTGGTGTTTTTCAATGTTGAGGTTGCTTTTCTTTTTCAATGTTGAGGTTGCTGTTGAATTTGTTGGTGTTTTTCAATGTTTCGGTTGTTGTTGTTTTTCAATGTTGAGGTTGTTGTTGAATTTGTTGGTGTTTTTCAACGTTGAGGTTGTTGTTGAATTTGTTGGTGTTTTTCAATGTTGAGGTTGTTGTTGTTTTTCAATGTTGAGGTTGTTGTTGAATTTGTTGGTGTTTTTCAATGTTGAGTTTGTTGTTGTTTTTCAATGTTGAGGTTGTTGTTGAATTTGTTGGTGTTTTTCAATGTTGAGGTTGTTGTTGTTTTTCGATGTTGAGGTTGTTGCTGAATTTGTTGGTGTTTTTCAATGTTGAGGTTGTTGTTGTTTTTAAATGTTGAGGTTGTTGTTGAATTTGTTGGTGTTTTTCAATGTTGAGGTTTTTGTTGTTTTTCAATGTTGAGGTTGTTGTTGTATTTGTTGGTGTTTTTCAAATTCGAGGTTGTTGTTGAATTTGTTGGTGTTTTTCAATGTTGAAGTTGTTGTTGAATTTGCTGGTGTTTTTCAATGTTGAGCTTGTTGTTGTTTTTCAATCTTGTGGTTGTTGTTGAATTTGTTGGTGTTTTTCAATGTTGATGTTGTTGTTGTTTTTCAATGCTGAGGTTGTTGTTGAATTTGTTGGTGTTTTTCAATGTTGAGGTTGTTGTTGAATTTGTTGGTGTTTTTCAATGTTGAGGTTGTTGTTGTTTTTCAATGTTGAGGTTGTTGTTGAATTTGTTGGTGTTTTTCAATGTTGAGGTTGTTGTTGTTTTTTAATGTTGAGGTTGTTGTTGAATTTGTTGCTGTTTTTCAATGTTGAGGTTGTTGTTGAATTTGTGGGTGTTTTTCAATGTTGAGGTTGTTGTTGAATTTGTTGGTGTTTTTCAATGTTGAGGTTGTTGTTATTTTTCAATGTTGAGGTTGTTGTTGAGTTTGTTGGTGTTTTTCAATGTTGAGGTTTTTGTTGAATTTGTTGGTGTTTTTCAATGTTGAGGTTGTTGTTGAATTTGTTGGTGTTTTTCAATGTTGAGGTTTTTGTTGTTTTTAAATGTTGAGGTTGTTGTTGAATTTGTTGGTGTTTTTTCAATTTTGAGGTTGTTGGTGTTTTTCAATGCTGAGGTTGATTTTGAATTTGAGGATGTTTTTCAATGTCGAGGTTGTTGTTGAATTTGTTGGTGTTTTTCAAAGTTGAGGTTGTTGTTGTTTTTCAATGTTGAGGTTGTTGTTGAATTTTTTGGTGTTTTTCAATGTTGAGATTGTTGTTGTTTTTCAATGTTGAGGTTGTTGTTCAATTTGTTGGTGTTTTTAAATGTTGAGGTTGTTGTTGAATTTGTTGGTGTTTTTCAATGTTGAGGTTGTTGTTGTTTTTCAATGTTGAGGTTGTTGTTGAAGTTGTTGGTGTTTTTCAATGTTGAGGTTGTTGTTGAATTTGTTGGTGTTTTTCAATGTTGAGGTTGTTGTTGTTTTTCAATCTTGAGGTTGTTGTTGAATTTGTTGGTGTTTTTCAATTTCGAGGTTGTTGTTGAATTTGTTTGTGTTTTTCAATGTTGAGGTTGTTGTTGTTTTTCAATGTTGAGGTTATTGTTGAATTTGTTGGTGTTTTTCAATGTTGAGGTTGTTGTTGTTTTTCAATGTTGAGGTTGTTGTTGAATTTGTTGGTGTTTTTCAATGTTGAGGTTGTTGTTGTTTTTCAATGTTGAGGTTGTTGTTGAATTTGTTGGTGTTTTTCAATGTTGAGGTTGTTGTTGAATTTGTTGGTGTTTTTCAATGATGAGGTTGTTGTTGTTTTTCAATGTTGAGGTTGCTGAATTTCTGGGTGTTTTTCAATCTTGAGTTTGTTATTGAATTTGTTGGTGTTTTTCAATGTTGAAGTTGTTGTTGAATTTGTTGGTGTTTTTCAATGTTGAGGTTGTTGCTGTATTTCAATGTGGAGGTTGTTGTTGAGTTTGTTGGTGTTTTTCAATGTTGAGGTTGTTGTTGAGGTTGTTGTTGTTTTTCAATGTTCAGGTTGTTGTTGAATTTGTTGGTGTTTTTCAATGTTGAGATTGTTGTTGTTTTTCAATGTTGAGGTTGTTGTTGAATTTGTTGGTGTTTTTAAATGTTGAGGTTGTTGTTGAATTTGCTGGTGTTTTGCAATGTTGAGGTTGCTGTTGTTTTTCAATGTTGAGGTTGTTGTTGAATTTGTTGGTGTTTTTCAATGTTGAGGTTTTTGTTTTTTTTCAATGTTGAGGTTGTTGTTGTATTTGTTGGCGTTTTTCAATTTCGAGGTTGTTGTTGAATTTGTTGGTGTTTTTCAATGTTGAAGTTGTTGTTGAATTTGCTGGTGTTTTTCAATGTTGAAGTTGTTGTTGTTTTTCAATGTTGAGGTTGTTGTTGAATTTGTTGGTGTTTTTCAATGTTGAGGTTGTTGATGTTTTTCAATGCTGAGGTTGTTGTTGAATTTGTTGGTGTTTTTCAATTTTGAGGTTGTTGTTGAATTTGTTGGTGTTTTTCAATGTTGAGGTTGTTGTTGTTTTTCAATGTTGAGGTTGTTGTTGAATTTGTTGGTGTTTTTCAATGTTGAGGTTGTTGTTGTTTTTCAATGTTGAGGTTGTTGTTGAATTTGTTGGTTTTTTTCAATGTTGAGGTTGTTGTTGAATTTTTTGGTGTTTTTCAATGTTGAGGTTGTTGTTGAATTTGTTGGTGTTTTTCAATGTTGAGGTTGTTGTTATTTTTCAATGTTGAGGTGGTTGTTGAGTTTGTTGGTGTTTTTCAATGTTGAGGTTGTTGTTGAATTTGTAGGTGTTTTTCAATGTTGAGGTTGTTGTTGAATTTGTTGATGTTTTTCAATGTTGAGGTTGTTGTTGTTTTTAAATGTTGAGGTTGTTGTTGAATTTGTTCGTGTTTTTTCAATTTTGAGGTTATTGGTGTTTTTCAATGTTGAGGTTGATTTTGAATTTGAGGGTGTTTTTCAATGTCGAGGTTGTTGTTGAATTTGTTGGTGTTTTTCAATGTTGAGGTTGTTTTTGTTTTTCAATGTTGAGGTTGTTGTTGAATTTGTTGGTGTTTTTCAATGTTGAGATTGTTGTTGTTTTTCAATGTTGAGGTTGTTGTTGAATTTGTTGGTGTTTTTAAATGTTGAGGTTGTTGTTGAATTTGCTGGTGTTTTGCAATGTTGAGGTTGTTGTTGTTTTTCAATGTTGAGGTTGTTGTTGAATTTGTTGGTGTTTTTCAATGTTGAGGTTGTTGTTGTTTTTCAATGTTGAGGTTGTTGTTGTATTTGTTGGTGTTTTTCAATTTCGAGGTTGTTGTTGAATTTGTTGGTGTTTTTCAATGTTGAAGTTGTTGTTGAATTTGTTGGTGTTTTTCAAAGTTGAGGTTGTTGTTGTTTTTCAATGTTGAGGTTGTTGTTGAATTTGTTGGTGTTTTTCAATGTTTAGGTTGTTGTTGCTTTTCAATGTTGAGGTTGTTGTTGAATTAGTTGGTGTTTTTCAATGTTGAGGTTGTTGTTGAATTTGTTGGTGATTTTCAATGTTGAGGTTGTTGTTGTTTTTCAATGTTGAGGTTGTTGTTGAATTTGTTGGTGTTTTTCAATGTTGAGTTTGTTGTTGTTTTTCAATGTTGAGGTTGTTGTTGAATTTGTTGGTGTTTTTCAATGTTGAGGTTGTTGTTGTTTTTCAATGTTGAGGTTATTGTTGAATTTGTTGGTGTTTTTCAATGTTGAGGTTGTTGTTGTTTTTCAATGTTGAGGTTGTTGTTGAATTTGTTGGTGCTTTTCAATGTTGAGGTTGTTGTTGAATTTGTTGGTGTTTTCCAATGTTGAGGTTGTTGTTGTTTTTCAATGTTGAGGTTGTTGTTGAATTTGTTGGCGTTTTTCAATGTTGAGTTTGTTGTTGAATTTGTTGGTGTTTTTCAATTTCGAGGTTGTTGTTGAATTTGTTGGTGTTTTTCAATGTTGAGGTTGTTGTTGAATTTGTTGGTGTTTTTCAATGTTGAGGTTGTTGTTGAATTTGTTGGTGTTTTTCAATTTCGAGGTTGTTGTTGAATTTGTTGGTGTTTTTCAATGTTGAGGTTGTTGTTGAATTTGTTGTTGTTTTTCAATGTTGAGGTTGTTGTTGAATTTGTTCGTGTTTTTCAATGTTGAGGTTGTTGTTGTTTTTCAATGTTGAGGTTGTTGTTGAATTTGTTGGTGTTTTTCAATGTTTAGTTTGTTGTTGTTTTTCAATGTTGAGGTTGTTGTTGAATTTGTTGGTGTTTTTCAATGTTGAGGTTGTTGTTGAATTTGTTGGTGTTTTTCAATGTTGAGGTTGTTGTTGAATTTGTTGGTGTTTTTCAATGTTGAGGTTGTTGTTGAATTTGTTGGTGTTTTTGAACGTTGAGGTTGTTGGTGTTTTTCAATGTTGAGGTTGTTGTTGAATTTGTTGGTGTTTTTCAATGTTGAGGTTGTTGTTGAATTTGTTGGTGTTTTTCAATGTTGAGGTTGTTGTTTTTCAATGTTGAGGTTGTTGTTGAGTTTGTTGGTGTTTTTAATGTTGAGGTTGTTGTTGAATTTCTTGGTGTTTTTCAATGTTGAGGTTGTTGTTGTTTTTCAATGCTGAGGTTGTTGTTGAATTTGTTGGTGTTTTTCAATGTTGAGGTTGTTGTTGAATTTGTTGGTGTTTTTCATTGTTGAGGTTGATGTTGTTTTTCAATGTTGAGGTTGTTGTTGAATTTGTTGCTGTTTTTGAATGTTTAGGTTGCTGTTGTTTTTCAATGTTGAGGTTGTTGTTGAATTTGTTGGTGTTTTTCAATGTTGAGGTTGTTGTTGAATTTGTTGGTGTTTTTCAATGTTGAGATTGTTGTTGAATTGTTGGTGTTTTTCAATGTTGAGGTTGTTATTGTTTTTCAATGTTGAGGTTGTTGTTGAATTTATTGGTGTTTTTCAATGTTGAGGTTGTTATTGTTTTTCAATGTTGAGGTTGTTGTTGAATTTATTGGTGTTTTTCAATGTTGAGTTTGTTGTTGAATTTGTTGGTGTTTTTCAATTTCGAGCTTGTTGTTGAATTTGTTGGTGTTTTTCAATTTCGAGGTTGTTGTTGAATTTGTTGGTGTTTTTCAATGTTGAAGTTGTTGTTGAATTTGTTGTTGTTTTTCAATGTTGAGGTTGCTGTTGTTTTTCAATGTTGAGGTTGTTGTTGAATTTGTTGGTGTTTTTCAATGTTGAGGTTGTTGTTGTTTTTCAATGCTGAGGTTGTTGTTGAATTTGTTGGTGTTTTTCAATGTTGAGGTTGTTGTTGAATTTGTTGGTGTTTTTCAATGTTGAGGTTGTTGTTATTTTTCAATGTTGAGGTTGTTGTTGAGTTTGTTGGTGTTTTTCAATGTTGAGGTTTTTGTTGAATTTGTTGGTGTTTTTCAATGTTGAGGTTGTTGTTGAATTTGTTGGTGTTTTTCAATGTTGAGGTTTTTGTTGTTTTTAAATGTTGAGGTTGTTGTTGAATTTGTTGGTGTTTTTTCAATTTTGAGGTTGTTGGTGTTTTTCAATGCTGAGGTTGATTTTGAATTTGAGGATGTTTTTCAATGTCGAGGTTGTTGTTGAATTTGTTGGTGTTTTTCAAAGTTGAGGTTGTTGTTGTTTTTCAATGTTGAGGTTGTTGTTGAATTTTTTGGTGTTTTTCAATGTTGAGATTGTTTTTGTTTTTCAATGTTGAGGTTGTTGTTCAATTTGTTGGTGTTTTTAAATGTTGAGGTTGTTGTTGAATTTGTTGGTGTTTTTCAATGTTGAGGTTGTTGTTGTTTTTCAATGTTGAGGTTGTTGTTGAAGTTGTTGGTGTTTTTCAATGTTGAGGTTGTTGTTGAATTTGTTGGTGTTTTTCAATGTTGAGGTTGTTGTTGTTTTTCAATCTTGAGGTTGTTGTTGAATTTGTTGGTGTTTTTCAATTTCGAAGTTGTTGTTGAATTTGTTTGTGTTTTTCAATGTTGAGGTTGTTGTTGTTTTTCAATGTTGAGGTTATTGTTGAATTTGTTGGTGTTTTTCAATGTTGAGGTTGTTGTTGTTTTTCAATGTTGAGGTTGTTGTTGAATTTGTTGGTGTTTTTCAATGTTGAGGTTGTTGTTGTTTTTCAATGTTGAGGTTGTTGTTGAATTTGTTGGTGTTTTTCAATGTTGAGGTTGTTGTTGAATTTGTTGGTGTTTTTCAATGATGAGGTTGTTGTTGTTTTTCAATGTTGAGGTTGCTGAATTTCTGGGTGTTTTTCAATCTTGAGTTTGTTATTGAATTTGTTGGTGTTTTTCAATGTTGAGGTTGTTGTTGAATTTGTTGGTGGTTTTCAATGTTGAGGTTGTTGCTGTTTTTCAATGTTGAGGTTGTTGTTGAGTTTGTTGGTGTTTTTCAATGTTGAGGTTGTTGTTGAGGTTGTTGTTGTTTTTCAATGTTCAGGTTGTTGTTGAATTTGTTGGTGTTTTTCAATGTTGAGATTTTTGTTGTTTTTCAATGTTGAGGTTGTTGTTGAATTTGTTGGTGTTTTTAAATGTTGAGGTTGTTGTTGAATTTGCTGGTGTTTTGCAATGTTGAGGTTGTTGTTGTTTTTCAATGTTGAGGTTGTTGTTGAATTTGTTGGTGTTTTTCAATGTTGAGGTTTTTGTTTTTTTTCAATGTTGAGGTTGTTGTTGTATTTGTTGGTGTTTTTCAATTTCGAGGTTGTTGTTGAATTTGTTGGTGTTTTTCAATGTTGAAGTTGTTGTTGAATTTGCTGGTGTTTTTCAATGTTGAAGTTGTTGTTGTTTTTCAATGTTGAGGTTGTTGTTGAATTTGTTGGTGTTTTTCAATGATGAGGTTGTTGTTGTTTTTCAATGTTGAGGTTGCTGAATTTCTGGGTGTTTTTCAATCTTGAGTTTGTTATTGAATTTGTTGGTGTTTTTCAATGTTGAGGTTGTTGTTGAATTTGTTGGTGTTTTTCAATGTTGAGGTTGTTGCTGTATTTCAATGTGGAGGTTGTTGTTGAGTTTGTTGGTGTTTTTCAATGTTGAGGTTGTTGTTGAGGTTGTTGTTGTTTTTCAATGTTCAGGTTGTTGTTGAATTTGTTGGTGTTTTTCAATGTTGAGATTGTTGTTGTTTTTCAATGTTGAGGTTGTTGTTGAATTTGTTGGTGTTTTTAAATGTTGAGGTTGTTGTTGAATTTGCTGGTGTTTTGCAATGTTGAGGTTGTTGTTGTTTTTCAATGTTGAGGTTGTTGTTGAATTTGTTGGTGTTTTTCAATGTTGAGGTTTTTGTTTTTTTTCAATGTTGAGGTTGTTGTTGTATTTGGTGGCGTTTTTCAATTTCGAGGTTGTTGTTGAATTTGTTGGTGTTTTTCAATGTTGAAGTTGTTGTTGAATTTGCTGGTGTTTTTCAATGTTGAAGTTGTTGTTGTTTTTCAATGTTGAGGTTGTTGTTGAATTTGTTGGTGTTTTTCAATGTTGAGGTTGTTGATGTTTTTCAATGCTGAGGTTGTTGTTGAATTTGTTGTTGTTTTTCAATTTTGAGGTTGTTGTTGAATTTGTTGGTGTTTTTCAATGTTGAGGTTGTTGTTGTTTTTCAATGTTGAGGTTGTTGTTGAATTTGTTGGTGTTTTTCAATGTTGAGGTTGTTGTTGAATTTGTTGGTGTTTTTCAATGTTGAGGTTGTTGTTGAATTTTTTGGTGTTTTTCAATGTTGAGGTTGTTGTTGAATTTGTTGGTGTTTTTCAATGTTGAGGTTGTTGTTATTTTTCAATGTTGAGGTGGTTGTTGAGTTTGTTGGTGTTTTTCAATGTTGAGGTTGTTGTTGAATTTGTAGGTGTTTTTCAATGTTGAGGTTGTTGTTGAATTTGTTGATGTTTTTCAATGTTGAGGTTGTTGTTGTTTTTAAATGTTGAGGTTGTTGTTGAATTTGTTCGTGTTTTTTCAATTTTGAGGTTATTGGTGTTTTTCAATGTTGAGGTTGATTTTGAATTTGAGGGTGTTTTTCAATGTCGAGGTTGTTGTTGAATTTGTTGGTGTTTTTCAATGTTGAGGTTGTTTTTGTTTTTCAATGTTGAGGTTGTTGTTGAATTTGTTGGTGTTTTTCAATGTTGAGATTGTTGTTGTTTTTCAATGTTGAGGTTGTTGTTGAATTTGTTGGTGTGTTTAAATGTTGAGGTTGTTGTTGAATTTGCTGGTGTTTTGCAATGTTGAGGTTGTTGTTGTTTTTCAATGTTGAGGTTGTTGTTGAATTTGTTGGTGTTTTTCAATGTTGAGGTTGTTGTTGTTTTTCAATGTTGAGGTTGTTGTTGTATTTGTTGGTGTTTTTCAATTTCGAGGTTGTTGTTGAATTTGTTGGTGTTTTTCAATGTTGAAGTTGTTGTTGAATTTGTTGGTGTTTTTCAAAGTTGAGGTTGTTGTTGTTTTTCAATGTTGAAGTTGTTGTTGAATTTGTTGGTGTTTTTCAATGTTTAGGTTGTTGTTGCTTTTCAATGTTGAGGTTGTTGTTGAATTAGTTGGTGTTTTTCAATGTTGAGGTTGTTGTTGAATTTGTTGGTGATTTTCAATGTTGAGGTTGTTGTTGTTTTTCAATGTTGAGGTTGTTGTTGAATTTGTTGGTGTTTTTCAATGTTGAGTTTGTTGTTGTTTTTCAATGTTGAGGTTGTTGTTGAATTTGTTGGTGTTTTTCAATGTTGAGGTTGTTGTTGTTTTTCAATGTTGAGGTTATTGTTGAATTTGTTGGTGTTTTTCAATGTTGAGGTTGTTGTTGTTTTTCAATGTTGAGGTTGTTGTTGAATTTGTTGGTGCTTTTCAATGTTGAGGTTGTTGTTGAATTTGTTGGTGTTTTCCAATGTTGAGGTTGTTGTTGTTTTTCAATGTTGAGGTTGTTGTTGAATTTGTTGGCGTTTTTCAATGTTGAGTTTGTTGTTGAATTTGTTGGTGTTTTTCAATTTCGAGGTTGTTGTTGAATTTGTTGGTGTTTTTCAATGTTGAGGTTGTTGTTGAATTTGTTGGTGTTTTTCAATGTTGAGGTTGTTGTTGAATTTGTTGGTGTTTTTCAATTTCGAGGTTGTTGTTGAATTTGTTGGTGTTTTTCAATGTTGAGGTTGTTGTTGAATTTGTTGTTGTTTTTCAATGTTGAGGTTGTTGTTGAATTTGTTCGTGTTTTTCAATGTTGAGGTTGTTGTTGTTTTTCAATGTTGAGGTTGTTGAATTTGTTGGTGTTTTTCAATGTTTAGTTTGTTGTTGTTTTTCAATGTTGAGGTTGTTGTTGAATTTGTTGGTGTTTTTCAATGTTGAGGTTGTTGTTGTTTTTCAATGTTGAGGTTGTTGTTGAATTTGTTGGTGTTTTTGAACGTTGAGGTTGTTGGTGTTTTTCAATGTTGAGGTTGTTGTTGAATTTGTTGGTGTTTTTCAATGTTGAGGTTGTTGTTGAATTTGTTGGTGTTTTTCAATGTTGAGGTTGTTGTTTTTCAATGTTGAGGTTGTTGTTGAGTTTGTTGGTGTTTTTAATGTTGAGGTTGTTGTTGAATTTCTTGGTGTTTTTCAATGTTGAGGTTGTTGTTGTTTTTCAATGCTGAGGTTGTTGTTGAATTTGTTGGTGTTTTTCAATGTTGAGGTTGTTGTTGAATTTGTTGGTGTTTTTCATTGTTGAGGTTGATGTTGTTTTTCAATGTTGAGGTTGTTGTTGAATTTGTTGCTGTTTTTGAATGTTTAGGTTGCTGTTGTTTTTCAATGTTGAGGTTGTTGTTGAATTTGTTGGTGTTTTTCAATGTTGAGGTTGTTGTTGAATTTGTTGGTGTTTTTCAATGTTGAGGTTGTTGCTGTTTTTCAATGTTGAGGTTGTTGTTGCATTTGTTGGTGTTTTTCAATGTTGAGTTTGTTGTTGTTTTTCAATGTTGAGGTTGTTGTTGAATTTGTTGGTGTTTTTCAATGTTGAGGTTGTTGTTGTTTTTCAATGTTGAGGTTGTTGTTGAATTTGTTGGTGTTTTTCAATGTTGAGGCTGTTGTTGTTTTTCAATGTTGAGGTTGTTGTTGAATTTGTTGGTGCTTTTCAATGTTGAGATTGTTGTTGAATTGTTGGTGTTTTTCAATGTTGAGGTTGTTATTGTTTTTCAATGTTGAGGTTGTTGTTGAATTTATTGGTGTTTTTCAATGTTGAGTTTGTTGTTGAATTTGTTGGTGTTTTTCAATTTCGAGGTTGTTGCTGAATTTGTTGGTGTTTTTCAATTTCGAGGTTGTTGTTGAATTTGTTGGTGTTTTTCAATGTTGAAGTTGTTGTTGAATTTGTTGTTGTTTTTCAATGTTGAGGTTGCTGTTGTTTTTCAATGTTGAGGTTGTTGTTGAATTTGTTGGTGTTTTTCAATGTTGTGGTTGTTGTTGTTTTTCAATGCTGAGGTTGTTGTTGAATTGTTGGTGTTTTTCAATGTTGAGGTTGTTGTTGAATTTGTTGGTGTTTTTCAATGTTGAGGTTGCTTTTCTTTTTCAATGTTGAGGTTGCTGTTGAATTTGTTGGTATTTTTCAATGTTTCGGTTGTTGTTGTTTTTCAATGTTGAGGTTGTTGTTGAATTTGTTGGTGTTTTTCAACGTTGAGGTTGTTGTTGAATTTGTTGGTGTTTTTCAGTGTTGAGGTTGTTGTTGTTTTTCAATGTTGAGGTTGTTGTTGAATTTGTTGGTGTTTTTCAATGTTGAGTTTGTTGTTGTTTTTCAATGTTGAGGTTGTTGTTGAATTTGTTGGTGTTTTTCAATGTTGATTTTGTTGTTGTTTTTCAATGTTGAGGTTGTTGTTGAATTTGTTGGTGTTTTTCAATGTTGAGGTTGTTGTTGTTTTTAAATGTTGGGGTTGTTGTTGAATTTGTTGGTGTTTTTCAATTTTGAGGATGTTGTTGTTTTTCAATGTTGAGGTTGTTTTTGAATTTGTTGGTGTTTTTCAATGTTGAGGTTTTTGTTGTTTTTCAATGTTGAGGTTGTTGTTGTATTTGTTGGTGTTTTTCAAATTCGAGGTTGTTGTTGAATTTGTTGGTGTTTTTCCATGTTGAAGTTGTTGTTGAATTTGCTGGTGTTTTTCAATGTTGAGGTTGTTGTTGTATTTCAATGTTGAGGTTGTTGTTGAATTTGTTGGTGTTTTTCAATGTTGATGTTGTTGTTGTTTTTCAATGCTGAGGTTGTTGTTGAATTTGTTGGTGTTTTTCAATGTTGAGGTTGTTGTTGAATTTGTTCGTGTTTTTCAATGTTGAGGTTGTTGTTGTTTTTCAATGTTGATGTTGTTGTTGAATTTGTTGGTGTTTTTCAATGTTGAGGTTGTTGTTGTTTTTTAATGTTGAGGTTGTTGTTGAATTTGTTGCTGTTTTTCAATGTTGAGGTTGTTGTTGAATTTGTGGGTGTTTTTCAATGTTGAGGTTGTTGTTGAATTTGTTGGTGTTTTTCAATGTTGAGGTTGTTGTTGAATTTGTTGGTGTTTTTCAATGTTGAGGTTGTTGTTGAATTTGTTGGTGTTTTTCAATGTTGAGGTTTTTGTTGTTTTTCAATGCTGAGGTTGATTTTGAATTTGAGGGTGTTTTTCAATGTCCAGGTTGTTGTTGAATTTGTTGGTGTTTTTCAATGTTGAGGTTGTTGTTGTTTTTCAATGTTGAGGTTGTTGTTGAATTTGTTGGTGTTTTTCAATGTTGAGATTGTTGTTGTTTTTCAATGTTGAGGTTGTTGTTCAATTTGTTGGTGTTTTTAAATGTTGAGGTTGTTGTTGAATTTGCTGGTGTTTTGCAATGTTGAGGTTGTTGTTGTTTTTCAATGTTGAGGTTGTTGTTGAATTTATTGGTGTTTTTCAATGTTGATCTTGTTGTTGTTTCTCAATGTTGAGGTTGTTGTTGTATTTGTTGGTGTTTTTCAATTTCGAGGTTGTTGTTCAATTTGTTGGTGTTTTTCAATGTTGAAGTTGTTGTTGAATTTGTTGGTGTTTTTCAATGTTGAGGTTGTTGTTGTTTTTCAATGTTGAGGTTGTTGTTGAATTTGTTGGTGTTTTTCAATGTTGAGGTTGTTGTTGTTTTTCAATGCTGAGGTTGTTGTTGAATTTGTTGGTGTTTTTCAATGTTGAGGTTGCTGTTGAATTTGTTGGTGTTTTTCAATGTTGAGGTTGTTGTTGTTTTTCAATGTTGAGATTGTTGTTGAATTTGTTGGTGTTTTTCAATGTTTAGGTTGTTGTTGTTTTTCAATGTTGAGGTTGTTGTTGAATTTGTTGGTGTTTTTCAATGTTGAGGTTGTTGTTGAATTTGTTGGTGTTTTTCAATGTTGAGGTTGTTGTTGTTTTTCAATGTTGAGGTTGTTGTTGAATTTGTTGGTGTTTTTCAATGTTTAGTTTGTTGTTGTTTTTCAATGTTGAGGTTGTTGTTGAATTTGTTGGTGTTTTTCAATGTTGAGTTTGTTGTTGTTTTTCAATGTTGAGGTTGTTGCTGAATTTGTTGGTGTTTTTCAATGTTGAGGTTGTTGTTGTTTTTCACTGTTGAGGTTATTGCTGAATTTGTTGGTGTTTTTCAATGTTGTGGTTGTTGTTGTTTTTCAATGCTGAGGTTGTTGTTGAATTTGTTGGTGCTTTTCAATGTTGAGGTTGTTGTTGAATTTGTTGGTGTTTTTCAATGTTGAGGTTGTTGTTGTTTTTCAATGTTGAGGTTGTTGTTGAATTTGTTGGCGTTTTTCAATGTTGAGTTTGTTGTTGAATTTGTTGGTGTTTTTCAATGTTGAGGTTGTTGTTGAATTTGTTGGTGTTTTTCAATGTTGAGGTTGTTGTTGAATTTGTTGGTGTTTTTCAATGTTGAGGTTGTTGTTGTTTTTCAATGTTGATGTTGTTGTTGAATTTGTTGGTGTTTTTCAATGTTTAGTTTGTTGTTGTTTTTCAATGTTGAGGTTGTTGGTGTTTTTCAATGTTGAGGTTGTTGTTGAATTTGTTGGTGTTTTTCAATGTTGAGGTTGTTGTTGAATTTGTTGGTGTTTTTCAATGTTGAGGTTGTTGTTGAATTTGTTGGTGTTTTTCAATGTTGAGGTTGTTGTTGTTTTTCAATGTTGAGGTTGTTGTTGAGTTTGTTGGTGTTTTTCAATGTTGAGGTTGTTGTTGAATTTGTTGGTGTTTTTCAATGTTGAGGTTGTTGTTGAATTTGTTGGTGTTTTTCAATGCTGAGGTTGTTGTTGTTTTTAAATGTTGGGGTTGTTGTTGAATTTGTTGGTGTTTTTCAATTTTGAGGATGTTGTTGTTTTTCAATGTTGAGGTTGCTGTTGAATTTGTTGGTGTTTTTCCATGTTGAGGTTGTTGTTGTTTTTCAAAGTTGAGGTTGTTGTTGAATTTGTTGGTGTTTTTCAATGTCGGGGTTGTTGTTGAATTTGTTGGTGTTTTTCTATGTTGAATTTTTTGTTGAATTTGTTGGTGTTTTTCAATGTTGAGGTTGTTGTTTTTCAATGTTGAGGTTGTTGTTGAATTTGTTGGCGTTTTTAAATGTTGAGGTTGTTGTTGAATTTGTTGGTGTTTTCAATGTTGAGGTTTTTGTTGAATTTGTTGGAGTTTTTCAATGTTGAGGTTGTTGTTGTTTTTCAATGTTGAGGTTGTTGTTGAATTTGATGGTGTTTTTCAATGTCGAGGTTGTTGTTGAATTTGTTGGTGTTTTTCAATGTTGAAGTTGTTGTTGAATTTGTTGGTGTTTTTCAATGTTGAGGTTGTTGCTGTTTTTCAATGTTGAGGTTGTTGTTGAATTTGTTGGTGTTTTTAAATGTTGAGGTTGTTGTTGAATTTGTTGGTGTTTTTCAATGTTGAGGTTGTTGTTGAATTTGTTGGTGTTTTTCAATGTTGAGGTTGTTGTTATTTTTCAATGTTGAGGTTGTTGTTGAGTATGTTGGTGTTTTTCAATGTTGAGGTTGTTGTTGAATTTGTTGGTGTTTTTCAATGTTGAGGTAGTTGTTGAATTTGTTGGTGTTTTTCAATGTTGAGGTTGTTGTTGTTTTTAAATGTTGAGGTTGTTGTTGAATTTGTTGGTGTTTTTCAATGTTGAGGTTGTTGTTGTTTTTCAATGTTGAGGTTATTGATGAATTTGTTGGTGTTTTTCAATGTTGTGGTTGTTGTTGTTTTTCAATGTTGAGGTTGTTGTTGAATTTGTTGGTGCTTTTCAATGTTGAGGTTGTTGTTGAATTTGTTGGTGTTTTTCAATGTTGAGGTTGTTGTTGTTTTTCAATGTTGAGGTTGTTGTTGAATTTGTTGGCGTTTTTCAATGTTGAGTTTGTTGTTGAATTTGTTGGTGTTTTTCAATGTTGAGGTTGTTGTTGAATTTGTTGGTGTTTTTCAATGTTGAGGTTGTTGTTGAATTTTTTGGTGTTTTTCAATGTTGAGGTTGTTGTTGAATTTGTTGGTGTTTTTCAATGTTTAGTTTGTTGTTGTTTTTCAATGTTGAGGTTGTTGGTGTTTTTCAATGTTGAGGTTGTTGTTGAATTTGTTGGTGTTTTTCAATGTTGAGGTTGTTGTTGAATTTGTTGGTGTTTTTCAATGTTGAGGTTGTTGTTGAATTTGTTGGTGTTTTTCAATGTTGAGGTTGTTGTTGTTTTTCAATGTTGAGGTTGTTGTTGAGTTTGTTGGTGTTTTTCAATGTTGAGGTTGTTGTTGAATTTGTTGGTGTTTTTCAATGTTGAGGTTGTTGTTGAATTTGTTGGTGTTTTTCAATGCTGAGGTTGTTGTTGTTTTTAAATGTTGGGGTTGTTGTTGAATTTGTTGGTGTTTTTCAATTTTGAGGATGTTGTTGTTTTTCAATGTTGAGGTTGCTGTTGAATTTGTTGGTGTTTTTCCATGTTGAGGTTGTTGTTGTTTTTCAAAGTTGAGGTTGTTGTTGAATTTGTTGGTGTTTTTCAATGTCGGGGTTGTTGTTGAATTTGTTGGTGTTTTTCTATGTTGAATTTTTTGTTGAATTTGTTGGTGTTTTTCAATGTTGAGGTTGTTGTTTTTCAATGTTGAGGTTGTTGTTGAATTTGTTGGCGTTTTTAAATGTTGAGGTTGTTGTTGAATTTGTTGGTGTTTTCAATGTTGAGGTTTTTGTTGAATTTGTTGGAGTTTTTCAATGTTGAGGTTGTTGTTGTTTTTCAATGTTGAGGTTGTTGTTGAATTTGATGGTGTTTTTCAATGTCGAGGTTGTTGTTGAATTTGTTGGTGTTTTTCAATGTTGAAGTTGTTGTTGAATTTGTTGGTGTTTTTCAATGTTGAGGTTGTTGCTGTTTTTCAATGTTGAGGTTGTTGTTGAATTTGTTGGTGTTTTTAAATGTTGAGGTTGTTGTTGAATTTGTTGGTGTTTTTCAATGTTGAGGTTGTTGTTGAATTTGTTGGTCTTTTTCAATGTTGAGGTTGTTGTTATTTTTCAATGTTGAGGTTGTTGTTGAGCATGTTGGTGTTTTTCAATGTTGAGGTTGTTGTTGAATTTGTTGGTGTTTTTCAATGTTGAGGTTGTTGTTGAATTTGTTGGTGTTTTTCAATGTTG
Organism: Isurus oxyrinchus; assembly: GCA_026770705.1. Taxonomy (NCBI): domain Eukaryota; kingdom Metazoa; phylum Chordata; class Chondrichthyes; order Lamniformes; family Lamnidae; genus Isurus; species Isurus oxyrinchus. The sequence continues at coordinate 297,907 of JANJGN010000443.1, read as the reverse complement.
AGGTTGTTGTTGTTTTTAAATGTTGAGGTTGTTGTTGAATTTGTTGGTGTTTTTTCAATTTTGAGGTTGTTGGTGTTTTTCAATGTTGAGGTTGATTTTGAATTTGAGGGAGTTTTTCAATGTCGAGGTTGTTGTTGAATTTGTTGGTGTTTTTCAATGTGGAGGTTGTTGTTGTTTTTCAATGTTGAGGTTGTTGTTGAATTTGTTGGTGTTTTTCAATGTTGAGATTGTTGATGTTTTTCAATGTTGAGGTTGTTTTTGAATTTGTTGGTGTTTTTCAATGTTGAGGTTGTTGTTGAATTTGTTGGTGTTTTTCAATGTTGAGGTTGTTGTTGTTTTTCAATGTTGAGGTTGTTGTTGAATTTGTTGGCGTTTTTCAATGTTGAGTTTGTTGTTGAATTTGTTGGTGTTTTTCAATGTTGAGGTTGTTGTTGAATTTGTCGGTGTTTTTCAATGTTGAGGTTGTTGTTGAATTTGTTGGTGTTTTTCAATGTTGAGGTTGTTGTTGTTTTTCAATGTTGAGGTTGTTGTTGAGTTTGTTGGTGTTTTTCAATGTTGAGGTTGTTGTTGAATTTGTTGGTGTTTTTCAATGTTGAGGTTGTTGTTGAATTTGTTGGTGTTTTTCAATGCTGAGGTTGTTGTTGTTTTTAAATGTTGGGGTTGTTGTTGAATTTGTTGGTGTTTTTCAATGTTGAGGTTGTTGCTGTTTTTCAATGTTGAGGTTGTTGTTGAATTTGTTGGTGTTTTTAAATGTTGAGGTTGTTGTTGAATTTGTTGGTGTTTTTCAATGTTGAGGTTGTTGTTGAATTTGTTGGTGTTTTTCAATGTTGAGGTTGTTGTTATTTTTCAATGTTGAGGTTATTGTTGAGTATGTTGGTGTTTTTCAATGTTGAGGTTGTTGTTGAATTTGTTGGTGTTTTTCAATGTTGAGGTTGTTGTTGAATTTGTTGGTGTTTTTCAATGTTGAGGTTGTTGTTGTTTTTAAATGCTGAGGTTGTTGTTGAATTTGTTGGTGTTTTTTCAATTTTGAGGTTGTTGGTGTTTTTCAATGTTGAGGTTGATTTTGAATTTGAGGGAGTTTTTCAATGTCGAGGTTGTTGTTGAATTTGTTGGTGTTTTTCAATGTGGAGGTTGTTGTTGTTTTTCAATGTTGAGGTTGTTGTTGAATTTGTTGGTGTTTTTCAATGTTGAGATTGTTATTGTTTTTCAATGTTGAGGTTGTTTTTGAATTTGTTGGTGTTTTTAAATGTTGAGGTTGTTGTTGAATTTGCTGGTGTTTTTCAATGTTGAGGTTGTTGTTGTTTTTAAATGTTGAGGTTGTTGTTGAATTTGTTGGTGTTTTTTCAATTTTGAGGTTGTTGGTGTTTTTCAATGTTGAGGTTGATTTTGAATTTGAGGGAGTTTTTCAATGTCGAGGTTGTTGTTGAATTTGTTGGTGTTTTTCAATGTGGAGGTTGTTGTTGTTTTTCAATGTTGAGGTTGTTGTTGAATTTGTTGGTGTTTTTCAATGTTGAGATTGTTGTTGTTTTTCAATGTTGAGGTTGTTTTTGAATTTGTTGGTGTTTTTCAATGTTGAGGTTGTTGTTGAATTTGTTGGTGTTTTTCAATGTTGAGGTTGTTGTTGTTTTTCAATGTTGAGGTTGTTGTTGAATTTGTTGGCGTTTTTCAATGTTGAGTTTGTTGTTGAATTTGTTGGTGTTTTTCAATGTTGAGGTTGTTGTTGAATTTGTTGGTGATTTTCAATGTTGAGGTTGTTGTTGAATTTGTTGGTGTTTTTCAATGTTGAGGTTGTTGTTGTTTTTCAATGTTGAGGTTGTTGTTGAATTTGTTGGTGTTTTTCAATGTTTAGTTTGTTGTTGTTTTTCAATGTTGAGGTTGTTGGTGTTTTTCAATGTTGAGGTTGTTGTTGAATTTGTTGGTGTTTTTCAATGTTGAGGTTGTTGTTGAATTTGTTGGTGTTTTTCAATGTTGAGGTTGTTGTTGAATTTGTTGGTGTTTTTCAATGTTGAGGTTGTTGTTGTTTTTCAATGTTGAGGTTGTTGTTGAGTTTGTTGGTGTTTTTCAATGTTGAGGTTGTTGTTGAATTTGTTGGTGTTTTTCAATGTTGAGGTTGTTGTTGAATTTGTTGGTGTTTTTCAATGCTGAGGTTGTTGTTGTTTTTAAATGTTGGGGTTGTTGTTGAATTTGTTGGTGTTTTTCAATGTTGAGGTTGTTGCTGTTTTTCAATGTTGAGGTTGTTGTTGAATTTGTTGGTGTTTTTAAATGTTGAGGTTGTTGTTGAATTTGTTGGTGTTTTTCAATGTTGAGGTTGTTGTTGAATTTGTTGGTGTTTTTCAATGTTGAGGTTGTTGTTATTTTTCAATGTTGAGGTTGTTGTTGAGTATGTTGGTGTTTTTCAATGTTGAGGTTGTTGTTGAATTTGTTGGTGTTTTTCAATGTTGAGGTTGTTGTTGAATTTGTTGGTGTTTTTCAATGTTGAGGTTGTTGTTGTTTTTAAATGTTGAGGTTGTTGTTGAATTTGTTGGTGTTTTTTCAATTTTGAGGTTGTTGGTGTTTTTCAATGTTGAGGTTGATTTTGAATTTGAGGGAGTTTTTCAATGTCGAGGTTGTTGTTGAATTTGTTGGTGTTTTTCAATGTGGAGGTTGTTGTTGTTTTTCAATGTTGAGGTTGTTGTTGAATTTGTTGGTGTTTTTCAATGTTGAGATTGTTGTTGTTTTTCAATGTTGAGGTTGTTTTTGAATTTGTTGGTGTTTTTAAATGTTGAGGTTGTTGTTGAATTTGCTGGTGTTTTGCAATGTTGAGGTTGTTGTTGTTTTTCAATGTTGAGGTTGTTGTTGAATTTGTTGGTGTATTTCAATGTTGAGGTTGTTGTTGTTTTTCAATGTTGAGGTTGTTGTTGTATTTGTTGGTGTTTTTCAATTTCGAGGTTGTTGTTGAATTTGTTGGTGTTTTTCAATGTTGAAGTTGTTGTTGAATTTGTTGGTGTTTTTCAATGTTGAGGTTGTTGTTGTTTTTCAATGGTGAGGTTGTTTTTGAATTTGTTGGTGTTTTTCAATGTTGAGGTTGTTGTTGTTTTTCAATGCTGAGGTTGTTGTTGAATTTGTTGATGTTTTTCAATGTTGAGGTTGTTGTTGAATTTGTTGCTGTTTTTCAAAGTTGACGTTGTTGCTGTTTTTCAATGTTGAGGTTGTTGTTGAATTTGTTGGTGTTTTTCAATGTTTAGGTTGTTGTTGCTTTTCAATGTTGAGGTTGTTGTTGAATTTGTTGGTGTTTTTCAACGTGGAGGTTGTTGTTGAATTTGTTGGTGTTTTTCAATGTTGAGGTTGTTTTTGTTTTTCAATGTTGAGGTTGTTGTTGAATTTGTTGGTGTTTTTCAATGTTGAGTTTTTTGTTGTTTTTCAATGTTGAGGTTGTTGTTGAATTTGTGGGTGTTTTTCAATGTTGAGGTTGTTGTTGTTTTTCAATGTTGAGGTTGTTGTTGAAGTTGTTGGTGCTTTTCAATGTTGAGATTGTTGTTGAATTTGTTGGTGTTTTTCAATGTTGAGGTTGTTGTTGTTTTTGAATGTTGAGGTTGTTGTTGAATTTGTTGGTGTTTTTCAATGTTGAGTTTGTTGTTGTTTTTCAATGTTGAGGTTGTTGTTGAATTTGTTGGTGCTTTTCAATGTTGAGGTTGTTGTTGTTTTTCAATTTTGAGGTTGTTGTTGAATTTGTTGGTGTTTTTCAATGTTGAGGTTGTTGTTGTTTTTCAATGTTGAGGTTGTTGTTGATTTTGTTGGTGTTTTTTCAATTTCGAGGTTGTTGTTGAATTTGTTGGGGTTTTTCAATGTTGAAGTTGTTGTTGAATTTGTTGGTGTTTTTCAATGTTGAGGTTGTTGTTGTTTTTCAATGTTGAGGTTGTTGTTGAATTTGTTGGTGTTTTTCAATGTTGAGGTTGTTGTTGTTTTTCAATGCTGAGGTTGTTGTTGAATTTGTTGGTGTTTTTCAATGTTGAGGTTGTTGTTGAATTTGTTGGTGTTTTTCAATGTTGAGGTTGTTGTTGTTTTTCAATGTTGAGGTTGTTGTTGAATTTGTTGGTGTTTTTCAATGTTGAGGTTGTTGTTGTTTTTCAATGTTGAGGTTGTTGTTGAATTTGTTGGTGTTTTTCAATGTTGAGGTTGTTGTTGAATTTGTTGGTGTTTTTCAATGTTGAGGTTGTTTTTCTTTTTCAATGTTGAGGTTGCTGTTCAATTTGTTGGTGTTTTTCAATGTTTCGGTTGATGTTGTTTTTCAATGTTGAGGTTGTTGTTGAATTTGTTGGTGTTTTTCAACGTTGAGGTTGTTGTTGAATTTGTTGGTGTTTTTCAATGTTGAGGTTGTTGTTGTTTTTCAATGTTGAGGTTGTTGTTGAATTTGTTGGTGTTTTTCAATGTTGAGTTTGTTGTTGTTTTTCAATGTTGAGGTTGTTGTTGAATTTGTTGGTGTTTTTCAATGTTGAGGTTGTTGTTGTTTTTCAATGTTGAGGTTGTTGTTGAATTTGTTGGTGTTTTTCAATGTTGATGTTGTTGTTGTTTTTAAATGTTGGGGTTGTTGTTGAATTTGTTGGTGTTTTTCAATTTTGAGGATGTTGTTGTTTTTCAATGTTGAGGTTGTTGTTGAATTTGTTGGTGTTTTTCAATGTTGAGGTTTTTGTTGTTTTTCAATGTTGAGGTTGTAGTTGTATTTGTTGGTGTTTTTCAAATTCGAGGTTGTTGTTGAATTTGTTGGTGTTTTTCAATGTTGAAGTTGTTGTTGAATTTGCTGGTGTTTTTCAATGTTGAGGTTGTTGTTGTTTTTCAATGTTGAGGTTGTTGTTGAATTTGTTGGTGTTTTTCAATGTTGATGTTGTTGTTGTTTTTCAATGCTGAGGTTGTTGTTGAATTTGTTGGTGTTTTTCAATGTTGAGGTTGTTGTTGAATTTGTTGGTGTTTTTCAATGTTTAGGTTGTTGTTGTTTTTCAATGTTGAGGTTGTTGTTGAATTTGTTGGTCTTTTTCAATGTTGAGGTTGTTGTTGAATTTGTGGGTGTTTTTCAATGTTGAGATTGTTGTTGAATTTGTTGGTGTTTTTCAATGTTGAGGTTGTTGTTATTTTTCAATGTTGAGGTTGTTGTTGAGTTTGTTGGTGTTTTTCAATGTTGAGGTTTTCGTTGAATTTGTTGGTATTTTTCAATGTTGAGGTTGTTGAATTTGTTGGTGTTTTTCAATGTTGAGGTTTTTGTTGTTTTTAAATGTTGAGGTTGTTGTTGAATTTGTTGGTGTTTTTTCAATTTTGAGGTTGTTGGTGTTTTTCAATGTTGAGGTTGATTTTGAATTTGAGGGTGTTTTTCAATGTCGAGGTTGTTGTTGAATTTGTTGGTGTTTTTCAATGTTGAGGTTGTTGTTGTTTTTCAATGTTGAGGTTGTTGTTGAATTTGTTGGTGTTTTTCAATGTTGAGATTGTTGTTGTTTTTCAATGTTGAGGTTGTTGTTCAATTTGTTGGTGTTTTTAAATGTTGAGGTTGTTGTTGAATTTGCTGGTGTTTTGCAATGTTGAGGTTGTTGTTGTTTTTCAATGTTGAGGTTCTTGTTGAATTTGTTGGTGTTTTTCAATGTTGAGGTTGTTGTTGTTTCTCAATGTTGAGGTTGTTGTTGTATTTGTTGGTGTTTTTCAATTTCGAGGTTGTTGTTGAATTTGTTGGTGTTTTTCAATGTTGAAGTTGTTGTTGAATTTGTTGGTGTTTTTCAATGTTGAGGTTGTTGTTGTTTTTCAATGTTGAGGTTGTTGTTGAATTTGTTGGTGTTTTTCAATGTTGAGGTTGTTGTTGTGTTTCAATGCTGAGGTTGTTGTTGAATTTGTTGGTGTTTTTCAATGTTGAGGTTGTTGTTGAATTTGTTTGTGTTTTTCAATGTTTAGTTTGTTGTTGTTTTTCAATGTTGAGGTTGTTGTTGAATTTGTTGGTGCTTTTCAATGTTGAGGTTGTTGTTGTTTTTCAATTTTGAGGTTGTTGTTGAATTTGTTGGTGTTTTTCAATGTTGAGGTTGTTGTTGTTTTTCAATGTTGAGGTTGTTGTTGATTTTGTTGGTGTTTTTTCAATTTCGAGGTTGTTGTTGAATTTGTTGGGGTTTTTCAATGTTGAAGTTGTTGTTGAATTTGTTGGTGTTTTTCAATGTTGAGGTTGTTGTTGTTTTTCAATGTTGAGGTTGTTGTTGAATTTGTTGGTGTTTTTCAATGTTGAGGTTGTTGTTGTTTTTCAATGCTGAGGTTGTTGTTGAATTTGTTGGTGTTTTTCAATGTTGAGGTTGTTGTTGAATTTGTTGGTGTTTTTCAATGTTGAGGTTGTTGTTGTTTTTCAATGTTGAGGTTGTTGTTGAATTTGTTGGTGTTTTTCAATGTTGAGGTTGTTGTTGTTTTTCAATGTTGAGGTTGTTGTTGAATTTGTTGGTGTTTTTCAATGTTGAGGTTGTTGTTGAATTTGTTGGTGTTTTTCAATGTTGAGGTTGTTTTTCTTTTTCAATGTTGAGGTTGCTGTTCAATTTGTTGGTGTTTTTCAATGTTTCGGTTGATGTTGTTTTTCAATGTTGAGGTTGTTGTTGAATTTGTTGGTGTTTTTCAACGTTGAGGTTGTTGTTGAATTTGTTGGTGTTTTTCAATGTTGAGGTTGTTGTTGTTTTTCAATGTTGAGGTTGTTGTTGAATTTGTTGGTGTTTTTCAATGTTGAGTTTGTTGTTGTTTTTCAATGTTGAGGTCGTTGTTGAATTTGTTGGTGTTTTTCAATGTTGAGGTTGTTGTTGTTTTTCAATGTTGAGGTTGTTGTTGAATTTGTTGGTGTTTTTCAATGTTGATGTTGTTGTTGTTTTTAAATGTTGGGGTTGTTGTTGAATTTGTTGGTGTTTTTCAATTTTGAGGATGTTGTTGTTTTTCAATGTTGAGGTTGTTGTTGAATTTGTTGGTGTTTTTCAATGTTGAGGTTTTTGTTGTTTTTCAATGTTGAGGTTGTAGTTGTATTTGTTGGTGTTTTTCAAATTCGAGGTTGTTGTTGAATTTGTTGGTGTTTTTCAATGTTGAAGTTGTTGTTGAATTTGCTGGTGTTTTTCAATGTTGAGGTTGTTGTTGTTTTTCAATGTTGAGGTTGTTGTTGAATTTGTTGGTGTTTTTCAATGTTGATGTTGTTGTTGTTTTTCAATGCTGAGGTTGTTGTTGAATTTGTTGGTGTTTTTCAATGTTGAGGTTGTTGTTGAATTTGTTGGTGTTTTTCAATGTTTAGGTTGTTGTTGTTTTTCAATGTTGAGGTTGTTGTTGAATTTGTTGGTGTTTTTCAATGTTGAGGTTGTTGTTGAATTTGTGGGTGTTTTTCAATGTTGAGATTGTTGTTGAATTTGTTGGTGTTTTTCAATGTTGAGGTTGTTGTTATTTTTCAATGTTGAGGTTGTTGTTGAGTTTGTTGGTGTTTTTCAATGTTGAGGTTTTTGTTGAATTTGTTGGTATTTTTCAATGTTGAGGTTGTTGAATTTGTTGGTGTTTTTCAATGTTGAGGTTTTTGTTGTTTTTAAATGTTGAGGTTGTTGTTGAATTTGTTGGTGTTTTTTCAATTTTGAGGTTGTTGGTGTTTTTCAATGTTGAGGTTGATTTTGAATTTGAGGGTGTTTTTCAATGTCGAGGTTGTTGTTGAATTTGTTGGTGTTTTTCAATGTTGAGGTTGTTGTTGTTTTTCAATGTTGAGGTTGTTGTTGAATTTGTTGGTGTTTTTCAATGTTGAGATTGTTGTTGTTTTTCAATGTTGAGGTTGTTGTTCAATTTGTTGGTGTTTTTAAATGTTGAGGTTGTTGTTGAATTTGCTGGTGTTTTGCAATGTTGAGGTTGTTGTTGTTTTTCAATGTTGAGGTTCTTGTTGAATTTGTTGGTGTTTTTCAATGTTGAGGTTGTTGTTGTTTCTCAATGTTGAGGTTGTTGTTGTATTTGTTGGTGTTTTTCAATTTCGAGGTTGTTGTTGAATTTGTTGGTGTTTTTCAATGTTGAAGTTGTTGTTGAATTTGTTGGTGTTTTTCAATGTTGAGGTTGTTGTTGTTTTTCAATGTTGAGGTTGTTGTTGAATTTGTTGGTGTTTTTCAATGTTGAGGTTGTTGTTGTGTTTCAATGCTGAGGTTGTTGTTGAATTTGTTGGTGTTTTTCAATGTTGAGGTTGTTGTTGAATTTGTTGGTGTTTTTCAATGTTGAGGTTGTTGTTGTTTTTGAATGTTGAGGTTGTTGTTGAATTTGTTGGTGTTTTTCAATGTTTAGGTTGTTGTTGTTTTTCAATGTTGAGGTTGTTGTTGAATTTGTTGGTGTTTTTCAATGTTGAGGTTGTTGTTGAATTTGTTGGTGTTTTTCAATGTTGAGGTTGTTGTTGTTTTTCAATGTTGAGGTTGTTGTTGAATTTGTTGGTGCTTTTCAATGTTGAGTTTGTTGTTGTTTTTCAATGTTGAGGTTGTTGTTGAATTTGTTGGTGTTTTTCAATGTTGAGGTTGTTGTTGTTTTTCAATGTTGAGGTTATTGTTGAATTTGTTGGTGTTTTTCAATGTTGAGGTTGTTGTTGTTTTTCAATGTTGAGGTTGTTGTTGAATTTGTTGGTGCTTTTCAATGTTGAGGTTGTTGTTGAATTTGTTGGTGTTTTTCAATGTTGAGGTTGTTGTTGTTTTTCAATGTTGAGGTTGTTGTTGAATTTGTTGGCGTTTCTCAATGTTGAGTTTGTTGTTGAATTTGTTGGTGTTTTTCAATGTTGAGGTTGTTGTTGAATTTGTTGGTGTTTTTCAATGTTGAGGTTGTTGTTGAATTTGTTGGTGTTTTTCAATGTTGAGGTTGTTGTTGTTTTTCAATGTTGAGGTTGTTGTTGAATTTGTTGGTGTTTTTCAATGTTTAGTTTGTTGTTGTTTTTCAATGTTGAGGTTGTTGTTGAATTTGTTGGTGTTTTTCAATGTTGAGGTTGTTGTTGTTTTTCAATGTTGAGGTTTTTGTTGAATTTGTTGGTGTCTTTCAATGTTGAGATTGTTGGTGTTTTTCAATGTTGAGGTTGTTGTTGAATTTGTTTGTGTTTTTCAATGTTGAGGTTGTTGTTGAATTTGTTGGTGTTTTTCAATGTTGAGGTTGTTGTTGTTTTTCAATGTTGAGGTTGTTGTTGAATTTGTTGGTGTTTTTCAATGTTGAATTTGTTGTTGTTTTTCAATGTTGAGGTTGTTGTTGAATTTGTTGGTGTTTTTCAATGTTGAGGTTGTTGTTGTTTTTCAATGTTGAGGTTATTGTTGAATTTGTTGGTGTTTTTCAATGTTGTGGTTGTTGTTGTTTTTCAATGTTGAGGTTGTTGTTGAATTTGTTGGTGCTTTTCAATGTTGAGGTTGTTGTTGAATTTGTTGGTGTTTTTCAATGTTGAGGTTGTTGTTGTTTTTCAATGTTGAGGTTGTTGTTGAATTTGTTGGCGTTTTTCAATGTTGAGTTTGTTGTTGAATTTGTTGGTGTTTTTCAATGCTGAGGTTGTTGTTGAATTTGTTGGTATTTTTCAATGTTGAGGTTGTTGTTGAATTTGTTGGTGTTTTTCAATGTTGAGGTTGTTGTTGTTTTTCAATGTTGAGGTTGTTGTTGAATTTGTTGGTGTTTTTCAATGTTTAGTTTGTTGTTGTTTTTCAATGTTGAGGTTGTTGTTGAATTTGTTGGTGTTTTTCAATGTTGAGGTTGTTGTTGTTTTTCAATGTTGAGGTTGTTGTTGAATTTGTTGGTGTTTTTCAATGTTGAGGTTGTTGGTGTTTTTCAATGTTGAGGTTGTTGTTGAATTTGTAGGTGTTTTTCAATGTTGAGGTTGTTGTTGAATTTGTTGGTGTTTTTCAATGTTGAGGTTGTTGTTGTTTTTCAATGTTGAGGTTGTTGTTGAGTTTGTTGGTGTTTTTCAATGTTGAGGTTGTTGTTGAATTTGTTGGTGTTTTTCAATGTTGAGGTTGTTGTTGAATTTGTTGGTGTTTTTCAATGCTGAGGTTGTTGTTGTTTTTAAATGTTGGGGTTGTTGTTGAATTTGTTGGTGTTTTTCAATTTTGAGGATGTTGTTGTTTTTCAATGTTGAGGTTGCTGTAGAATTTGTTGGTGTTTTTACATGATGAGGTTGTTGTTGTTTTTCAAAGTTGAGGTTGTTGTTGAATTTGTTGGTGTTTTTCAATGTCGGGGTTGTTGTTGAATTTGTTGGTGTTTTTCTATGTTGAATTTTTTGTTGAATTTGTTGGTGTTTTTCAATGTTGAGGTTGTTGTTTTTCAATGTTGAGGTTGTTGTTGAATTTGTTGGCGTTTTTAAATATTGAGGTTGTTGTTGAATTTGTTGGTGTTTTCAATGTTGAGGTTTTTGTTGAATTTGTTGGTGTTTTTCAATGTTGAGGTTGTTGTTGTTTTTCAATGTTGAGGTTGTTGTTGAATTTGATGGTGTTTTTCAATGTCGAGGTTGTTGTTGAATTTGTTGGTGTTTTTCAATGTTGAAGTTGTTGTTGAATTTGTTGGTGTTTTTCAATGTTGAGGTTGTTGCTGTTTTTCAATGTTGAGGTTGTTGTTGAATTTGTTGGTGTTTTTCAATGTTGAGGTTGTTGTTGAATTTGTTGGTGTTTTTCAATGTTGAGGTTGTTGTTGAATTTGTTGGTGTTTTTCAATGTTGAGGTTGTTGTTATTTTTCAATGTTGAGGTTGTTGTTGAGTATGTTGGTGTTTTTCAATGTTGAGGTTGTTGTTGAATTTGTTGGTGTTTTTCAATGTTGAGGTTGTTGTTGAATTTGTTGGTGTTTTTCAATGTTGAGGTTGTTGTTGTTTTTCAATGTTGAGGTTGTTGTTGAATTTGTTGGTGTTTTCAATGTTTAGTTTGTTGTTGTTTTTCAATGTTGAGGTTGTTGTTGAATTTGTTGGTGTTTTTCAATGTTTCGGTTGTTGTTGTTTTTCAATGTTGAGGTTGTTGTTGAATTTGTTGGTGTTTTTCAACGTTGAGGTTGTTGTTGAATTTGTTGGTGTTTTTCAATGTTGAGGTTGTTGTTGTTTTTCAATGTTGAGGTTGTTGTTGAATTTGTTGGTGTTTTTCAATGTTGAGTTTGTTGTTGTTTTTCAATGTTGAGGTTGTTGTTGAATTTGTTGGTGCTTTTCAATGTTGAGGTTGTTGTTGTTTTTCAATGTTGAGGTTGTTGTTGAATTTGTTGGTGTTTTTCAATGTTGAGGTTGTTGTTGTTTTTAAATGTTGGGGTTGTTGTTGAATTTGTTGGTGTTTTTCAATTTTGAGGATGTTGTTGTTTTTCAATGCTGAGGTTGTTGTTGAATTTGTTGGTGTTTTTCAATGTTGAGGTTTTTGTTGTTTTTCAATGTTTAGGTTGTTGTTGTATTTGTTGGTGTTTTTCAAATTCGAGGTTGTTGTTGAATTTGTTGGTGTTTTTCAATGTTGAAGTTGTTGTTGAATTTGCTGGTGTTTTTCAATGTTGAGGTTGTTGTTGTTTTTCAATGTTGAGGTTGTTGTTGAATTTGTTGGTGTTTTTCAATGTTGATGTTGTTGTTGTTTTTCAATGCTGAGGTTGTTGTTGAAATTGTTGGTGTTTTTCAATGTTGAGGTTGTTGTTGAATTTGTTGGTGTTTTTCAATGTTGAGGTTGTTGTTGTTTTTCAATGTTGAGGTTGTTGTTGAATTTGTTGGTGTTTTTCAATGTTGAGGTTGTTGTTGTTTTTTAATGTTGAGGTTGTTGTTGAATTTGTTGGTGTTTTTCAATGTTGAGGTTGTTGTTGAATTTGTGGGTGTTTTTCAATGTTGTGGTTGTTGTTGAATTTGTTGGTGTTTTTCAATGTTGAGGTTGTTGTTATTTTTCAATGTTGAGGTTGTTGTTGAGTTTGTTGGTGTTTTTCAATGTTGAGGTTTTTGTTGAATTTGTTGGTGTTTTTCAATGTTGAGGTTGTTGTTGAATTTGTTGGTGTTTTTCAATGTTGAGGTTTTTGTTGTTTTTAAATGTTGAGGTTGTTGTTGAATTTGTTGGTGTTTTTTCAATTTTGAGGTTGTTGGTGTTTTTCAATGCTGAGGTTGATTTTGAATTTGAGGGTGTTTTTCAATGTCGAGGTTGTTGTTGAATTTGTTGGTGTTTTTCAATGTTGAGGTTGTTGTTGTTTTTCAATGTTGAGGTTGTTGTTGAATTTGTTGGTGTTTTTCAATGTTGAGATTGTTGTTGTTTTTCAATGTTGAGGCTGTTGTTCAATTTGTTGGTGTTTTTAAATGTTGAGGTTGTTGTTGAATTTGCTGGTGTTTTGCAATGTTGAGGTTGTTGTTGTTTTTCAATGTTGAGGTTGTTGTTGAATTTGTTGGTGTTTTTCAATGTTGAGGTTGTTGTTGTTTCTCAATGTTGTGGTTGTTGTTGTATTTGTTGGTGTTTTTCAATTTCGAGGTTGTTCTTGAATTTGTTGGTGTTTTTCAATGTTGAAGTTGTTGTTGAATTTGTTGTTGTTTTTCAATGTTGAGGTTGTTGTTGTTTTTCAATGTTGAGGTTGTTGTTGAATTTGTTGTTGTTTTTCAATGTTGAGGTTGTTGTTGTTTTTCAATGCTGAGGTTGTTGTTGAATTTGTTGGTGTTTTTCAATGTTGAGGTTGTTGTTGTTTTTCAATGTTGAGGTTGTTGTTGAATTTGTTGGTGTTTTTCAATGTTTAGTTTGTTGTTGTTTTTCAATGTTGAGGTTGTTGTTGAATTTGTTGGTGTTTTTCAATGTTGAGGTTGTTGTTGTTTTTCAATGTTGAGGTTGTTGTTGAATTTGTTGGTTTTTTTCAATGTTGAGGTTGTTGGTTTTTTTCAATGTTGAGGTTGTTGTTGAATTTGTTGGTGTTTTTCAATGTTGAGGTTGTTGTTGAATTTGTTGGTGTTTTTCAATGTTGAGGTTGTTGTTGTTTTTCAATGTTGAGGTTGTTGTTGAGTTTGTTGGTGTTTTTCAATGTTGAGGTTGTTGTTGAATTTGTTGGTGTTTTTCAATGTTGAGGTTGTTGTTGAATTTGTTGGTGTTTTTCAATGCTGAGGTTGTTGTTGTTTTTAAATGTTGGGGTTGTTGTTGAATTTGTTGGTGTTTTTCAATGTTGAGGTTGTTGTTGTTTTTCAATGTTGAGGTTGCTGTTGAATTTGTTGTTGTTTTTCCATGATGAGGTTGTTGTTGTTTTTCAAGGTTGAGGTTGTTGTTGAATTTGTTGGTGTTTTTTAATGTCGGGGTTGTTGTTGAATTTGTTGGTATTTTTCTATGTTGAATTTTTTATTGAATTTGTTGGTGTTTTTCAATGTTGAGGTTGTTGTTTTTCAATGTTGAGGTTGTTGTTGAATTTGTTGGCGTTTTTAAATGTTGAGGTTGTTGTTGAATTTGTTGGTGTTTTCAATGTTGAGGTTTTTGTTGTATTTGTTGGTGTTTTTCAATGTTGAGGTTGTTGTTGTTTTTCAATGTTGAGGTTGTTGTTGAATTTGATGGTGTTTTTCAATGTCGAGGTTATTGTTGAATTTGTTGGTGTTTTTCAATGTTGAAGTTGTTGTTGAATTTGTTGGTGTTTTTCAATGTTGAGGTTGTTGCTGTTTTTCAATGTTGAGGTTGTTGTTGAATTTGTTGGTGTTTTTCAATGTTGAGGTTGTTGTTGAATTTGTTGGTGTTTTTCAATGTTGAGGTTGTTGTTGTTTTTCAATTTTGAGGTTGTTGTTGAATTTGTTGTTGTTTTTCAATGTTGAGGTTGTTGTTGTTTTTCAATGCTGAGGTTGTTGTTGAATTTGTTGGTGTTTTTCAATGTTGAGGTTGTTGTTGTTTTTCAATGTTGAGGTTGTTGTTGAATTTGTTGGTGTTTTTCAATGTTGAGGTTGTTGTTGTTTTTCAATGTTGAGGTTGTTGTTGTATTTGTTGGTGTTTTTCAATGTTGAGGTTGTTGGTTTTTTTCAATGTTGAGGTTGTTGTTGAATTTGTTGGTGTTTTTCAATGTTGAGGTTGTTGTTGAATTTGTTGGTGTTTTTCAATGTTGAGGTTGTTGTTGTTTTTCAATGTTGAGGTTGTTGTTGAATTTGTTGGTGTTTTTCAATGTTGAGGTTGTTGGTTTTTTTCAATGTTGAGGTTGTTGTTGAATTTGTTGGTGTTTTTCAATGTTGAGGTTGTTGTTGAATTTGTTGGTGTTTTTCAATGTTGAGGTTGTTGTTGTTTTTCAATGTTGAGGTTGTTGTTGAGTTTGTTGGTGTTTTTCAATGTTGAGGTTGTTGTTGAATTTGTTGGTGTTTTTCAATGTTGAGGTTGTTGCTGAATTTGTTGGTGTTTTTCAATGCTGAGGTTGTTGTTGTTTTTAAATGTTGGGGTTGTTGTTGAATTTGTTGGTGTTTTTCAATGTTGAGGTTGTTGTTGTTTTTCAATGTTGAGGTTGCTGTTGAATTTGTTGTTGTTTTTCCATGATGAGGTTGTTGTTGTTTTTCAAGGTTGAGGTTGTTGTTGAATTTGTTGGTGTTTTTTAATGTCGGGGTTGTTGTTGAATTTGTTGGTATTTTTCTATGTTGAATTTTTTATTGAATTTGTTGGTGTTTTTCAATGTTGAGGTTGTTGTTTTTCAATGTTGCGGTTGTTGTTGAATTTGTTGGCGTTTTTAAATGTTGAGGTTGTTGTTGAATTTGTTGGTGTTTTCAAAGTTGAGGTTTTTGTTGAATTTGTTGGTGTTTTTCAATGTTGAGGTTGTTGTTCTTTTTCAATGTTGAGGTTGTTGTTGAATTTGATGGTGTTTTTCAATGTCGAGGTTGTTGTTGAATTTGTTGGTGTTTTTCAATGTTGAAGTTGTTGTTGAATTTGTTGGTGTTTTTCAATGTTGAGGTTGTTGCTGTTTTTCAATGTTGAGGTTGTTGTTGAATTTGTTGGTGTTTTTCAATGTTGAGGTTGTTGTTGAATTTGTTGGTGTTTTTCAATGTTGAGGTTGTTGTTGAATTTGTTGGTGTTTTTCAATGTTGAGGTTGTTGTTATTTTTCAATGTTGAGGTTGTTGTTGAGTATGTTGGTGTTTTTCAATGTTGAGGTTGTTGTTGAATTTGTTGGTGTTTTTCAATGTTGAGGTTGTTGTTGAATTTGTTGGTGTTTTTCAATGTTGAGGTTGTTGTTGTTTTTCAATGTTGAGGTTGTTGTTGAATTTGTTGGTGTTTTTCAATGTTTAGTTTGTTGTTGTTTTTCAATGTTGAGGTTGTTGTTGAATTTGTTGGTGTTTTTCAATGTTTCGGTTGTTGTTGTTTTTCAATGTTGAGGATGTTGTTGAATTTGTTGGTGTTTTTCAACGTTGAGGTTGTTGTTGAATTTGTTGGTGTTTTTCAATGTTGAGGTTGTTGTTGTTTTTCAATGTTGAGGTTGTTGTTGAATTTGTTGGTGTTTTTCAATGTTGAGTTTGTTGTTGTTTTTCAATGTTGAGGTTGTTGTTGAATTTGTTGGTGTTTTTCAATGTTGAGGTTGTTGTTGTTTTTCAATGTTGAGGTTGTTGTTGAATTTGTTGGTGTTTTTCAATGTTGAGGTTGTTGTTGTTTTTAAATGTTGGGGTTGTTGTTGAATTTGTTGGTGTTTTTCAATTTTGAGGATGTTGTTGTTTTTCAATGTTGAGGTTGTTGTTGAATTTGTTGGTGTTTTTCAATGTTGAGGTTCTTGTTGTTTTTCAATGTTGAGGTTGTTGTTGTATTTGTTGGTGTTTTTCAAATTCGAGGTTGTTGTTGAATTTGTTGGTGTTTTTCAATGTTGAAGTTGTTGTTGAATTGGTTGGTGTTTTTCAATGTTGAAGTTGTTGTTGTTTTTCAATGTTGAGGTTGTTGTTGAATTTGTTGGTGTTTTTCAATGTTGATGTTGTTGTTGTTTTTCAATGTTGATGTTGTTGTTGAATTTGTTGGTGTTTTTCAATGTTGAGGTTGTTGTTGAATTTGTTGGTGTTTTTCAATGTTGAGGTTGTTGTTGTTTTTCAATGTTGAGGTTGTTGTTGAATTTGTTGGTGTTTTTCAATGTTGAGGTTGTTGTTGTTTTTTAATGTTGAGGTTGTTGTTGAATTTGTTGTTGTTTTTCAATGTTGAGGTTGTTGTTGAATTTGTGGGTGTTTTTCAATGTTGAGGTTGTTGTTGAATTTGTTGGTGTTTTTCAATGTTGAGGTTGTTGTTATTTTTCAATGCTGAGGTTGTTGTTGAGTTTGTTGGTGTTTTTCAATGTTGAGGTTTTTGTTGAATTAGTTGGTGTTTTTCAATGTTGAGGTTGTTGTTGACTTTGTTGGTGTTTTTCAATGTTGAGGTTTTTGTTGTTTTTAAATGTTGAGGTTGCTGTTGAATTTGTTGGTGTTTTTTCAATTTTGAGGTTGTTGGTGTTTTTCAATGCTGAGGTTGATTTTGAATTTGAGGGTGTTTTTCAATGTCGAGGATGTTGTTGAATTTGTTGGTGTTTTTCAATGTTGAGATTGTTGTTGTTTTTCAATGTTGAGGTTGTTGTTCAATTTGTTGGTGTTTTTAAATGTTGAGGTTGTTGTTGAATTTGCTGGTGTTTTGCAATGTTGAGGTTGTTGTTGTTTTTCAATGTTGAGGTTGTTGTTGAATTTGTTGGTGTTTTTCAATGTTGAGGTTGTTGTTGTTTCTCAATGTTGAGGTTGTTGTTGAATTTGTTGGTGTTTTTCAATGTTGAGGTTGTTGTTGAATTTGTTGGTGTTTTTCAATGTTGAGGTTGTTGTTGTTTTTCAATTTTGAGGTTGTTGTTGAATTTGTTGTTGTTTTTCAATGTTGAGGTTGTTGTTGTTTTTCAATGCTGAGGTTGTTGTTGAATTTGTTGGTGTTTTTCAATGTTGAGGTTGTTGTTGTTTTTCAATGTTGAGGTTGTTGTTGAATTTGTTGGTGTTTTTCAATGTTTAGTTTGTTGTTGTTTTTCAATGTTGAGGTTGTTGTTGAATTTGTTGGTGTTTTTCAATGTTGAGGTTGTTGTTGTTTTTCAATGTTGAGGTTGTTGTTGAATTTGTTGGTGTTTTTCAATGTTGAGGTTGTTGGTTTTTTTCAATGTTGAGGTTGTTGTTGAATTTGTTGGTGTTTTTCAATGTTGAGGTTGTTGTTGAATTTGTTGGTGTTTTTCAATGTTGAGGTTGTTGTTGTTTTTCAATGTTGAGGTTGTTGTTGTATTTTTGTTGGTGTTTTTCAATGTTGAGGTTGTTGTTGAATTTGTTGGTGTTTTTCAATGTTGAGGTTGTTGCTGAATTTGTTGGTGTTTTTCAATGCTGAGGTTGTTGTTGTTTTTAAATGTTGGGGTTGTTGTTGAATTTGTTGGTGTTTTTCAATGTTGAGGTTGTTGTTGTTTTTCAATGTTGAGGTTGCTGTTGAATTTGTTGTTGTTTTTCCATGATGAGGTTGTTGTTGTTTTTCAAGGTTGAGGTTGTTGTTGAATTTGTTGGTGTTTTTTAATGTCGGGGTTGTTGTTGAATTTGTTGGTATTTTTCTATGTTGAATTTTTTATTGAATTTGTTGGTGTTTTTCAATGTTGAGGTTGTTGTTTTTCAATGTTGAGGTTGTTGTTGAATTTGTTGGCGTTTTTAAATGTTGAGGTTGTTGTTGAATTTGTTGGTGTTTTCAAAGTTGAGGTTTTTGTTGAATTTGTTGGTGTTTTTCAATGTTGAGGTTGTTGTTGTTTTTCAATGTTGAGGTTGTTGTTGAATTTGATGGTGTTTTTCAATGTCGAGGTTGTTGTTGAATTTGTTGGTGTTTTTCAATGTTGAAGTTGTTGTTGAATTTGTTGGTGTTTTTCAATGTTGAGGTTGTTGCTGTTTTTCAATGTTGAGGTTGTTGTTGAATTTGTTGGTGTTTTTCAATGTTGAGGTTGTTGTTGAATTTGTTGGTGTTTTTCAATGTTGAGGTTGTTGTTGAATTTGTTGGTGTTTTTCAATGTTGAGGTTTTTGTTATTTTTCAATGTTGAGGTTGTTGTTGAGTATGTTGGTGTTTTTCAATGTTGAGGTTGTTGTTGAATTTGTTGGTGTTTTTCAATGTTGAGGTTGTTGTTGAATTTGTTGGTGTTTTTCAATGTTGAGGTTGTTGTTGTTTTTCAATGTTGAGGTTGTTGTTGAATTTGTTGGTGTTTTTCAATGTTTAGTTTGTTGTTGTTTTTCAATGTTGAGGTTGTTGTTGAATTTGTTGGTGTTTTTCAATGTTTCGGTTGTTGTTGTTTTTCAATGTTGAGGATGTTGTTGAATTTGTTGGTGTTTTTCAACGTTGAGGTTGTTGTTGAATTTGTTGGTGTTTTTCAATGTTGAGGTTGTTGTTGTTTTTCAATGTTGAGGTTGTTGTTGAATTTGTTGGTGTTTTTCAATGTTGAGTTTGTTGTTGTTTTTCAATGTTGAGGTTGTTGTTGAATTTGTTGGTGTTTTTCAATGTTGAGGTTGTTGTTGTTTTTCAATGTTGAGGTTGTTGTTGAATTTGTTGGTGTTTTTCAATGTTGAGGTTGTTGTTGTTTTTAAATGTTGGGGTTGTTGTTGAATTTGTTGGTGTTTTTCAATTTTGAGGATGTTGTTGTTTTTCAATGTTGAGGTTGTTGTTGAATTTGTTGGTGTTTTTCAATGTTGAGGTTCTTGTTGTTTTTCAATGTTGAGGTTGTTGTTGTATTTGTTGGTGTTTTTCAAATTCGAGGTTGTTGTTGAATTTGTTGGTGTTTTTCAATGTTGAAGTTGTTGTTGAATTGGTTGGTGTTTTTCAATGTTGAGGTTGTTGTTGTTTTTCAATGTTGAGGTTGTTGTTGAATTTGTTGGTGTTTTTCAATGTTGATGTTGTTGTTGTTTTTCAATGTTGATGTTGTTGTTGAATTTGTTGGTGTTTTTCAATGTTGAGGTTGTTGTTGAATTTGTTGGTGTTTTTCAATGTTGAGGTTGTTGTTGTTTTTCAATGTTGAGGTTGTTGTTGAATTTGTTGGTGTTTTTCAATGTTGAGGTTGTTGTTGTTTTTTAATGTTGAGGTTGTTGTTGAATTTGTTGTTGTTTTTCAATGTTGAGGTTGTTGTTGAATTTGTGGGTGTTTTTCAATGTTGAGGTTGTTGTTGAATTTGTTGGTGTTTTTCAATGTTGAGGTTGTTGTTATTTTTCAATGCTGAGGTTGTTGTTGAGTTTGTTGGTGTTTTTCAATGTTGAGGTTTTTGTTGAATTAGTTGGTGTTTTTCAATGTTGAGGTTGTTGTTGACTTTGTTGGTGTTTTTCAATGTTGAGGTTTTTGTTGTTTTTAAATGTTGAGGTTGCTGTTGAATTTGTTGGTGTTTTTTCAATTTTGAGGTTGTTGGTGTTTTTCAATGCTGAGGTTGATTTTGAATTTGAGGGTGTTTTTCAATGTCGAGGATGTTGTTGAATTTGTTGGTGTTTTTCAATGTTGAGATTGTTGTTGTTTTTCAATGTTGAGGTTGTTGTTCAATTTGTTGGTGTTTTTAAATGTTGAGGTTGTTGTTGAATTTGCTGGTGTTTTGCAATGTTGAGGTTGTTGTTGTTTTTCAATGTTGAGGTTGTTGTTGAATTTGTTGGTGTTTTTCAATGTTGAGGTTGTTGTTGTTTCTCAATGTTGAGGTTGTTGTTGTATTTGATGGTGTTTTTCAATTTCGAGGTTGTTGTTGAATTTGTTGGTGTTTTTCAATGTTGAAGTTGTTGCTGAATTTGTTGGTGTTTTTCAATGTTGAGGTTGTTGTTGTTTTTCAATGCTGAGGTTGTTGTTGAATTTGTTGGTGTTTTTCAATGTTGAGGTTGCTGTTGAATTTGTTGGTGTTTTTCAATGTTGAGGTTGTTGTTGTTTTTCAATGTTGAGATTGTTGTTGAATTTGTTGGTGTTTTTCAATGTTTAGGTTGTTGTTGTTTTTCAATGTTGAGGTTGTTGTTGAATTTGTTGGTGTTTTTCAATGTTGAGGTTGTTGTTGAATTTGTTGGTGTTTTTCAATGTTGAGGTTGTTGTTGTTTTTCAATGTTGAGGTTGTTGTTGAATTTGTTGGTGTTTTTCAATGTTGAGTTTGTAGTTGTTTTTCAATGTTGAGGTTGTTGTTGAATTTGTTGGTGTTTTTCAATGTTGAGGTTGTTGTTGTTTTTCAATGTTGAGGTTATTGTTGAATTTGTTGGTGTTTTTCAATGTTGAGGTTGTTGTTTTTCAATGTTGAGGTTGTTGTTGAATTTGTTGGCGTTTTTAAATGTTGAGGTTGTTGTTGAATTTGTTGGTGTTTTCAATGTTGAGGTTTTTGTTGAATTTGTTGGTGTTTTTCAATGTTGAGGTTGTTGTTGTTTTTCAATGTTGAGGTTGTTGTTGAATTTGATGGTGTTTTTCAATGTCGAGGTTGTTGTTGAATTTGTTGGTGTTTTTCAATGTTGAAGTTGTTGTTGAATTTGTTGGTGTTTTTCAATGTTGAGGTTGTTGCTGTTTTTCAATGTTGAGGTTGTTGTTGAATTTGTTGGTGTTTTTCAATGTTGAGGTTGTTGTTGAATTTGTTGGTGTTTTTCAATGTTGAGGTTGTTGTTGAATTTGTTGGTGTTTTTCAATGTTGAGGTTTTTGTTATTTTTCAATGTTGAGGTTGTTGTTGAGTATGTTGGTGTTTTTCAATGTTGAGGTTGTTGTTGAATTTGTTGGTGTTTTTCAATGTTGAGGTTGTTGTTGAATTTGTTGGTGTTTTTCAATGTTGAGGTTGTTGTTGTTTTTCAATGTTGAGGTTGTTGTTGAATTTGTTGGTGTTTTTCAATGTTTAGTTTGTTGTTGTTTTTCAATGTTGAGGTTGTTGTTGAATTTGTTGGTGTTTTTCAATGTTTCGGTTGTTGTTGTTTTTCAATGTTGAGGATGTTGTTGAATTTGTTGGTGTTTTTCAACGTTGAGGTTGTTGTTGAATTTGTTGGTGTTTTTCAATGTTGAGGTTGTTGTTGTTTTTCAATGTTGAGGTTGTTGTTGAATTTGTTGGTGTTTTTCAATGTTGAGTTTGTTGTTGTTTTTCAATGTTGAGGTTGTTGTTGAATTTGTTGGTGTTTTTCAATGTTGAGGTTGTTGTTGTTTTTCAATGTTGAGGTTGTTGTTGAATTTGTTGGTGTTTTTCAATGTTGAGGTTGTTGTTGTTTTTAAATGTTGGGGTTGTTGTTGAATTTGTTGGTGTTTTTCAATTTTGAGGATGTTGTTGTTTTTCAATGTTGAGGTTGTTGTTGAATTTGTTGGTGTTTTTCAATGTTGAGGTTCTTGTTGTTTTTCAATGTTGAGGTTGTTGTTGTATTTGTTGGTGTTTTTCAAATTCGAGGTTGTTGTTGAATTTGTTGGTGTTTTTCAATGTTGAAGTTGTTGTTGAATTGGTTGGTGTTTTTCAATGTTGAGGTTGTTGTTGTTTTTCAATGTTGAGGTTGTTGTTGAATTTGTTGGTGTTTTTCAATGTTGATGTTGTTGTTGTTTTTCAATGTTGATGTTGTTGTTGAATTTGTTGGTGTTTTTCAATGTTGAGGTTGTTGTTGAATTTGTTGGTGTTTTTCAATGTTGAGGTTGTTGTTGTTTTTCAATGTTGAGGTTGTTGTTGAATTTGTTGGTGTTTTTCAATGTTGAGGTTGTTGTTGTTTTTTAATGTTGAGGTTGTTGTTGAATTTGTTGTTGTTTTTCAATGTTGAGGTTGTTGTTGAATTTGTGGGTGTTTTTCAATGTTGAGGTTGTTGTTGAATTTGTTGGTGTTTTTCAATGTTGAGGTTGTTGTTATTTTTCAATGCTGAGGTTGTTGTTGAGTTTGTTGGTGTTTTTCAATGTTGAGGTTTTTGTTGAATTAGTTGGTGTTTTTCAATGTTGAGGTTGTTGTTGACTTTGTTGGTGTTTTTCAATGTTGAGGTTTTTGTTGTTTTTAAATGTTGAGGTTGCTGTTGAATTTGTTGGTGTTTTTTCAATTTTGAGGTTGTTGGTGTTTTTCAATGCTGAGGTTGATTTTGAATTTGAGGGTGTTTTTCAATGTCGAGGATGTTGTTGAATTTGTTGGTGTTTTTCAATGTTGAGATTGTTGTTGTTTTTCAATGTTGAGGTTGTTGTTCAATTTGTTGGTGTTTTTAAATGTTGAGGTTGTTGTTGAATTTGCTGGTGTTTTGCAATGTTGAGGTTGTTGTTGTTTTTCAATGTTGAGGTTGTTGTTGAATTTGTTGGTGTTTTTCAATGTTGAGGTTGTTGTTGTTTCTCAATGTTGAGGTTGTTGTTGTATTTGATGGTGTTTTTCAATTTCGAGGTTGTTGTTGAATTTGTTGGTGTTTTTCAATGTTGAAGTTGTTGCTGAATTTGTTGGTGTTTTTCAATGTTGAGGTTGTTGTTGTTTTTCAATGCTGAGGTTGTTGTTGAATTTGTTGGTGTTTTTCAATGTTGAGGTTGCTGTTGAATTTGTTGGTGTTTTTCAATGTTGAGGTTGTTGTTGTTTTTCAATGTTGAGATTGTTGTTGAATTTGTTGGTGTTTTTCAATGTTTAGGTTGTTGTTGTTTTTCAATGTTGAGGTTGTTGTTGAATTTGTTGGTGTTTTTCAATGTTGAGGTTGTTGTTGAATTTGTTGGTGTTTTTCAATGTTGAGGTTGTTGTTGTTTTTCAATGTTGAGGTTGTTGTTGAATTTGTTGGTGTTTTTCAATGTTGAGTTTGTAGTTGTTTTTCAATGTTGAGGTTGTTGTTGAATTTGTTGGTGTTTTTCAATGTTGAGGTTGTTGTTGTTTTTCAATGTTGAGGTTATTGTTGAATTTGTTGGTGTTTTTCAATGTTGAGGTTGTTGCTGTTTTTCAATGTTGAGGTTGTTGTTGAATTTGTTGGTGCTTTTCAATGTTGAGGTTGTTGTTGAATTTGTTGGTGTTTTTCAATGTTGAGGTTGTTGTTGTTTTTCAATGTTGAGGTTGTTGTTGAATTTGTTGGCGTTTCTCAATGTTGAGTTTGTTGTTGAATTTGTTGGTGTTTTTCAATGTTGAGGTTGTTGTTGAATTTGTTGGTGTTTTTCAATGTTGAGGTTGTTGTTGAATTTGTTGGTGTTTTTCAATGTTTAGTTTGTTGTTGTTTTTCAATGTTGAGGTTGTTGTTGAATTTGTTGGTGTTTTTCAATGTTGAGGTTGTTGTTGTTTTTCAATGTTGAGGTTGTTGTTGAATTTGTTGGTGTTTTTCAATGTTGAGATTGTTGGTGTTTTTCAATGTTGAGGTTGTTGTTGAATTTGTTTGTGTTTTTCAATGTTGAGGTTGTTGTTGAATTTGTTGGTGTTTTTCAATGCTGAGGTTGTTGTTGTTTTTCAATGTTGAGGTTGTTGTTGAATTTGTTGGATTTTTTCAATGTTGAGTTTGTTGTTGTTTTTCAATGTTGAGGTTGTTGTTGAATTTGTTGGTGTTTTTCAATGTTGAGGTTGTTGTTGTTTTTCAATGTTGAGGTTATTGTTGAACTTGTTGGTGTTTTTCAATGTTGTGGTTGTTGTTGTTTTTCAATGTTGAGGTTGTTGTTGAATTTGTTGGTGCTTTTCAATGTTGAGGTTGTTGTTGAATTTGTTGGTGTTTTTCAATGTTGAGGTTGTTGTTGTTTTTCAATGTTGAGGTTGTTCTTGAATTTGTTGGCGTTTTTCAATGTTGAGTTTGTTGTTGAATTTGTTGGTGTTTTTCAATGTTGAGGTTGTTGTTGAATTTGTTGGTGTTTTTCAATGTTGAGGTTGTTGTTGAATTTGTTGGTGTTTTTCAATGTTGAGGTTGTTGTTGTTTTTCAATGTTGAGGTTGTTGTTGAATTTGTTGGTGTTTTTAAATGTTGAGGTTGTTGTTGAATTTGCTGGTGTTTTGCAATGTTGAGGTTGTTGTTGTTTTTCAATGTTGAGGTTGTTGTTGAATTTGTTGGTGTATTTCAATGTTGAGGTTGTTGTTGTTTTTCAATGTTGAAGTTGTTGTTGTATTTGTTGGTGTTTTTCAATTTCGAGGTTGTTGTTGAATTTGTTGGTGTTTTTCAATGTTGAAGTTGTTGTTGAATTTGTTGGTGTTTTTCAATGTTGAGGTTGTTGTTGTTTTTCAATGTTGAGGTTGTTTTTGAATTTGTTGGTGTTTTTCAATGTTGAGGTTGTTGTTGTTTTTCAATGCTGAGGTTGTTGTTGAATTTGTTGGTGTTTTTCAATGTTGAGGTTGTTGTTGAATTTGTTGCTGTTTTTCAATGTTGAGGTTGTTGTTGTTTTTCAATGTTGAGGTTGTTGTTGAATTTGTTGGTGTTTTTCAATGTTTAGATTGTTGTTGTTTTTCAATGTTGAGGTTGTTGTTGAATTTGTTGCTGTTTTTCAACGTGGAGGTTGTTGTTGAATTTGTTGGTGTTTTTCAATGTTGAGGTTGTTTTTGTTTTTCAATGTTGAGGTTGTTGTTGAATTTGTTGGTGTTTTTAAATGTTGAGTTTTTTGTTGTTTTTCAATGTTGAGGTTGTTGTTGAATATGTGGGTGTTTTTCAATGTTGAGGTTGTTGTTGTTTTTCAATGTTGAGGTTGTTGTTGAAGTTGTTGGTGCTTTTCAATGTTGAGATTGTTGTTGAATTTGTTGGTGTTTTTCAATGTTGAGGTTGTTGTTGTTTTTCAATGTTGAGGTTGTTGTTGAATTTGTTGGTGTTTTTCAATGTTGAGTTTGTTGTTGAATTTGTTGGTGTTTTTCAATTTCGAGGTTGTTGCTGAATTTGTTAGTGTTTTTCAATGTTGAGGTTGTTGTTGAATTTGTTGGTGTTTTTCAATGTTGAGGTTGTTGTTGAATTTGTTGGTGTTTTTCAATGTTGAGGTTGTTGTTGTTTTTGAATGTTGAGGTTGTTGTTGAATTTGTTGGTGTTTTTCAATGTTTAGTTTGTTGTTGTTTTTCAATGTTGAGGTTGTTGTTGAATTTGTTGGTGCTTTTCAATGTTGAGGTTGTTGTTGAATTTGTTGGTGTTTTTCAATGTTGAGGTTGTTGTTGTTTTTCAATGTTGAGGTTGTTCTTGAATTTGTTGGCGTTTTTCAATGTTGAGTTTGTTGTTGAATTTGTTGGTGTTTTTCAATGTTGAGGTTGTTGTTGAATTTGTTGGTGTTTTTCAATGTTGAGGTTGTTGTTGAATTTGTTGGTGTTTTTCAATGTTGAGGTTGTGTTGTTTTTCAATTTTGAGGTTGTTGTTGAATTTGTTGGTGTTTTTCAATGTTGAGGTTGTTGTTGTTTTTCAATGTTGAGGTTGTTGTTGAATTTGTTGGTGTTTTTTCAATTTCGAGGTTGTTGTTGAATTTGCTGGTGTTTTGCAATGTTGAGGTTGTTGTTGTTTTTCAATGTTGAGGTTGTTGTTGAATTTGTTGGTGTTTTTCAATGTTGAGGTTGTTGTTGTTTCTCAATGTTGTGGTTGTTGTTGTATTTGTTGGTGTTTTTCAATTTCGAGGTTGTTGTTGAATTTGTTGGTGTTTTTCAATGTTGAAGTTGTTGTTGAATTTGTTGGTGTTTTTAAATGTTGAGGTTGTTGTTGAATTTGTTGGTGTTTTCAATGTTGAGGTTTTTGTTGAATTTGTTGGTGTTTTTCAATGTTGAGGTTGTTGTTGTTTTTCAATGTTGAGGTTGTTGTTGAATTTGATGGTGTTTTTCAATGTCGAGGTTGTTGTTGAATTTGTTGGTGTTTTTCAATGTTGAAGTTGTTGTTGAATTTGTTGGTGTTTTTCAATGTTGAGGTTGTTGCTGTTTTTCAAAGTTGAGGTTGTTGTTGAATTTGTTGGTGTTTTTCAATGTTGAGGTTGTTGTTGAATTTGTTGGTGTTTTTCAATGTTGAGGTTGTTGTTGAATTTGTTGGTGTTTTTCAATGTTGAGGTTGTTGTTATTTTTCAATGTTGAGGTTGTTGTTGAGTATGTTGGTGTTTTTCAATGTTGAGGTTGTTGTTGAATTTGTTGGTGTTTTTCAATGTTGAGGTTGTTGTTGAATTTGTTGGTGTTTTTCAATGTTGAGGTTGTTGTTGTTTTTCAATGTTGAGGTTGTTGTTGAATTTGTTGGTGTTTTTCAATGTTTAGTTTGTTGTTGTTTTTCAATGTTGAGGTTGTTGTTGAATTTGTTGGTGTTTTTCAATGTTTCGGTTGTTGTTGTTTTTCAATGTTGAGGATGTTGTTGAATTTGTTGGTGTTTTTCAACGTTGAGGTTGTTGTTGAATTTGTTGGTGTTTTTCAATGTTGAGGTTGTTGTTGTTTTTCAATGTTGAGGTTGTTGTTGAATTTGTTGGTGTTTTTCAATGTTGAGTTTGTTGTTGTTTTTCAATGTTGAGGTTGTTGTTGAATTTGTTGGTGTTTTTCAATGTTGAGGTTGTTGTTATTTTTCAATGTTGAGGTTGTTGTTGAATTTGTTGGTGTTTTTTCAATTTCGAGGTTGTTGTTGAATTTGCTGGTGTTTTGCAATGTTGAGGTTGTTGTTGTTTTTCAATGTTGAGGTTGTTGTTGAATTTGTTGGTGTTTTTCAATGTTGAGGTTGTTGTTGTTTCTCAATGTTGTGGTTGTTGTTGTATTTGTTGGTGTTTTTCAATTTCGAGGTTGTTGTTGAATTTGTTGGTGTTTTTCAATGTTGAAGTTGTTGTTGAATTTGTTGGTGTTTTTCAATGTTGAGGTTGTTGTTGTTTTTCAATGTTGAGGTTGTTGTTGAATTTGTTGTTGTTTTTCAATGTTGAGGTTGTTGTTGTTTTTCAATGCTGAGGTTGTTGTTGAATTTGTTGGTGTTTTTCAATGTTGAGGTTGCTGTTGAATTTGTTGGTGTTTTTCAATGTTGAGGTTGTTGTTGAATTTGTTGGTGTTTTTCAATGTTGAGGTTGTTGTTGTTTTTCAATGTTGAGGTTGTTGTTGAATTTGTTGGTGTTTTTCAATGTTTAGTTTGTTGTTGTTTTTCAATGTTGAGGTTGTTGTTGAATTTGTTGGTGTTTTTCAATGTTGAGGTTGTTGTTGTTTTTCAATGTTGAGGTTGTTGTTGAATTTGTTCGTGTTTTTCAATGCTGAGGTTGTTGGTTTTTTTCAATGTTGAGGTTGTTGTTGAATTTGTTGGTGTTTTTCAATGTTGAGGTTGTTGTTGAATTTGTTGGTGTTTTTGAATGTTGAGGTTGTTGTTGTTTTTCAATGTTCAGGTTGTTGTTGAGTTTGTTGGTGTTTTTCAATGTTGAGGTTGTTGTTGAATTTGTTGGTGTTTTTCAATGTTGAGGTTGTTGTTGAATTTGTTGGTGTTTTTCAATGCTGAGGTTGTTGTTGTTTTTAAATGTTGGGGTTGTTGTTGAATTTGTTGGTGTTTTTCAATGTTGAGGTTGTTGTTGTTTTTCAATGTTGAGGTTGCTGTTGAATTTGTTGTTGTTTTTCCATGATGAGGTTGTTTTTCAAGGTTGAGGTTGTTGTTGAATTTGTTGGTGTTTTTTAATGTCGGGGTTGTTGTTGAATTTGTTGGTATTTTTCTATGTTGAATTTTTTATTGAATTTGTTGGTGTTTTTCAATGTTGAGGTTGTTGTTTTTCAATGTTGAGGTTGTTGTTGAATTTGTTGGCGTTTTTAAATGTTGAGGTTGTTGTTGAATTTGTTGGTGTTTTCAATGTTGAGGTTTTTGTTGAATTTGTTGGTGTTTTTCAATGTTGAGGTTGTTGTTGTTTTTCAATGTTGAGGTTGTTGTTGAATTTGATGGTGTTTTTCAATGTCGAGGTTGTTGTTGAATTTGTTGGTGTTTTTCAATGTTGAAGTTGTTGTTGAATTTGTTGGTGTTTTTCAATGTTGAGGTTGTTGCTGTTTTTCAATGTTGAGGTTGTTGTTGAATTTGTTGGTGTTTTTCAATGTTGAGGTTGTTGTTGAATTTGTTGGTGTTTTTCAATGTTGAGGTTGTTGTTATTTTTCAATGTTGAGGTTGTTGTTGAGTATGTTGGTGTTTTTCAATGTTGAGGTTGTTGTTGAATTTGTTGGTGTTTTTCAATGTTGAGGTTGTTGTTGAATTTGTTGGTGTTTTTCAATGTTGAGGTTGTTGTTGTTTTTCAATGTTGAGGTTGTTGTTGAATTTGTTGGTGTTTTTCAATGTTTAGTTTGTTGTTGTTTTTCAATGTTGAGGTTGTTGTTGAATTTGTTGGTGTTTTTCAATGTTTCGGTTGTTGTTGTTTTTCAATGTTGAGGATGTTGTTGAATTTGTTGGTGTTTTTCAACGTTGAGGTTGTTGTTGAATTTGTTGGTGTTTTTCAATGTTGAGGTTGTTGTTGTTTTTCAATGTTGAGGTTGTTGTTGAATTTGTTGGTGTTTTTCAATGTTGAGTTTGTTGTTGTTTTTCAATGTTGAGGTTGTTGTTGAATTTGTTGGTGTTTTTCAATGTTGAGGTTGTTGTTGTTTTTCAATGTTGAGGTTGTTGTTGAATTTGTTGGTGTTTTTCAATGTTGAGGTTGTTGTTGTTTTTAAATGTTGGGGTTGTTGTTGAAGTTGTTGGTGTTTTTCAATTTTGAGGATGTTGTTGTTTTTCAATGTTGAGGTTGTTGTTGAATTTGTTGGTGTTTTTCAATGTTGAGGTTCTTGTTGTTTTTCAATGTTGAGGTTGTTGTTGTATTTGTTGGTGTTTTTCAAATTCGAGGTTGTTGTTGAATTTGTTGGTGTTTTTCAATGTTGAAGTTGTTGTTGAATTGGTTGGTGTTTTTCAATGTTGAGTTTGTTGTTGTTTTTCAATGTTGATGTTGTTGTTGAATTTGTTGGTGTTTTTCAATGTTGAGGTTGTTGTTGAATTTGTTGGTGTTTTTCAATGTTGAGGTTGTTGTTGTTTTTCAATGTTGAGGTTGTTGTTGAATTTGTTGGTGTTTTTCAATGTTGAGGTTGTTGTTGTTTTTTAATGTTGAGGTTGTTGTTGAATTTGTTGTTGTTTTTCAATGTTGAGGTTGTTGTTGAATTTGTGGGTGTTTTTCAATGTTGAGGTTGTTGTTGAATTTGTTGGTGTTTTTCAATGTTGAGGTTGTTGTTATTTTTGAAAGCTGAGGTTGTTGTTGAGTTTGTTGGTCTTTTTCAATGTTGAGGTTTTTGTTGAATTTGTTGGTGTTTTTCAATGTTGAGGTTGTTGTTGAATTTGTTGGTGTTTTTCAATGTTGAGGTTTTTGTTGTTTTTAAATGTTGAGGTTGCTGTTGAATTTGTTGGTGTTTTTTCAATTTTGAGGTTGTTGGTGTTTTTCAATGCTGAGGTTGATTTTGAATTTGAGGGTGTTTTTCAATGTCGAGGATGTTGTTGAATTTGTTGGTGTTTTTCAATGTTGAGGTTGTTGTTGTTTTTCAATGTTGAGGTTGTTGTTGAATTTGTTGGTGTTTTTCAATGTTGAGATTGTTGTTGTTTTTCAATGTTGAGGTTGTTGTTCAATTTGTTGGTGTTTTTAAATGTTGAGGTTGTTGTTGAATTTGCTGGTGTTTTGCAATGTTGAGGTTGTTGTTGTTTTTCAATGTTGAGGTTGTTGTTGAATTTGTTGGTGTTTTTCAATGTTGAGGTTGTTGTTGTTTCTCAATGTTGAGGTTGTTGTTGTTTTTGTTGGTGTTTTTCAATTTCGAGGTTGTTGTTGAATTTGTTGGTGTTTTTCAATGTTGAAGTTGTTGCTGAATTTGTTGGTGTTTTTCAATGTTGAGGTTGTTGTTGTTTTTCAATGCTGAGGTTGTTGTTGAATTTGTTGGTGTTTTTCAATGTTGAGGTTGCTGTTGAATTTGTTGGTGTTTTTCAATGTTGAGGTTGTTGTTGTTTTTCAATGTTGAGATTGTTGTTGAATTTGTTGGTGTTTTTCAATGTTTAGGTTGTTGTTGTTTTTCAGTGTTGAGGTTGTTGTTGAATTTGTTGGTGTTTTTCAATGTTGAGGTTGTTGTTGAATTTGTTGGTGTTTTTCAATGTTGAGGTTGTTGTTGTTTTTCAATGTTGAGGTTGTTGTTGAATTTGTTGGTGTTTTTCAATGTTGAGTTTGTAGTTGTTTTTCAATGTTGAGGTTGTTGTTGAATTTGTTGGTGTTTTTCAATGTTGAGGTTGTTGTTGTTTTTCAATGTTGAGGTTATTGTTGAATTTGTTGGTGTTTTTCAATGTTGAGGTTGTTGCTGTTTTTCAATGTTGAGGTTGTTGTTGAATTTGTTGGTGCTTTTCAATGTTGAGGTTGTTGTTGAATTTGTTGGTGTTTTTCAATGTTGAGGTTGTTGTTGTTTTTCAATGTTGAGGTTGTTGTTGAATTTGTTGGCGTTTCTCAATGTTGAGTTTGTTGTTGAATTTGTTGGTGTTTTTCAATGTTGAGGTTGTTGTTGAATTTGTTGGTGTTTTTCAATGTTGAGGTTGTTGTTGAATTTGTTGGTGTTTTTCAATGTTTAGTTTGTGGTTGTTTTTCAATGTTGAGGTTGTTGTTGAATTTGTTGGTGTTTTTCAATGTTGAGGTTGTTGTTGTTTTTCAATGTTGAGGTTGTTGCTGAATTTGTTGGTGTTTTTCAATGTTGAGATTGTTGGTGTTTTTCAATGTTGAGGTTGTTGTTGAATTTGTTGGTGTTTTTCAATGTTGAAGTTGTTGTTGAATTTGTTGGTGTTTTTCAATGTTGAGGTTGTTGCTGTTTTTCAATGTTGAGGTTGTTGTTGAATTTGTTGGTGTTTTTCAATGTTGAGGTTGTTGTTGAATTTGTTGGTGTTTTTCAATGTTGAGGTTGTTGTTATTTTTCAATGTTGAGGTTGTTGTTGAGTATGTTGGTGTTTTTCAATGTTGAGGTTGTTGTTGAATTTGTTGGTGTTTTTCAATGTTGAGGTTTTTGTTGAATTTGTTGGTGTTTTTCAATGTTGAGGTTGTTGTTGTTTTTCAATGTTGAGGTTGTTGTTGAATTTGTTGGTGTTTTTCAATGTTTAGTTTGTTGTTGTTTTTCAATGTTGAGGTTGTTGTTGAATTTGTTGGTGTTTTTCAATGTTTCGGTTGTTGTTGTTTTTCAATGTTGAGGATGTTGTTGAATTTGTTGGTGTTTTTCAACGTTGAGGTTGTTGTTGAATTTGTTGGTGTTTTTCAATGTTGAGGTTGTTGTTGTTTTTCAATGTTGAGGTTGTTGTTGAATTTGTTGGTGTTTTTCAATGTTGAGTTTGTTGTTGTTTTTCAATGTTGAGGTTGTTGTTGAATTTGTTGGTGTTTTTCAATGTTGAGGTTGTTGTTGTTTTTCAATGTTGAGGTTGTTGTTGAATTTGTTGGTGTTTTTCAATGTTGAGGTTGTTGTTATTTTTAAATGTTGGGGTTGTTGTTGAATTTGTTGGTGTTTTTCAATTTTGAGGATGTTGTTGTTTTTCAATGTTGAGGTTGTTGTTGAATTTGTTGGTGTTTTTCAATGTTGAGATTCTTGTTGTTTTTCAATGTTGAGGTTGTTGTTGTATTTGTTGGTGTTTTTCAAATTCGAGGTTGTTGTTGAATTTGTTGGTGTTTTTCAATGTTGAAGTTGTTGTTGAATTGGTTGGTGTTTTTCAATGTTGAGGTTGTTGTTGTTTTTCAATGTTGATGTTGTTGTTGAATTTGTTGGTGTTTTTCAATGTTGAGGTTGTTGTTGAATTTGTTGGTGTTTTTCAATGTTGAGGTTGTTGTTGTTTTTCAATGTTGAGGTTGTTGTTGAATTTGTTGGTGTTTTTCAATGTTGAGGTTGTTGTTGTTTTTTAATGTTGAGGTTGTTGTTGAATTTGTTTTTGTTTTTCAATGTTGAGGTTGTTGTTGAATTTGTGGGTGTTTTTCAATGTTGAGGTTGTTGTTGAATTTGTTGGTGTTTTTCAATGTTGAGGTTGTTGTTATTTTTGAATGCTGAGGTTGTTGTTGAGTTTGTTGGTCTTTTTCAATGTTGAGGTTTTTGTTGAATTTGTTGGTGTTTTTCAATGTTGAGGTTGTTGTTGAATTTGTTGGTGTTTTTCAATGTTGAGGTTTTTGTTGTTTTTAAATGTTGAGGTTGCTGTTGAATTTGTTGGTGTTTTTTCAATTTTGAGGTTGTTGGTGTTTTTCAATGCTGAGGTTGATTTTGAATTTGAGGGTGTTTTTCAATGTCGAGGATGTTGTTGAATTTGTTGGTGTTTTTCAATGTTGAGGTTGTTGTTGTTTTTCAATGTTGAGGTTGTTGTTGAATTTGTTGGTGTTTTTCAATGTTGAGATTGTTGTTGTTTTTCAATGTTGAGGTTGTTGTTCAATTTGTTGGTGTTTTTAAATGTTGAGGTTGTTGTTGAATTTGCTGGTGTTTTGCAATGTTGAGGTTGTTGTTGTTTTTCAATGTTGAGGTTGTTGTTGAATTTGTTGGTGTTTTTCAATGTTGAGGTTGTTGTTGTTTCTCAATGTTGAGGTTGTTGTTGTTTTTGTTGGTGTTTTTCAATTTCGAGGTTGTTGTTGAATTTGTTGGTGTTTTTCAATGTTGAAGTTGTTGCTGAATTTGTTGGTGTTTTTCAATGTTGAGGTTGTTGTTGTTTTTCAATGCTGAGGTTGTTGTTGAATTTGTTGGTGTTTTTCAATGTTGAGGTTGCTGTTGAATTTGTTGGTGTTTTTCAATGTTGAGGTTGTTGTTGTTTTTCAATGTTGAGATTGTTGTTGAATTTGTTGGTGTTTTTCAATGTTTAGGTTGTTGTTGTTTTTCAGGGTTGAGGTTGTTGTTGAATTTGTTGGTGTTTTTCAATGTTGAGGTTGTTGTTGAATTTGTTGGTGTTTTTCAATGTTGAGGTTGTTGTTGTTTTTCAATGTTGAGGTTGTTGTTGAATTTGTTGGTGTTTTTCAATGTTGAGTTTGTAGTTGTTTTTCAATGTTGAGGTTGTTGTTGAATTTGTTGGTGTTTTTCAATGTTGAGGTTGTTGTTGTTTTTCAATGTGGAGGTTATTGTTGAATTTGTTGGTGTTTTTCAATGTTGAGGTTGTTGCTGTTTTTCAATGTTGAGGTTGTTGTTGAATTTGTTGGTGCTTTTCAATGTTGAGGTTGTTGTTGAATTTGTTGGTGTTTTTCAATGTTGAGGTTGTTGTTGTTTTTCAATGTTGAGGTTGTTGTTGAATTTGTTGGCGTTTCTCAATGTTGAGTTTGTTGTTGAATTTGTTGGTGTTTTTCAATGTTGAGGTTGTTGTTGAATTTGTTGGTGTTTTTCAATGTTGAGGTTGTTGTTGAATTTGTTGGTGTTTTTCAATGTTTAGTTTGTTGTTGTTTTTCAATGTTGAGGTTGTTGTTGAATTTGTTGGTGTTTTTCAATGTTGAGGTTGTTGTTGTTTTTCAATGTTGAGGTTGTTGCTGAATTTGTTGGTGTTTTTCAATGTTGAGATTGTTGGTGTTTTTCAATGTTGAGGTTGTTGTTGAATTTGTTTGTGTTTTTCAATGTTGAGGTTGTTGTTGAATTTGTTGGTGTTTTTCAATGTTGAGGTTGTTGTTGTTTTTCAATGTTGAGGTTGTTGTTGAATTTGTTGGATTTTTTCAATGTTGAGTTTGTTGTTGTTTTTCAATGTTGAGGTTGTTGTTGAATTTGTTGGTGTTTTTCAATGTTGAGGTTGTTGTTGTTTTTCAATGTTGAGGTTATTGTTGAACTTTTTGGTGTTTTTCAATGTTGTGGTTGTTGTTGTTTTTCAATGTTGAGGTTGTTGTTGAATTTGTTGGTGCTTTTCAATGTTGAGGTTGTTGTTGAATTTGTTGGTGTTTTTCAATGTTGAGGTTGTTGTTGTTTTTCAATGTTGAGGTTGTTCTTGAATTTGTTGGCGTTTTTCAATGTTGAGTTTGTTGTTGAATTTGTTGGTGTTTTTCAATGTTGAGGTTGTTGTTGAATTTGTTGGTGTTTTTCAATGTTGAGGTTGTTGTTGAATTTGTTGGTGTTTTTCAATGTTGAGGTTGTTGTTGTTTTTCAATGTTGAGGTTGTTGTTGAATTTGTTGGTGTTTTTAAATGTTGAGGTTGTTGTTGAATTTGCTGGTGTTTTGCAATGTTGAGGTTGTTGTTGTTTTTCAATGTTGAGGTTGTTGTTGAATTTGTTGGTGTATTTCAATGTTGAGGTTGTTGTTGTTTTTCAATGTTGAGGTTGTTGTTGTATTTGTTGGTGTTTTTCAATTTCGAGGTTGTTGTTGAATTTGTTGGTGTTTTTCAATGTTGAAGTTGTTGTTGAATTTGTTGGTGTTTTTCAATGTTGAGGTTGTTGTTGTTTTTCAATGTTGAGGTTGTTTTTGAATTTGTTGGTGTTTTTCAATGTTGAGGTTGTTGTTGTTTTTCAATGCTGAGGTTGTTGTTGAATTTGTTGGTGTTTTTCAATGTTGAGGTTGTTGTTGAATTTGTTGCTGTTTTTCAATGTTGAGGTTGTTGTTGTTTTTCAATGTTGAGGTTGTTGTTGAATTTGTTGGTGTTTTTCAATGTTTAGGTTGTTGTTGTTTTTCAATGTTGAGGTTGTTGTTGAATTTGTTGCTGTTTTTCAACGTGGAGGTTGTTGTTGAATTTGTTGGTGTTTTTCAATGTTGAGGTTGTTTTTGTTTTTCAATGTTGAGGTTGTTGTTGAATTTGTTGGTGTTTTTCAATGTTGAGTTTTTTGTCGTTTTTCAATGTTGAGGTTGTTGTTGAATATGTGGGTGTTTTTCAATGTTGAGGTTGTTGTTGTTTTTCAATGTTGAGGTTGTTGTTGAAGTTGTTGGTGCTTTTCAATGTTGAGATTGTTGTTGAATTTGTTGGTGTTATTCAATGTTGATGTTGTTGTTGTTTTTCAATGTTGAGGTTGTTGTTGAATTTGTTGGTGTTTTTCAATGTTGAGTTTGTTGTTGAATTTGTTGGTGTTTTTCAATTTCGAGGTTGTTGCTGAATTTGTTAGTGTTTTTCAATGTTGAGGTTGTTGTTGAATTTGTTGGTGTTTTTCAATGTTGAGGTTGTTGTTGAATTTGTTGGTGTTTTTCAATGTTGAGGTTGTTGTTGTTTTTGAATGTTGAGATTGTTGTTGAATTTGTTGGTGTTTTTCAATGTTTAGTTTGCTGTTGCTCTTCAATGTTGAGGTTGTTGTTGAATTTGTTGGTGCTTTTCAATGTTGAGGTTGTTGTTGAATTTGTTGGTGTTTTTCAATGTTGAGGTTGTTGTTGTTTTTCAATGTTGAGGTTGTTCTTGAATTTGTTGGCGTTTTTCAATGTTGAGTTTGTTGTTGAATTTGTTGGTGTTTTTCAATGTTGAGGTTGTTGTTGAATTTGTTGGTGTTTTTCAATGTTGAGGTTGTTGTTGAATTTGTTGGTGTTTTTCAATGTTGAGGTTGTGTTGTTTTTCAATTTTGAGGTTGTTGTTGAATTTGTTGGTGTTTTTTCAATGTTGAGGTTGTTGTTGAATTTGTTGGGGTTTTTCAATGTTGAAGTTGTTGTTGAATTTGTTGGTGTTTTTCAATGTTGAGGTTGTTTGTTGTTTTTCAATGCTGAGGTTGTTGTTGAATTTGTTGGTGTTTTTCAATGTTGAGGTTGTTGTTGAATTTGTTGGTGTTTTTCAACGTTGAGGTTGTTGTTGTTTTTCAATGTTGAGGTTGTTGTTGAATTTGTTGGTGTTTTTCAATGTTGAGGTTGTTGTTGTTTTTCAATGTTGAGGTTGTTGTTGTTTTTCAATGTTGAGGTTGTTGTTGAATTTGTTGGTGTTTTTCAATGTTGAGGTTGTTGTTGTTTTTCAATGCTGAGGTTGTTGTTGAATTTGTTGGTGTTTTTCAATGTTGAGGTTGTTGTTGAATTTGTTGGTGTTTTTCAATGTTGAGGTTGTTTTTCTTTTTCAATGTTGAGGTTGCTGTTGAATTTGTTGGTGTTTTTCAATGTTTCGGTTGTTGTTGTTTTTCAATGTTGAGGTTGTTGTTGAATTTGTTGGTGTTTTTCAACGTTGAGGTTGTTGTTGAATTTGTTGGTGTTTTTCAATGTTGAGGTTGTTGTTGTTTTTCAATGTTGAGGTTGTTGTTGAATTTGTTGGTGTTTTTCAATGTTGAGGTTGTTGTTGTTGTTCAATGTTGAGGTTGTTGTTGAATTTGTTGGTGTTTTTCAATGTTGAGGTTGTTGTTGTTTTTAAATGTTGGGGTTGTTGTTGAATTTGTTGGTGTTTTTCAATTTTGAGGATGTTGTTGTTTTTCAATGTTGAGGTTGTTGTTGACTTTGTTGGTGTTTTTCAATGTTGAGGTTTTTGTTGTTTTTCAATGTTGAGGTTGTTGTTGTAGTAGTTGGTGTTTTTCAAATTCGAGGTTGTTGTTGAATTTGTTGGTGTTTTTCAATGTTGAAGTTGTTGTTGAATTTGCTGGTGTTTTTCAATGTTGAGGTTGTTGTTGTTTTTCAATGTTGAGGTTGTTGTTGAATTTGTTGGTGTTTTTCAATGTTGATGTTGTTGTTGTTTTTCAATGCTGAGGTTGTTGTTGAATTTGTTGGTGTTTTTCAATGTTGAGGTTGTTGTTGAATTTGTTGGTGTTTTTCAATGTTGAGGTTGTTGTTGTTTTTCAATGTTGAGGTTGTTGTTGAATTTGTTGGTGTTTTTCAATGTTTAGGTTGTTGTTGTTTTTCAATGTTGAGGTTGTTGTTGAATTTGTTGGTGTTTTTCAATGTTGAGGTTGTTGTTGAATTTGTGGGTGTTTTTCAATGTTGAGATTGTTGTTGAATTTGTTGGTGTTTTTCAATGTTGAGGTTGTTGTTATTTTTCAATGTTGAGGTTGTTGTTGAGTTTGTTGGTGTTTTTCAATGTTGAGGTTTTTGTTGAATTTGTTGGTGTTTTTCAATGTTGAGGTTGTTGTTGAATTTGTTGGTGTTTTTCAATGTTGAGGTTTTTGTTGTTTTTAAATGTTGAGGTTGTTGTTGAATTTGTTGGTGTTTTTTCAATTTTGAGGTTGTTCGTGTTTTTCAATGTTGAGGTTGATTTTGAATTTGAGGGTGTTTTTCAATGTTGAGGTTGTTGTTGTTTTTCAATGTTGAGGTTGTTGTTGAATTTGTTGGTGTTTTTCAATGTTGAGATTGTTGTTGTTTTTCAATGTTGAGGTTGTTGTTCAATTTGTTGGTGTTTTTAAATGTTGAGGTTGTTGTTGAATTTGCTGGTGTTTTGCAATGTTGAGGTTGTTGTTGTTTTTCAATGTTGAGGTTGTTGTTGAATTTGTTGGTGTTTTTCAATGTTGAGGTTGTTGTTGTTTCTCAATGTTGAGGTAGTTGTTGTATTTGTTGGTGTTTTTCAATTTCGAGGTTGTTGTTGAATTTGTTGGTGTTTTTCAATGTTGAAGTTGTTGTTGAATTTGTTGGTGTTTTTCAATGTTGAGGTTGTTGTTGTTTTTCAATGTTGAGGTTGTTGTTGAATTTGTTGGTGTTTTTCAATGTTGAGGTTGTTGTTGTTTTTCAATGCTGAGGTTGTTGTTGAATTTGTTGGTGTTTTTCAATGTTGAGGTTGCTGCTGAATTTGTTGGTGTTTTTCAATGTTGAGGTTGTTGTTGTTTTTCAATGTTGAGATTGTTGTTGAATTTGTTGGTGTTTTTCAATGTTTAGGTTGTTGTTGTTTTTCAATGTTGAGGTTGTTGTTGAATTTGTTGGTGTTTTTCAATGTTGAGGTTGTTGTTGAATTTGTTGGTGTTTTTCAATGTTGAGGTTGTTGTTGTTTTTCAATGTTGAGGTTGTTGTTGAATTTGTTGGTGTTTTTCAATGTTGAGTTTGTTGTTGTTTTTCAATGTTGAGGTTGTTGTTGAATTTGTTGGTGTTTTTCAATGTTGAGGTTGTTGTTGTTTTTCAATGTTGAGGTTGTGGTTGAATTTGTTGGCGTTTCTCAATGTTGAGTTTGTTGTTGAATTTGTTGGTGTTTTTCAATGTTGAGGTTGTTGTTGAATTTGTTGGTGTTTTTCAATGTTGAGGTTGTTGTTCAATTTGTTGGTGTTTTTCAATGTTGAGGTTGTTGTTGCTTTTCAATGTTGAGGTTGTTGTTGAATTTGTTGGTGTTTTTCAATGTAGAGCTTTTTGTTGTTTTTAAATGTTGAGGTTGTTGTTGAATTTGTGGGTGTTTTTCATTGTTGAGGTTGTTGTTGTTTTTCAATGTTGAGGTTGTTGTTGAAGTTGTTGGTGCTTTTCAATGTTGAGATTGTTGTTGAATTTGTTGGTGTTTTTCAATGTTGAGGTTGTTGTTGTTTTTCAATGTTGAGGTTGTTGTTGAATTTGTTGGTGTTTTTCAATGTTGAGTTTGTTGTTGAATTTGTTGGTGTTTTTCAATTTCGAGGTTGTTGCTGAATTTGTTAGTGTTTTTCAATGTTGAAGTTGTTGTTGAATTTGTTGGTGTTTTTCAATGTTGAGGTTGTTGTTGAATTTGTTGGTGTTTTTCAATGTTGAGGTTGTTGTTGTTTTTGAATGTTGAGGTTGTTGTTGAATTTGTTGGTGTTTTTCAATGTTTAGTTTGTTGTTGTTTTTCAATGTTGAGGTTGTTGTTGAATTTGTTGGTGTTTTTCAATGTTGAGATTGTTGTTGTTTTTCAATGTTGAGGTTGTTGTTCAATTTGTTGGTGTTTTTAAATGTTGAGGTTGTTGTTGAATTTGCTGGTGTTTTGCAATGTTGAGGTTGTTGTTGTTTTTCAATGTTGAGGTTGTTGTTGAATTTGTTGGTGTTTTTCAATGTTGAGGTTGTTGTTGTTTCTCAATGTTGAGGTTGTTGTTGTATTTGTTGGTGTTTTTCAATTTCGAGGTTGTTGTTGAATTTGTTGGTGTTTTTCAATGTTGAAGTTGTTGTTGAATTTGTTGGTGTTTTTCAATGTTGAGGTTGTTGTTGTTTTTCAATGTTGAGGTTGTTGTTGAATTTGTTGGTGTTTTTCAATGTTGAGGTTGTTGTTGTTTTTCAATGCTGAGGTTGTTGTTGAATTTGTTGGTGTTTTTCAATGTTGAGGTTGCTGCTGAATTTGTTGGTGTTTTTCAATGTTGAGGTTGTTGTTGTTTTTCAATGTTGAGATTGTTGTTGAATTTGTTGGTGTTTTTCAATGTTTAGGTTGTTGTTGTTTTTCAATGTTGAGGTTGTTGTTGAATTTGTTGGTGTTTTTCAATGTTGAGGTTGTTGTTGAATTTGTTGGTGTTTTTCAATGTTGAGGTTGTTGTTGTTTTTCAATGTTGAGGTTGTTGTTGAATTTGTTGGTGTTTTTCAATGTTGAGTTTGTTGTTGTTTTTCAATGTTGAGGTTGTTGTTGAATTTGTTGGTGTTTTTCAATGTTGAGGTTGTTGTTGTTTTTCAATGTTGAGGTTGTGGTTGAATTTGTTGGCGTTTCTCAATGTTGAGTTTGTTGTTGAATTTGTTGGTGTTTTTCAATGTTGAGGTTGTTGTTGAATTTGTTGGTGTTTTTCAATGTTGAGGTTGTTGTTCAATTTGTTGGTGTTTTTCAATGTTGAGGTTGTTGTTGCTTTTCAATGTTGAGGTTGTTGTTGAATTTGTTGGTGTTTTTCAATGTAGAGCTTTTTGTTGTTTTTAAATGTTGAGGTTGTTGTTGAATTTGTGGGTGTTTTTCATTGTTGAGGTTGTTGTTGTTTTTCAATGTTGAGGTTGTTGTTGAAGTTGTTGGTGCTTTTCAATGTTGAGATTGTTGTTGAATTTGTTGGTGTTTTTCAATGTTGAGGTTGTTGTTGTTTTTCAATGTTGAGGTTTTTGTTGAATTTGTTGGTGTTTTTCAATGTTGAGTTTGTTGTTGAATTTGTTGGTGTTTTTCAATTTCGAGGTTGTTGCTGAATTTGTTAGTGTTTTTCAATGTTGAAGTTGTTGTTGAATTTGTTGGTGTTTTTCAATGTTGAGGTTGTTGTTGAATTTGTTGGTGTTTTTCAATGTTGAGGTTGTTGTTGTTTTTGAATGTTGAGGTTGTTGTTGAAATTGTTGGTGTTTTTCAATGTTTAGTTTGTTGTTGTTTTTCAATGTTGAGGTTGTTGTTGAATTTGTTGGTGTTTTTCAATGTTGAGGTTGTTGTTGTTTTTCAATTTTGAGGTTGTTGTTGAATTTGTTGGTGTTTTTCAATGTTGAGGTTGTTGTTGTTTTTCAATGTTGAGGTTGTTGTTGAATTTGTTGGTGTTTTTCAATGTTGAGGTTGTTGTTGTTTTTCAATGTTGAGGTTGTTGTTGAATTTGTTGGTGTTTTTCAATGTTGAGGTTGTTGTTATTTTTAAATGTTGGGGTTGTTGTTGAATTTGTTGGTGTTTTTCAATGTTGAAGTTGTTGTTGAATTTGTTGGTGTTTTTCAATGTTGAGGTTGTTGTTGTTTTTCAATGTTGAGGTTGTTGTTGAATTTGTTGGTGTTTTTCAATGTTGAGGTTGTTGTTGAATTTGTTGGTGTTTTTCAATGTTGAGGTTGTTGTTGTTTTTCAATGTTGAGGTTGTTGTTGAATTTGTTGGTGTTTTTCAATGTTGAGGTTGTTGTTGCTTTTCAATGTTGAGGTTGTTGTTGAATTTGCTGGTGTTTTTCAATTTCGAGGTTGTTGTTGAATTTGTTTGTGTTTTTCAATGTTGAGGTTGTTGTTGTTTTTCAATGTTGAGGTTATTGTTGAATTTGTTGGTGTTTTTGAATGTTGAGGTTGTTGTTGTTTATCAATGTTGAGGTTGTTGTTGAATTTGTTGGTGTTTTTCAATGTTGAGGTTGTTGTTGTTTTTCAATGTTGAGGTTGTTGTTGAATTTGTTGGTGTTTTTCAATGTTGAAATTGTTGGTGTTTTTCAATGTTGAGGTTCTTGTTGTTTTTCAATGTTGAGGTTGTTGAATTTGTAGGGGTTTTTCAAAGTTGAGGTTGTTGTTGTTTTTCAATGTTGAGGTTCTTGTTGAATTTGTTGGCGTTTTTCAATGTTGAGGTTGTTGTTGAATTTGTTGGTGTTTTTCAATGATGAGGTTGTTGTTGTTTTTCAATGTTGAGGTTGTTGAATTTGTGGGTGTTTTTCAATCTTGAGTTTGTTGTTGAATTTGTTGGTGTTTTTCAATGTTGAGGTTGTAGTTATTTTTCAATGTTGAGGTTGTTGTTGAGTTTGTTGGTGTTTTTCAATGTTGATGTTGTTGTTGAATTTGCTGGTGTTTTTCAATGTTGAGGTTGTTGTTGTTTTTCAATGTTGAGGTTGTTGTTGAATTTGTTGGCGTTTCTCAATGTTGAGTTTGTTGTTGAATTTGTTGGTGTTTTTCAATGTTGTGGTTGTTGTTGAATTTGTTGGGGTTTTTCAATGTTGAGGTTGTTGTTGAATTTGTTGGGGTTTTTCAATGTTGAGGTTGTTGTTGTTTTTCAATGTTGCGGTTGTTGTTAAATTTTTTGGTGTTTTTCAATGTTTAGTTTGTTGTTGTTTTTCAATGTTGAGGTTGATGTTGAATTTGTTGGTATTTTTCAATGTTGAGGTTGTTGTTGTTTTTCAATGTTGAGGTTGTTGTTGAATTTTTTGGTGTTTTTCAATGTTGAGATTGTTGGTGTTTTTCAATGTTAAGGTTGTTGTTGAATTTGTTTGTGTTTTTCAATGTTGAGGTTGTTGTTGAATTTGTTGGTGTTTTTCAATGTTGAGGTTGTTGTTGTTTTTCAATGTTGAGGTTGTTGTTGAATTTGTTGGTGTTTTTCAATGTTGAGTTTGTTGTTGTTTTTCAATGTTGAGGTTGTTGTTGAATTTGTTGGTGTTTTTC
Organism: Isurus oxyrinchus; assembly: GCA_026770705.1. Taxonomy (NCBI): domain Eukaryota; kingdom Metazoa; phylum Chordata; class Chondrichthyes; order Lamniformes; family Lamnidae; genus Isurus; species Isurus oxyrinchus. The sequence goes on along the minus strand of JANJGN010000443.1, from coordinate 256,455 downwards.
AATGTTGAGGTTGTTGTTGTTTTTCAATGTTGAGGTTATTGTTGAATTTGTTGGTGTTTTTCAATGTTGTGGTTGTTGTTGTTTTTCAATGTTGAGGTTGTTGTTGAATTTGTTGGTGCTTTTCAATGTTGAGGTTGTTGTTGAATTTGTTGGTGTTTTTCAATGTTGAGGTTGTTGTTGTTTTTCAATGTTGAGGTTGTTGTTGAATTTGTTGGCGTTTTTCAATGTTGAGTTTGTTGTTGAATTTGTTGGTGTTTTTCAATGTTGAGGTTGTTGTTGAATTTGTTGGTGTTTTTCAATGTTGAGGTTGTTGTTGTTTTTCAATGTTGAGGTTGTTGTTGAGTTTGTTGGTGTTTTTCAATGTTGAGGTTGTTGTTGAATTTGTTGGTGTTTTTCAATGTTGAGGTTGTTGTTGAATTTGTTGGTGTTTTTCAATGCTGAGGTTGTTGTTGTTTTTAAATGTTGGGGTTGTTGTTGAATTTGTTGGTGTTTTTCAATTTTGAGGATGTTGTTGTTTTTCAATGTTGAGGTTGCTGTTGAATTTGTTGGTGTTTTTCCATGATGAGGTTGTTGTTGTTTTTCAATGTTGAGGTTGTTGTTGAATTTATTGGTGTTTTTCAATGTCGGGGTTGTTGTTGAATTTGTTGGTGTTTTTCTATGTTGAATTTTTTGTTGAATTTGTTGGTGTTTTTCAATGTTGAGGTTGTTGTTTTTCAATGTTGAGGTTGTTGTTGAATTTGTTGGTATTTTTAAATGTTGAGGTTGTTGTTGAATTTGTTGGTGTTTTCAATGTTGAGGTTTTTGTTGAATTTGTTGGTGTTTTTCAATGTTGAGGTTGTTGTTGTTTTTCAATGTTGAGGTTGTTGTTGAATTTGATGGTGTTTTTCAATGTCGAAGTTGTTGTTGAATTTGTTGGTGTTTTTCAATGTTGAAGTTGTTGTTGAATTTGTTGGTGTTTTTCAATGTTGAGGTTGTTGCTGTTTTTCAATGTTGAGGTTGTTGTTGAATTTGTTGGTGTTTTTCAATGTTGAGGTTGTTGTTGAATTTGTTGGTGTTTTTCAATGTTGAGGTTGTTGTTGAATTTGTTGGTGTTTTTCAATGTTGAGGTTGTTGTTATTTTTCAATGTTGAGGTTGTTGTTGAGTATGTTGGTGTTTTTCAATGTTGAGGTTGTTGTTGAATTTGTTGGTGTTTTTCAATGTTGAGGTTGTTGTTGAATTTGTTGGTGTTTTTCAATGTTGAGGTTGTTGTTGTTTTTAAATGTTGAGGTTGTTGTTGAATTTGTTGGTGTTTTTTCAAATTTGAGGTTGTTGGTGTTTTTCAATGTTGAGGTTGATTTTGAATTTGAGGGTGTTTTTCAATGTCGAGGTTGTTGTTGAATTTGTTGGTGTTTTTCAATGTGGAGGTTGTTGTTGTTTTTCAATGTTGAGGTTGTTGTTGAATTTGTTGGTGTTTTTCAATGTTGAGATTGTTGTTGTTTTTCAATGTTGAGGTTGTTTTTGAATTTGTTGGTGTTTTTAAATGTTGAGGTTGTTGTTGAATTTGCTGGTGTTTTGCAATGTTGAGGTTGTTGTTGTTTTTCAATGTTGAGGTTGTTGTTGAATTTGTTGGTGTATTTCAATGTTGAGGTTGTTGTTGTTTTTCAATGTTGAGGTTGTTGTTGTATTTGTTGGTGTTTTTCAATTTCGAGGTTGTTGTTGAATTTGTTGGTGTTTTTCAATGTTGAAGTTGTTGTTGAATTTGTTGGTGTTTTTCAATGTTGAGGTTGTTGTTGTTTTTCAATGTTGAGGTTGTTTTTGAATTTGTTGTTGTTTTTCAATGTTGAGGTTGTTGTTGTTTTTCAATGCTGAGGTTGTTGTTGAATTTGTTGGTGTTTTTCAATGTTGAGGTTGTTGTTGTTATTCAATGTTGAGGTTGTTGTTGAAGTTGTTGGTGTTTTTCAATGTTGAGGTTGTTGTTGTTTTTCAATGTTGAGGTTGTTGTTGAATTTGTTGGTGCTTTTCAATGTTGAGATTGTTGTTGAATTTGTTGGTGTTTTTCAATGTTGAGGTTGTTGTTGTTTTTCAATGTTGAGGTTGTTGTTGAATTTGTTGGTGTTTTTCAACGTGGAGGTTGTTGTAGAATTTGTTGGTGTTTTTCAATGTTGAGGTTGTTTTTGTTTTTCAATGTTGAGGTTGTTGTTGAATTTGTTGGTGTTTTTCAATGTTGAGTTTTTTGTTGTTTTTCAATGTTGAGGTTGTTGTTGAATTTGTGGGAGTTTTTCAATGTTGAGGTTGTTGTTGTTTTTCAATGTTGAGGTTGTTGTTGAAGTTGTTGGTGCTTTTCAATGTTGAGGTTGTTGTTGAATTTGTTGGTGTTTTTCAATGTTGAGGTTGTTGTTGTTTTTCAATGTTGAGGTTGTTGTTGAATTTGTTGGTGTTTTTCAATGTTGAGTTTGTTGTTGAATTTGTTGGTGTTTTTCAATTTCGAGGTTGTTGCTGAATTTGTTCGTGTTTTTCAATGTTGAGGTTGTTGTTGAATTTGTTGGTGTTTTTCAATGTTGAGGTTGTTGTTGAATTTGTTGGTGTTTTTCAATGTTGAGGTTGTTGTTGTTTTTGAATGTTGAGGTTGTTGTTGAATTTGTTGGTGTTTTTCAATGTTTAGTTTGTTGTTGTTTTTCAATGTTGAGGTTGTTGTTGAATTTGTTGGTGTTTTTCAATGTTGAGGTTGTTGTTGTTTTTCAATGTTGAGGTTGTTGTTGAGTTTGTTGGTGTTTTTCAATGTTGAGGTTGTTGTTGAATTTGTTGGTGTTTTTCAATGTTGAGGTTGTTGTTGAATTTGTTGGTGTTTTTCAATGCTGAGGTTGTTGTTGTTTTTAAATGTTGGGGTTGTTGTTGAATTTGTTGGTGTTTTTCAATTTTGAGGATGTTGTTGTTTTTCAATGTTGAGGTTGCTGTTGAATTTGTTGGTGTTTTTCCATGATGAGGTTGTTGTTGTTTTTCAAAGTTGAGGTTGTTGTTGAATTTGTTGGTGTTTTTCAATGTCGGGGTTGTTGTTGAATTTGTTGGTGTTTTTCTATGTTGAATTTTTTGTTGAATTTGTTGGTGTTTTTCAATGTTGAGGTTGTTGTTTTTCAATGTTGAGGTTGTTGTTGAATTTGTTGGCGTTTTTAAATGTTGAGGTTGTTGTTGAATTTGTTGGTGTTTTCAATGTTGAGGTTTTTGTTGGATTTGTTGGTGTTTTTCAATGTTGAGGTTGTTGTTGTTTTTCAATGTTGAGGTTGTTGTTGAATTTGATGGTGTTTTTCAATGTCGAGGTTGTTGTTGAATTTGTTGGTGCTTTTCAATGTTGAGGTTGTTGTTGAATTTGTTGGTGTTTTTCAATGTTGAGGTTGTTGTTGTTTTTCAATGTTGAGGTTGTTGTTGAATTTGTTGGCGTTTTTCAATGTTGAGTTTGTTGTTGAATTTGTTGGTGTTTTTCAATGTTGAGGTTGTTGTTGAATTTGTTGGTGTTTTTCAATGTTGAGGTTGTTGTTGTTTTTCAATGTTGAGGTTGTTGTTGAGTTTGTTGGTGTTTTTCAATGTTGAGGTTGTTGTTGAATTTGTTGGTGTTTTTCAATGTTGAGGTTGTTGTTGAATTTGTTGGTGTTTTTCAATGCTGAGGTTGTTGTTGTTTTTAAATGTTGGGGTTGTTGTTGAATTTGTTGGTGTTTTTCAATTTTGAGGATGTTGTTGTTTTTCAATGTTGAGGTTGCTGTTGAATTTGTTGGTGTTTTTCCATGATGAGGTTGTTGTTGTTTTTCAATGTTGAGGTTGTTGTTGAATTTATTGGTGTTTTTCAATGTCGGGGTTGTTGTTGAATTTGTTGGTGTTTTTCTATGTTGAATTTTTTGTTGAATTTGTTGGTGTTTTTCAATGTTGAGGTTGTTGTTTTTCAATGTTGAGGTTGTTGTTGAATTTGTTGGTATTTTTAAATGTTGAGGTTGTTGTTGAATTTGTTGGTGTTTTCAATGTTGAGGTTTTTGTTGAATTTGTTGGTGTTTTTCAATGTTGAGGTTGTTGTTGTTTTTCAATGTTGAGGTTGTTGTTGAATTTGATGGTGTTTTTCAATGTCGAAGTTGTTGTTGAATTTGTTGGTGTTTTTCAATGTTGAAGTTGTTGTTGAATTTGTTGGTGTTTTTCAATGTTGAGGTTGTTGCTGTTTTTCAATGTTGAGGTTGTTGTTGAATTTGTTGGTGTTTTTCAATGTTGAGGTTGTTGTTGAATTTGTTGGTGTTTTTCAATGTTGAGGTTGTTGTTGAATTTGTTGGTGTTTTTCAATGTTGAGGTTGTTGTTATTTTTCAATGTTGAGGTTGTTGTTGAGTATGTTGGTGTTTTTCAATGTTGAGGTTGTTGTTGAATTTGTTGGTGTTTTTCAATGTTGAGGTTGTTGTTGAATTTGTTGGTGTTTTTCAATGTTGAGGTTGTTGTTGTTTTTAAATGTTGAGGTTGTTGTTGAATTTGTTGGTGTTTTTTCAAATTTGAGGTTGTTGGTGTTTTTCAATGTTGAGGTTGATTTTGAATTTGAGGGTGTTTTTCAATGTCGAGGTTGTTGTTGAATTTGTTGGTGTTTTTCAATGTGGAGGTTGTTGTTGTTTTTCAATGTTGAGGTTGTTGTTGAATTTGTTGGTGTATTTCAATGTTGAGGTTGTTGTTGTTTTTCAATGTTGAGGTTGCTGTTGTATTTGTTGGTGTTTTTCAATTTCGAGGTTGTTGTTGAATTTGTTGGTGTTTTTCAATGTTGAAGTTGTTGTTGAATTTGTTGGTGTTTTTCAATGTTGAGGTTGTTGTTGTTTTTCAATGTTGAGGTTGTTTTTGAATTTGTTGTTGTTTTTCAATGTTGAGGTTGTTGTTGTTTTTCAATGCTGAGGTTGTTGTTGAATTTGTTGGTGTTTTTCAATGTTGAGGTTGTTGTTGAATTTGTTGCTGTTTTTCAATGTTGAGGTTGTTGTTGTTTTTCAATGTTGAGGTTGTTGTTGAATTTGTTGGTGTTTTTCAATGTTTAGGTTGTTGTTGTTTTTCAATGTTGAGGTTGTTGTTGAATTTGTTGGTGTTTTTCAACGTGGAGGTTGTTGTAGAATTTGTTGGTGTTTTTCAATGTTGAGGTTGTTTTTGTTTTTCAATGTTGAGGTTGTTGTTGAATTTGTTGGTGTTTTTCAATGTTGAGTTTTTTGTTGTTTTTCAATGTTGAGGTTGTTGTTGAATTTGTGGGAGTTTTTCAATGTTGAGGTTGTTGTTGTTTTTCAATGTTGAGGTTGTTGTTGAAGTTGTTGGTGCTTTTCAATGTTGAGGTTGTTGTTGAATTTGTTGGTGTTTTTCAATGTTGAGGTTGTTGTTGTTTTTCAATGTTGAGGTTGTTGTTGAATTTGTTGGTGTTTTTCAATGTTGAGTTTGTTGTTGAATTTGTTGGTGTTTTTCAATTTCGAGGTTGTTGCTGAATTTGTTCGTGTTTTTCAATGTTGAGGTTGTTGTTGAATTTGTTGGTGTTTTTCAATGTTGAGGTTGTTGTTGAATTTGTTGGTGTTTTTCAATGTTGAGGTTGTTGTTGTTTTTGAATGTTGAGGTTGTTGTTGAATTTGTTGGTGTTTTTCAATGTTTAGTTTGTTGTTGTTTTTCAATGTTGAGGTTGTTGTTGAATTTGTTGGTGTTTTTCAATGTTGAGGTTGTTGTTGTTTTTCAATGTTGAGGTTGTTGTTGAGTTTGTTGGTGTTTTTCAATGTTGAGGTTGTTGTTGAATTTGTTGGTGTTTTTCAATGTTGAGGTTGTTGTTGAATTTGTTGGTGTTTTTCAATGCTGAGGTTGTTGTTGTTTTTAAATGTTGGGGTTGTTGTTGAATTTGTTGGTGTTTTTCAATTTTGAGGATGTTGTTGTTTTTCAATGTTGAGGTTGCTGTTGAATTTGTTGGTGTTTTTCCATGATGAGGTTGTTGTTGTTTTTCAAAGTTGAGGTTGTTGTTGAATTTGTTGGTGTTTTTCAATGTCGGGGTTGTTGTTGAATTTGTTGGTGTTTTTCTATGTTGAATTTTTTGTTGAATTTGTTGGTGTTTTTCAATGTTGAGGTTGTTGTTTTTCAATGTTGAGGTTGTTGTTGAATTTGTTGGCGTTTTTAAATGTTGAGGTTGTTGTTGAATTTGTTGGTGTTTTCAATGTTGAGGTTTTTGTTGGATTTGTTGGTGTTTTTCAATGTTGAGGTTGTTGTTGTTTTTCAATGTTGAGGTTGTTGTTGAATTTGATGGTGTTTTTCAATGTCGAGGTTGTTGTTGAATTTGTTGGTGTTTTTCAATGTTGAAGTTGTTGTTGAATTTGTTGGTGTTTTTCAATGTTGAGGTTGTTGCTGTTTTTCAATGTTGAGGTTTTTCTTGAATTTGTTGGTGTTTTTCAATGTTGAGGTTGTTGTTGAATTTGTTGGTGTTTTTCAATGTTGAGGTTGTTGTTGAATTTGTTGGTGTTTTTCAATGTTGAGGTTGTTGTTATTTTTCAATGTTGAGGTTGTTGTTGAGTATGTTGGTGTTTTTCAATGTTGAGGTTGTTGTTGAATTTGTTGGTGTTTTTCAATGTGGAGGTTGTTGTTGTTTTTCAATGTTGAGGTTGTTGTTGAATTTGTTGGTGTTTTTCAATGTTGAGATTGTTGTTGTTTTTCAATGTTGAGGTTGTTTTTGAATTTGTTGGTGTTTTTAAATGTTGAGGTTGTTGAATTTGCTGGTGTTTTGCAATGTTGAGGTTGTTGTTGTTTTTCAATGTTGAGGTTGTTGTTGAATTTGTTGGTGTATTTCAATGTTGAGGTTGTTGTTGTTTTTCAATGTTGAGGTTGTTGTTGTATTTGTTGGTGTTTTTCAATTTCGAGGTTGTTGTTGAATTTGTTGGTGTTTTTCAATGTTGAAGTTGTTGTTGAATTTGTTGGTGTTTTTCAATGTTGAGGTTGTTGTTGTTTTTCAATGTTGAGGTTATTTTTGAATTTGTTGGTGTTTTTCAATGTTGAGGTTGTTGTTGTTTTTCAATGCTGAAGTTTTTGTTGAATTTGTTGGTGTTTTTCAATGTTGAGGTTGTTGTTGAATTTGTTGCTGTTTTTCAATGTTGAGGTTGTTGTTGTTTTTCAATGTTGAGGTTGTTGTTGAATTTGTCGGTGTTTTTCAATGTTTAGGTTGTTGTTGTTTTTCAATGTTGAGGTTGTTGTTGAATTTGTTGGTGTTTTTCAACGTGGAGGTTGTTGTAGAATTTGTTGGTGTTTTTCAATGTTGAGGTTGTTTTTGTTTTTCAATGTTGAGGTTGTTGTTGAATTTGTTGGTGTTTTTCAACGTTGAGTTTTTTGTTGTTTTTCAATGTTGAGGTTGTTGTTGAATTTGTTGGTGTTTTTCAATGTTGAGGTTGTTGTTGTTTTTCAATGTTGAGGTTGTTGTTGAAGTTGTTGGTGCTTTTCAATGTTGAGATTGTTGTTGAATTTGTTGGTGTTTTTCAATGTTGAGGTTGTTGTTGTTTTTCAATGTTGAGGTTGTTGTTGAATTTGTTGGTGTTTTTCAATGTTGAGTTTGTTGTTGAATTTGTTGGTGTTTTTCAATTTCGAGGTTGTTGCTGAATTTGTTAGTGTTTTTCAATGTTGAGGTTGTTGTTGAATGTGTTGGTGTTTTTCAATGTTGAGGTTGTTGTTGAATTTGTTGGTGTTTTTCAATGTTGAGGTTGTTGTTGTTTTTGAATGTTGAGGTAGTTGTTGAATTTGTTGGTGTTTTTCAATGTTTAGTTTGTTGTTGTTTTTCAATGTTGAGGTTGTTGTTGAATTTGTTGGTGTTTTTCAATGTTGAGGTTGTTGTTGTTTTTCATTTTTGAGGTTGTTGTTGAATTTGTTGGTTTTTTTCAATGTTGAGGTTGTTGTTGTTTTTCAATGTTGAGGTTGTTGTTGAATTAGTTGGTGTTTTTTAAATTTCGAGGTTGTTGTTGAATTTGTTGGGGTTTTTCAATTTTGAAGTTGTTGTTGAATTTGTTGGTGTTTTTCAATGTTGAGGTTGTTGTTGTTTTTCAATGTTGAGGTTGTTGTTGAATTTGTTGGTGTTTTTCAATGTTGAGGTTGTTGTTGTTTTTCAATGCTGAGGTTGTTGTTGAATTTGTTGGTGTTTTTCAATGTTGAGGTTGTTGTTGAATTTGTTGGTGTTTTTCAATGTTGAGGTTGTTGTTGAATTTGTTGCTGTTTTTCAATGTTGAGGTTGTTGTTGTTTTTCAATGTTGAGGTTGTTGTTGAATTTGTTGGTGTTTTTCAATGTTTAGGTTGTTGTTGTTTTTCAATGTTGAGGTTGTTGTTGAATTTGTTGGTGTTTTTCAACGTGGAGGTTGTTGTAGAATTTGTTGGTGTTTTTCAATGTTGAGGTTGTTTTTGTTTTTCAATGTTGAGGTTGTTGTTGAATTTGTTGGTGTTTTTCAATGTTGAGTTTTTTGTTGTTTTTCAATGTTGAGGTTGTTGTTGAATTTGTGGGAGTTTTTCAATGTTGAGGTTGTTGTTGTTTTTCAATGTTGAGGTTGTTGTTGAAGTTGTTGGTGCTTTTCAATGTTGAGATTGTTGTTGAATTTGTTGGTGTTTTTCAATGTTGAGGTTGTTGTTGTTTTTCAATGTTGAGGTTGTTGTTGAATTTGTTGGTGTTTTTCAATGTTGAGTTTGTTGTTGAATTTGTTGGTGTTTTTCAATTTCGAGGTTGTTGCTGAATTTGTTAGTGTTTTTCAATGTTGAGGTTGTTGTTGAATTTGTTGGTGTTTTTCAATGTTGAGGTTGTTGTTGAATTTGTTGGTGTTTTTCAATGTTGAGGTTGTTGTTGTTTTTGAATGTTGAGGTTGTTGTTGAATTTGTTGGTGTTTTTCAATGTTTAGTTTGTTGTTGCTTTTCAATGTTGAGGTTGTTGAATTTGTTGGTGTTTTTCAATGTTGAGGTTGTTGTTGTTTTTCAATGTTGAGGTTGTTGTTGAGTTTGTTGGTGTATTTCAATGTTGAGGTTGTTGTTGAATTTGTTGGTGTTTTTCAATGTTGAGGTTGTTGTTGAATTTGTTGGTGTTTTTCAATGCTGAGGTTGTTGTTGTTTTTAAATGTTGGGGTTGTTGTTGAATTTGTTGGTGTTTTTCAATTTTGAGGATGTTGTTGTTTTTCAATGTTGAGGTTGCTGTTGAATTTGTTGGTGTTTTTCCATGATGAGGTTGTTGTTGTTTTTCAATGCTGAGGTTGTTGTTGAATTTGTTGGTGTTTTTCAATGTTGAGGTTGTTGTTGAATTTGTTGGTGTTTTTCAATGTTGAGGTTGTTGTTGAATTTGTTGCTGTTTTTCAATGTTGAGGTTGTTGTTGTTTTTCAATGTTGAGGTTGTTGTTGAATTTGTTGGTGTTTTTCAATGTTTAGGTTGTTGTTGTTTTTCAATGTTGAGGTTGTTGTTGAATTTGTTGGTGTTTTTCAAGTGGAGGTTGTTGTAGAATTTGTTGGTGTTTTTCAATGTTGAGGTTGTTTTTGTTTTTCAATGTTGAGGTTGTTGTTGAATTTGTTGGTGTTTTTCAATGCTGAGTTTTTTGTTGTTTTTCAATGTTGAGGTTGTTGTTGAATTTGTGGGAGTTTTTCAATGTTGAGGTTGTTGTTGTTTTTCAATGTTGAGGTTGTTGTTGAAGTTGTTGGTGCTTTTCAATGTTGAGATTGTTGTTGAATTTGTTGGTGTTTTTCAATGTTGAGGTTGTTGTTGTTTTTCAATGTTGAGGTTGTTGTTGAATTTGTTGGTGTTTTTCAATGTTGAGTTTGTTGTTGAATTTGTTGGTGTTTTTCAATTTCGAGGTTGTTGCTGAATTTGTTAGTGTTTTTCAATGTTGAGGTTGTTGTTGAATTTGTTGGTGTTTTTCAATGTTGAGGTTGTTGTTGAATTTGTTGGTGTTTTTCAATGTTGAGGTTGTTGTTGTTTTTGAAGGTTGAGGTTGTTGTTGAATTTGTTGGTGTTTTTCAATGTTTAGTTTGTTGTTGTTTTTCAATGTTGAGGTTGTTGAATTTGTTGGTGTTTTTCAATGTTGAGGTTGTTGTTGTTTTTCAATGTTGAGGTTGTTGTTGAGTTTGTTGGTGTTTTTCAATGTTGAGGTTGTTGTTGAATTTGTTGGTGTTTTTCAATGTTGAGGTTGTTGTTGAATTTGTTGGTGTTTTTCAATGCTGAGGTTGTTGTTGTTTTTAAATGTTGGGGTTGTTGTTGAATTTGTTGGTGTTTTTCAATTTTGAGGATGTTGTTGTTTTTCAATGTTGAGGTTGCTGTTGAATTTGTTGGTGTTTTTCCATGATGAGGTTGTTGTTGTTTTTCAATGCTGAGGTTGTTGTTGAATTTGTTGGTGTTTTTCAATGTTGAGGTTGTTGTTGAATTTGTTGGTGTTTTTCAATGTTGAGGTTGTTGTTGAATTTGTTGCTGTTTTTCAATGTTGAGGTTGTTGTTGTTTTTCAATGTTGAGGTTGTTGTTGAATTTGTTGGTGTTTTTCAATGTTTAGGTTGTTGTTGTTTTTCAATGTTGAGGTTGTTGTTGAATTTGTTGGTGTTTTTCAACGTGGAGGTTGTTGTAGAATTTGTTGGTGTTTTTCAATGTTGAGGTTGTTTTTGTTTTTCAATGTTGAGGTTGCTGTTGAATTTGATGGTGTTTTTCAATGTTGAGTTTTTTGTTGTTTTTCAATGTTGAGGTTGTTGTTGAATTTGTGGGAGTTTTTCAATGTTGAGGTTGTTGTTGTTTTTCAATGTTGAGGTTGTTGTTGAAGTTGTTGGTGCTTTTCAATGTTGAGATTGTTGTTGAATTTGTTGGTGTTTTTCAATGTTGAGGTTGTTGTTGTTTTTCAATGTTGAGGTTGTTGTTGAATTTGTTGGTGTTTTTCAATGTTGAGTTTGTTGTTGAATTTGTTGGTGTTTTTCAATTTCGAGGTTGTTGCTGAATTTGTTAGTGTTTTTCAATGTTGAGGTTGTTGTTGAATTTGTTGGTGTTTTTCAATGTTGAGGTTGTTGTTGAATTTGTTGGTGTTTTTCAATGTTGAGGTTGTTGTTGTTTTTGAAGGTTGAGGTTGTTGTTGAATTTGTTGGTGTTTTTCAATGTTTAGTTTGTTGTTGTTTTTCAATGTTGAGGTTGTTGTTGAATTTGTTGGTGTTTTTCAATGTTGAGGTTGTTGTTGTTTTTCAATGTTGAGGTTGTTGTTGAGTTTGTTGGTGTTTTTCAATGTTGAGGTTGTTGTTGAATTTGTTGGTGTTTTTCAATGTTGAGGTTGTTGTTGAATTTGTTGGTATTTTTCAATGCTGAGGTTGTTGTTGTTTTTAAATGTTGGGGTTGTTGTTGAATTTGTTGGTGTTTTTCAATTTTGAGGATGTTGTTGTTTTTCAAAGTTGAGGTTGCTGTTGAATTTGTTGGTGTTTTTCCATGATGAGGTTGTTGTTGTTTTTCAAAGTTGAGGTTGTTGTTGAATTTGTTGGTGTTTTTCAATGTCGGGGTTGTTGTTGAATTTGTTGGTGTTTTTCTATGTTGAATTTTTTGTTGAATTTGTTGGTGTTTTTCAATGTTGAGGTTGTTGTTTTTCAATGTTGAGGTTGTTGTTGAATTTGTTGGCGTTTTTAAATGTTGAGGTTGTTGTTGAATTTGTTGGTGTTTTCAATGTTGAGGTTTTTGTTGGATTTGTTGGTGTTTTTCAATGTTGAGGTTGTTGTTGTTTTTCAATGTTGAGGTTGTTGTTGAATTTGATGGTGTTTTTCAATGTCGAGGTTGTTGTTGAATTTGTTGGTGTTTTTCAATGTTGAAGTTGTTGTTGAATTTGTTGGTGTTTTTCAATGTTGAGGTTGTTGCTGTTTTTCAATGTTGAGGTTGTTGTTGAATTTGTTGGTGTTTTTCAATGTTGAGGTTGTTGTTGAATTTGTTGGTGTTTTTCAATGTTGAGGTTGTTGTTGAATTTGTTGGTGTTTTTCAATGTTGAGGTTGTTGTTATTTTTCAATGTTGAGGTTGTTGTTGAGTATGTTGGTGTTTTTCAATGTTGAGGTTGTTGTTGAATTTGTTGGTGTTTTTCAATGTTGAGGTTGTTGCTGAATTTGTTGGTGTTTTTCAATGTTGAGGTTGTTGTTGTTTTTAAATGTTGAGGTTGTTGTTGAATTTGTTGGTGTTTTTTCAATTTTGAGGTTGTTGGTGTTTTTCAATGTTGAGGTTGATTTTGAATTTGAGTGTGTTTTTCAATGTCGAGGTTGTTGTTGAATTTGTTGGTGTTTTTCAATGTGGAGGTTGTTGTTGTTTTTCAATGTTGAGGTTCTTGTTGAATTTGTTGGTGTTTTTGAATGTTGAGGTTGTTGTTGTTTTTCAATGTTGAGGTTGTTGTTGAATTTGTTGGTGTTTTTCAATGTTGAGGTTGTTGTTTTTCAATGTTGAGGTTGTTGTTGAATTTGTTGATGTTTTTCAATGTTGAAATTGTTGGTGTTTTTCAATGTTGAGGTTGTTGTTGTTTTTCAATGTTGAGGTTGCTGTTGAATTTGTAGGGGTTTTTCAAAGTTGAGGTTGTTGTTGTTTTTCAATGTTGAGGTTGTTGTTGAATTTGTTGGCGTTTTTCAATGTTGAGGTTGTTGTTGAATTTGTTGGCGTTTTTCAATGATGAGGTTGTTGTTGTTTTTCAATGTTGAGGTTGTTGAATTTGTGGGTGTTTTTCAATCTTGAGTTTGTTGTTGAATTTGTTGGTGTTTTTCAATGTTGAGGTTGTAGGTATTTTTCAATGTTGAGGTTGTTGTTGAATTTGATGGTGTTTTTCAATGTCGAGGTTGTTGTTGAATTTGTTGGTGTTTTTCAATGTTGAAGTTGTTGTTGAATTTTTTGGTGTTTTTCAATGTTGAGGTTGTTGCTGTTTTTCAATGTTGAGGTTGTTGTTGATTTTGTTGGTGTTTTTCAATGTTGAGGTTGTTGTTGAATTTGTTGGTGGTTTTCAATGTTGAGGTTGTTGTTGAATTTGTTGGTGTTTTTCAATGTTGATGTTGTTATTATTTTTCAATGTTGAGGTTGTTGTTGAGTATGTTGGTGTTTTTCAATGTTGAGGTTGTTGTTGAATTTGTTGGTGTTTTTCAATGTTGAGGTTCTTGTTGAATTTGTTGGTGTTTTTGAATGTTGAGGTTGTTGTTGTTTTTCAATGTTGAGGTTGTTGTTGAATTTGTTGGTGTATTTCAATGTTGAGGTTGTTGTTGTTTTTCAATGTTGAGGTTGTTGTTGTATTTGTTGGTGTTTTTCAATTTCGAGGTTGTTGTTGAATTTGTTGGTGTTTTTCAATGTTGAAGTTGTTGTTGAATTTGTTGGTGTTTTTCAATGTTGAGGTTGTTGTTGTTTTTCAATGTTGAGGTTGTTTTTGAATTTGTTGGTGTTTTTCAATGTTGAGGTTGTTGTTGTTTTTCAATGCTGAGGTTGTTGTTGAATTTGTTGGTGTTTTTCAATGTTGAGGTTGTTGTTGAATTTGTTGCTGTTTTTCAATGTTGAGGTTGTTGTTGTTTTTCAATGTTGAGGTTGTTGTTGAATTTGTTGGTGTTTTTCAATGTTTAGGTTGTTGTTGTTTTTCAATGTTGAGGTTGTTGTTGAATTTGTTGGTGTTTTTCAACGTGGAGGTTGTTGTAGAATTTGTTGGTGTTTTTCAATGTTGAGGTTGTTTTTGTTTTTCAATGTTGAGGTTGTTGTTGAATTTGTTGGTGTTTTTCAATGTTGAGTTTTTTGTTGTTTTTCAATGTTGAGGTTGTTGTTGAATTTGTGGGTGTTTTTCAATGTTGAGGTTGTTGTTGTTTTTCAATGTTGAGGTTGTTGTTGAAGTTGTTGGTGCTTTTCAATGTTGAGATTGTTGTTGAATTTGTTGGTGTTTTTCAATGTTGAGGTTGTTGTTGTTTTTCAATGTTGAGGTTGTTGTTGAATTTGTTGGTGTTTTTCAATGTTGAGTTTGTTGTTGAATTTGTTGGTGTTTTTCAATTTCGAGGTTGTTGCTGAATTTGTTAGTGTTTTTCAATGTTGAGGTTGTTGTTGAATGTGTTGGTGTTTTTCAATGTTGAGGTTGTTGTTGAATTTGTTGGTGTTTTTCAATGTTGAGGTTGTTGTTGTTTTTGAATGTTGAGGTTGTTGTTGAATTTGTTGGTGTTTTTCAATGTTTAGTTTGTTGTTGTTTTTCAATGTTGAGGTTGTTGTTGAATTTGTTGGTGTTTTTCAATGTTGAGGTTGTTGTTGTTTTTCATTTTTGAGGTTGTTGTTGAATTTGTTGGTGTTTTTCAATGTTGAGGTTGTTGTTGTTTTTCAATGTTGAGGTTGTTGTTGAATTAGTTGGTGTTTTTTCAATTTCGAGGTTGTTGTTGAATTTGTTGGGGTTTTTCAATTTTGAAGTTGTTGTTGAATTTGTTGGTGTTTTTCAATGTTGAGGTTGTTGTTGTTTTTCAATGTTGAGGTTGTTGTTGAATTTGTTGGTGTTTTTCAATGTTGAGGTTGTTGTTGTTTTTCAATGCTGAGGTTGTTGTTGAATTTGTTGGTGTTTTTCAATGTTGAGGTTGTTGTTGAATTTGTTGGTGTTTTTCAATGTTGAGGTTGTTGTTGTTTTTCAATGTTGAGGTTGTTGTTGAATTTGTTGGTGTTTTTCAATGTTGAGGTTGTTGTTGTTTTTCAATGCTGAGGTTGTTGTTGAATTTGTTGGTGTTTTTCAATTTCGAGGTTGTTGTTGAATTTGTTTGTGTTTTTCAATGTTGAGGTTGTTGTTATTTTTCAATGTTGAGGTTCTTGTTGAATTTGTTGGTGTTTTTGAATGTTGAGGTTGTTGTTGTTTTTCAATGTTGAGGTTGTTGTTGAATTTGTTGGTGTTTTTCAATGTTGAGGTTGTTGTTTTTCAATGTTGAGGTTGTTGTTGAATTTGTTGATGTTTTTCAATGTTGAAATTGTTGGTGTTTTTCAATGTTGAGGTTGTTGTTGTTTTTCAATGTTGAGGTTGCTGTTGAATTTGTAGGGGTTTTTCAAAGTTGAGGTTGTTGTTGTTTTTCAATGTTGAGGTTGTTGTTGAATTTGTTGGCGTTTTTCAATGTTGAGGTTGTTGTTGAATTTGTTGGCGTTTTTCAATGATGAGGTTGTTGTTGTTTTTCAATGTTGAGGTTGTTGAATTTGTGGGTGTTTTTCAATCTTGAGTTTGTTGTTGAATTTGTTGGTGTTTTTCAATGTTGAGGTTGTAGGTATTTTTCAATGTTGAGGTTGTTGTTGAATTTGATGGTGTTTTTCAATGTCGAGGTTGTTGTTGAATTTGTTGGTGTTTTTCAATGTTGAAGTTGTTGTTGAATTTTTTGGTGTTTTTCAATGTTGAGGTTGTTGCTGTTTTTCAATGTTGAGGTTGTTGTTGATTTTGTTGGTGTTTTTCAATGTTGAGGTTGTTGTTGAATTTGTTGGTGGTTTTCAATGTTGAGGTTGTTGTTGAATTTGTTGGTGTTTTTCAATGTTGATGTTGTTATTATTTTTCAATGTTGAGGTTGTTGTTGAGTATGTTGGTGTTTTTCAATGTTGAGGTTGTTGTTGAATTTGTTGGTGTTTTTCAATGTTGAGGTTGTTGTTGAATTTGTTGGTGTTTTTCAATGTTGAGGTTGTTGTTGTTTTTAAATGTTGAGGTTGTTGTTGAATTTGTTGGTGTTTTTTCAATTTTGAGGTTGTTGGTGTTTTTCAATGTTGAGGTTGATTTTGAATTTGAGGGTGTTTTTCAATGTCGAGGTTGTTGTTGAATTTGTTGGTGTTTTTCAATGTGGAGGTTGTTGTTGTTTTTCAATGTTGAGGTTGTTGTTGAATTTGTTGGTGTTTTTCAATGTTGAGATTGTTGTTGTTTTTCAATGTTGAGGTTGTTTTTAAATTTGTTGGTGTTTTTAAATGTTGAGGTTGTTGTTGAATTTGCTGGTGTTTTGCAATGTTGAGGTTGTTGTTGTTTTTCAATGTTGAGGTTGTTGTTGAATTTGTTGGTGTATTTCAATGTTGAGGTTGTTGTTGTTTTTCAATGTTGAGGTTGTTGTTGTATTTGTTGGTGTTTTTCAATTTCGAGGTTGTTGTTGAATTTGTTGGTGTTTTTCAATGTTGAAGTTGTTGTTGAATTTGTTGGTGTTTTTCAATGTTGAGGTTGTTGTTGTTTTTCAATGTTGAGGTTGTTTTTGAATTTGTTGGTGTTTTTCAATGTTGAGGTTGTTGTTGTTTTTCAATGCTGAGGTTGTTGTTGAATTTGTTGGTGTTTTTCAATGTTGAGGTTGTTGTTGAATTTGTTGCTCTTTTTCAATGTTGAGGTTGTTGTTGTTTTTCAATGTTGAGGTTGTTGTTGAATTTGTTGGTGTTTTTCAATGTTTAGGTTGTTGTTGTTTTTCAATGTTGAGGTTGTTGTTGAATTTGTTGGTGTTTTTCAACGTGGAGGTTGTTGTTGAATTTGTTGGTGTTTTTCAATGTTGAGGTTGTTGTTGTTTTTCAATGTTGAGGTTGTTGTTGAATTTGTTGGTGTTTTTCAATGTTGAGTTTTTTGTTGTTTTTCAATGTTGAGGTTGTTGTTGAATTTGTGGGTGTTTTTCAATGTTGAGGTTGTTGTTGTTTTTCAATGTTGAGGTTGTTGTTGAAGTTGTTGGTGCTTTTCAATGTTGAGATTTTTGTTGAATTTGTTGGTGTTTTTCAATGTTGAGTTTGTTGTTGAATTTGTTGGTGTTTTTCAATTTCGAGGTTGTTGCTGAATTTGTTAGTGTTTTTCAATGTTGAGGTTGTTGTTGAATTTGTTGTTGTTTTTGAATGTTGAGGTTGTTGTTGAATTTGTTGGTGTTTTTCAATGTTTAGTTTGTTGTTGTTTTTCAATGTTGAGGTTGTTGTTGAATTTGTTGGTGTTTTTCAATGTTGAGTTTGTTGTTGAATTTGTTGGTGTTTTTCAATTTCGAGGTTGTTGCTGAATTTGTTAGTGTTTTTCAATGTTGAGGTTGTTGTTGAATTTGTTGTTGTTTTTGAATGTTGAGGTTGTTGTTGAATTTGTTGGTGTTTTTCAATGTTTAGTTTGTTGTTGTTTTTCAATGTTGAGGTTGTTGTTGAATTTGTTGGTGTTTTTCAATGTTGAGGTTGTTGTTGTTTTTCAATTTTGAGGTTGTTGTTGAATTTGTTGGTGTTTTTCAATGTTGAGGTTGTTGTTGTTTTTCAATGTTGAGGTTGTTGTTGAATTTGTTGGTGTTTTTTCAATTTCGAGGTTGTTGTTGAATTTTTTGGGGTTTTTCAATGTTGAAGTTGTTGTTGAATTTGTTGGTGTTTTTCAATGTTGAGGTTGTTGTTGTTTTTCAATGTTGAGGTTGTTGTTGAATTTGTTGGTGTTTTTCAATGTTGAGGTTGTTGTTGTTTTCCAATGCTGAGGTTGTTGTTGAATTTGTTGGTGTTTTTCAATGTTGAGGTTGTTGTTGAATTTGTTTGTGTTTTTCAATGTTGAGGTTGTTGTTGTTTTTCAATGTTGAGGTTATTGTTGAATTTGTTGGTGTTTTTGAATGTTGAGGTTGTTGTTGTTTTTCAATGTTGAGGTTGTTGTTGAATTTGTTGGTGTTTTTCAATGTTGAGGTTGTTGTTGTTTTTCAATGTTGAGGTTGTTGTTGAATTTGTTGGTGTTTTTCAATGTTGAAATTGTTGGTGTTTTTCAATGTTGAGGTTGTTGTTGTTTTTCAATTTTGAGGTTGTTGTTGAATTTGTAGGGGTTTTTCAAAGTTGAGGTTGTTGTTGTTTTTCAATGTTGAGGTTGCTGTTGAATTTGTTGGTGTTTTTCAATGTAGAGGTTGTTGTTGTTATTAAATGTTGAGGTTGTTGTTGAATTTGCTGGTGTTTTTTCAATTTTGAGGTTGTTGGTGTTGTTCAATGTTGAGGTTGATTTTGAATTTGAGGGTGTTTTTCAATGTCGAGGTTGTTGTTGAATTTGTTGGTGTTTTTCAATGTTGAGATTGTTGTTGTTTTTCAATGTTGAGGTTGTTGTTGAATTTGTTGGTGTTTTTCAATGTTGAGATTGTTGTTGTTTTTCAATGTTGAGGTTGTTGTTGAATTTGTTGGTGTTTTTAAATGTTGAGGTTGTTGTTGAATTTGTTGGTGTTTTGCAATGTTGAGGTTGTTGTTGTTTTTCAATGTTGAGGTTGTTGTTGAATTTGTTGGTGTTTTTCAATGTTGAGGTTTTTGTTGTTTTTCAATGTTGAGGTTCTTGTTGTATTTGTTGGTGTTTTTCAATTTCGAGGTTGTTGTTGAATTTGTTGGTGTTTTTCAATGTTGAAGTTGTTGCTGAATTTGTTGGTGATTTTCAATGTTGAGGTTGTTGTTGTTTTTCAGTGTTGAGGTTGTTGTTGAATTTGTTGGTGTTTTTCAATGTTGAGGTTGTTGTTGTTTTTCAATGTTGAGGTTGTTGTTGAATTTGTTTGTGTTTTTCAATGTTGAGGTTGCTGTTGAATTTGTTGCTGTTTTTCAATGTTGAGGTTGTTGTTATGTTTCAATGTTGAGGTTGTTGTTGAGTTTGTTGGTGTTTTGCAATGTTGAGGTTGTTGTTGAATTTGTTGGTGGTTTTCAATGTTGAGGTTGTTGTTGAATTTGTTGGTGTTTTTCAATGTTGAGGTTGTTGTTGTTTTTCAATGTTGAGGTTGTTGTTGAATTTGTTGGTGTTTTTCAACGTTGAGGTTGTTGTTGAATTTGTTGGTGTTTTTCAATGTTGAGGTTGTTGTTGTTTTTCAATGTTGAGGTTGTTGTTGAATTTGTTGGTGTTTTTCAATGTTGAGTTTGTTGTTGTTTTTCAATGTTGAGGTTGTTGTTGAATTTGTTGCTGTTTTTCAATGTTGAGGTTGTTGTTGTTCTTCAATGTTGAGGTTGTTGTTGAATTTGTTGGTGTTTTTCAATGTTGAGGTTGTTGTTGTTTTTCAATGTTGAGGTTGTTGTTGAATTTGTTGGTGCTTTTCAATGTTGAGATTGTTGTTGAATTTGTTAGGTGTTTTTCAATGTTGAGGTTGTTGTTGTTTTTCAATGTTGAGGTTGTTGTTGAATTTGTTGGTGTTTTTCAATGTTGAGTTTGTTGTTGAATTTGTTGGTGTTTTTCAATTTCGAGGTTGTTGTTGAATTTGTTAGTGTTTTTCAATGTTGAGGTTGTTGTTGAATTTGTTGTTGTTTTTCAATGTTGAGGTTGTTGTTGAATTTGTTGGTGTTTTTCAATGTTGAGGTTGTTGTTGTTTTTCAATGTTGAGGTTGTCGTTGAATTTGTTGGTCTTTTTCAATGTTTAGTTTGTTGTTGTTTTTCAATGTTGAGGTTGTTGTTGAATTTGTTGGTGTTTTTCAATGTAGAGGTTGTTGTTGTTTTTCAATTTTGAGGTTGTTGTTGAATTTGTTGGTGTTTTTCCAATGTTGAGGTTGTTGTTGTATTTCAATGTTGAGGTTATTGTTGAATTTGTTGGTGTTTTTCAATTTCGAGGTTGTTGTTGAATTTTTTGGTGTTTCTCAATGTTGAAGTTGTTGTTGTTTTTCAATGTTGAGGTTGTTGTTGAATTTGTTGGTGTTTTTCAATGTTGAGGTTGTTGTTGTTTTTCAATGCTGAGGTTGTTGTTGAATTTGTTGGTGTTTTTCAATGTTGAGGTTATTGTTGAATTTGTTGGTGTTTTTCAATGTTGAGGTTGTTGTTGTTTTTTAATGTTGAGGTTGTTGTTGAATTTGTTGGTGTTTTTCAATGTTGAGGTTGTTGTTGAATTTGTTGGTGTTTTTCAATGTTGAGGTTGTTGTTGTTTTTCCATGTTGAGGTTGTTGTTGAATTTGTTGGTGCTTTTCAATGTTGAGATTGTTGTTGAATTTGTTGGTGTTTTTCAATGTTGAGGTTGTTGTTGTTTTTCAATGTTGAGGTTGTTGTTGAATTTGTTGGTGTTTTTCAATGTTGAGTTTGTTGTTGAATTTGTTGGTGTTTTTCAATTTCGAGGTTGTTGTTGAATTTGTTAGTGTTTTTCAATGTTGAGGTTGTTGTTGAATTTGTTGGTGTTTTTCAATGTTGAGGTTGTTGTTGTTTTTCAATGTTGAGGCTGTTGTTGAATTTGTTGGTGTTTTTCAATGTTTAGTTTGTTGTTGTTTTTCAATGTTGAGGTTGTTGTTGAATTTGTTGGTGTTTTTCAATGTTGAGGTTGTTGTTGTTTTTCAATTTTGAGGTTGTTGTTGAATTTGTTGGTGTTTTTCAATGTTGAGTTTGTTGTTGAATTTGTTGGTGTTTTTCAATTTCGAGGTTGTTGTTGAATTTGTTAGTGTTTTTCAATGTTGAGGTTGTTGTTGAATTTGTTGGTGTTTTTCAATGTTGAGGTTGTTGTTGAATTTGTTGGTGTTTTTCAATGTTGAGGTTGTTGTTGTTTTTCAATGTTGAGGTTGTCGTTGAATTTGTTGGTCTTTTTCAATGTTTAGTTTGTTGTTGTTTTTCAATGTTGAGGTTGTTGTTGAATTTGTTGGTGTTTTTCAATGTAGAGGTTGTTTTTGTTTTTCAATTTTGAGGTTGTTTTTGAATTTGTTGGTGTTTTTCCAATGTTGAGGTTGTTGTTGTATTTCAATGTTGAGGTTATTGTTGAATTTGTTGGTGTTTTTCAATTTCGAGGTTGTTGTTGAATTTTTTGGTGTTTTTCAATGTTGAAGTTGTTGTTGTTTTTCAATGTTGAGGTTGTTGTTGAATTTGTTGGTGTTTTTCAATGTTGAGATTGTTGTTGTTTTTCAATGTTGAGGTTGTTGTTGAATTTGTTGGTGTTTTTAAATGTTGAGGTTGTTGTTGAATTTGTTGGTGTTTTGCAATGTTGAGGTTGTTGTTGTTTTTCAATGTTGAGGTTGTTGTTGAATTTGTTGGTGTTTTTCAATGTTGAGGTTTTTGTTGTTTTTCAATGTTGAGGTTCTTGTTGTATTTGTTGGTGTTTTTCAATTTCGAGGTTGTTGTTGAATTTGTTGGTGTTTTTCAATGTTGAAGTTGTTGCTGAATTTGTTGGTGATTTTCAATGTTGAGGTTGTTGTTGTTTTTCAGTGTTGAGGTTGTTGTTGAATTTGTTGGTGTTTTTCAATGTTGAGGTTGTTGTTGTTTTTCAATGTTGAGGTTGTTGTTGAATTTGTTTGTGTTTTTCAATGTTGAGGTTGTTGTTGAATTTGTTGGTGTTTTTCAATGTTGAGGTTGTTGTTATGTTTCAATGTTGAGGTTGTTGTTGAGTTTGTTGGTGTTTTGCAATGTTGAGGTTGTTGTTGAATTTGTTGGTGTTTTTCAATGTTGAGGTTGTTGTTGAATTTGTTGGTGTTTTTCAATGTTGAGGTTGTTGTTGTTTTTCAATGTTGAGGTTGTTGTTGAATTTGTTGGTGTTTTTCAACGTTGAGGTTGTTGTTGAATTTGTTGGTGTTTTTCAATGTTGAGGTTGTTGTTGTTTTTCAATGTTGAGGTTGTTGTTGAATTTGTTGGTGTTTTTCAATGTTGAGTTTGTTGTTGTTTTTCAATGTTGAGGTTGTTGTTCAATTTGTTGCTGTTTTTCAATGTTGAGGTTGTTGTTGTTCTTCAATGTTGAGGTTGTTGTTGAATTTGTTGGTGTTTTTCAATGTTGAGGTTGTTGTTGTTTTTCAATGTTGAGGTTGTTGTTGAATTTGTTGGTGCTTTTCAATGTTGAGATTGTTGTTGAATTTGTTAGGTGTTTTTCAATGTTGAGGTTGTTGTTGTTTTTCAATGTTGAGGTTGTTGTTGAATTTGTTGGTGTTTTTCAATGTTGAGTTTGTTGTTGAATTTGTTGGTGTTTTTCAATTTCGAGGTTGTTGTTGAATTTGTTAGTGTTTTTCAATGTTGAGGTTGTTGTTGAATTTGTTGTTGTTTTTCAATGTTGAGGTTGTTGTTGAATTTGTTGGTGTTTTTCAATGTTGAGGTTGTTGTTGTTTTTCAATGTTGAGGTTGTCGTTGAATTTGTTGGTCTTTTTCAATGTTTAGTTTGTTGTTGTTTTTCAATGTTGAGGTTGTTGTTGAATTTGTTGGTGTTTTTCAATGTAGAGGTTGTTGTTGTTTTTCAATTTTGAGGTTGTTGTTGAATTTGTTGGTGTTTTTCCAATGTTGAGGTTGTTGTTGTATTTCAATGTTGAGGTTATTGTTGAATTTGTTGGTGTTTTTCAATTTCGAGGTTGTTGTTGAATTTTTTGGTGTTTCTCAATGTTGAAGTTGTTGTTGTTTTTCAATGTTGAGGTTGTTGTTGAATTTGTTGGTGTTTTTCAATGTTGAGGTTGTTGTTGTTTTTCAATGCTGAGGTTGTTGTTGAATTTGTTGGTGTTTTTCAATGTTGAGGTTATTGTTGAATTTGTTGGTGTTTTTCAATGTTGAGGTTGTTGTTGTTTTTTAATGTTGAGGTTGTTGTTGAATTTGTTGGTGTTTTTCAATGTTGAGGTTGTTGTTGAATTTGTTGGTGTTTTTCAATGTTGAGGTTGTTGTTGTTTTTCAATGTTGAGGTTGTTGTTGAATTTGTTGGTGCTTTTCAATGTTGAGATTGTTGTTGAATTTGTTGGTGTTTTTCAATGTTGAGGTTGTTGTTGTTTTTCAATGTTGAGGTTGTTGTTGAATTTGTTGGTGTTTTTCAATGTTGAGTTTGTTGTTGAATTTGTTGGTGTTTTTCAATTTCGAGGTTGTTGTTGAATTTGTTAGTGTTTTTCAATGTTGAGGTTGTTGTTGAATTTGTTGGTGTTTTTCAATGTTGAGGTTGTTGTTGTTTTTCAATGTTGAGGCTGTTGTTGAATTTGTTGGTGTTTTTCAATGTTTAGTTTGTTGTTGTTTTTCAATGTTGAGGTTGTTGTTGAATTTGTTGGTGTTTTTCAATGTTGAGGTTGTTGTTGTTTTTCAATTTTGAGGTTGTTGTTGAATTTGTTGGTGTTTTTCAATGTTGAGTTTGTTGTTGAATTTGTTGGTGTTTTTCAATTTCGAGGTTGTTGTTGAATTTGTTAGTGTTTTTCAATGTTGAGGTTGTTGTTGAATTTGTTGGTGTTTTTCAATGTTGAGGTTGTTGTTGAATTTGTTGGTGTTTTTCAATGTTGAGGTTGTTGTTGTTTTTCAATGTTGAGGTTGTCGTTGAATTTGTTGGTCTTTTTCAATGTTTAGTTTGTTGTTGTTTTTCAATGTTGAGGTTGTTGTTGAATTTGTTGGTGTTTTTCAATGTAGAGGTTGTTTTTGTTTTTCAATTTTGAGGTTGTTTTTGAATTTGTTGGTGTTTTTCCAATGTTGAGGTTGTTGTTGTATTTCAATGTTGAGGTTATTGTTGAATTTGTTGGTGGTTTTCAATTTCGAGGTTGTTGTTGAATTTTTTGGTGTTTTTCAATGTTGAAGTTGTTGTTGTTTTTCAATGTTGAGGTTGTTGTTGAATTTGTTGGTGTTTTTCAATGTTGAGGTTGTTGTTGTTTTTCAATGCTGAGGTTGTTGTTGAATTTGTTGGTGTTTTTCAATGTTGAGGTTATTGTTGAATTTGTTGGTGTTTTTCAATGTTGAGGTTGTTGTTGTTTTTTAATGTTGAGGTTGTTGTTGAATTTGTTGGTGTTTTTCAATGTTGAGGTTGTTGTTGAATTTGTTGGTGTTTTTCAATGTTGAGGTTGTTGTTGTTTTTCAATGTTGAGGTTGTTGTTGAATTTGTTGGTGCTTTTCAATGTTGAGATTGTTGTTGAATTTGTTGGTGTTTTTCAATGTTGAGGTTGTTGTTGTTTTTCAATGTTGAGGTTGTTGTTGAATTTGTTGGTGTTTTTCAATGTTGAGTTTGTTGTTGAATTTGTTGGTGTTTTTCAATTTCGAGGTTGTTGTTGAATTTGTTAGTGTTTTTCAATGTTGAGGTTGTTGTTGAATTTGTTGGTGTTTTTCAATGTTGAGGTTGTTGTTGTTTTTCAATGTTGAGGCTGTTGTTGAATTTGTTGGGGTTTTTCAATGTTTAGTTTGTTGTTGTTTTTCAATGTTGAGGTTGTTGTTGAATTTGTTGGTGTTTTTCAATGTTGAGGTTGTTGTTGTTTTTCAATTTTGAGGTTGTTGTTGAATTTGTTGGTGTTTTTCAATGCTGAGGTTGTTGTTGTTTTTCAATGTTGAGGTTGATGTTGAATTTGTTGGTGTTTTTCAATTTCGAGGTTGTTGTTGAATTTGTTGGTGTTTTTCAATGTTGAAGTTGTTGTTGAATTTGTTGGTGTTTTTCAATGTTGAGGTTGTTGTTGTTTTTCAATGTTGAGGTTGTTGTTGAATTTGTTGGTGTTTTTCAATGTTGAGGTTGTTGTTGTTTTTCAATGCTAAGGTTGTTGTTGAATTTGTTGGTGTTTTTCAATGTTGAGGTTGTTGTTGAATTTGTTGGTGTTTTTCAATGTTGAGGTTGTTGTTGTTTTTCAATGTTGAGGTTGTTGTTGAATTTGTTGGTGTTTTTCAATGTTGAGGTTGTATTTGTTTTTCAATGTTGAGGTTGTTGTTGAATTTGTTGGTGTTTTTCAATTTCGAGGTTGTTGTTGAATTTGTTTGTGTTTTTCAATGTTGAGGTTGTTGTTCTTTTTCAACGTTGAAGTTATTGTTGAATTTGTTGGTGTTTTTCAATGTTGAGGTTGTTGTTGTTTTTCAATGTTGAGGTTGTTGTTGAATTTGTTGGTGTTTTTCAATGTTGAGTTTGTTGTTGTTTTTCAATGTTGAGGTTGTTGTTGAATTTGTTGGTGTTTTTCAATGTTGAGGTTGTTGTTGTTTTTCAATGTTGAGGTTGTTGTTGAATTTGTTGGTGTTTTTCAATGTTGAGGTTGTTGTTGAATTTGTTGGTGTTTTTCAATGTTGAGGTTGTTGTTGTTTTTCAATGTTGAGGTTGTTGTTGAGTTTGTTGGTGTTTTTCAATGTTGAGGTTGTTGTTGAATTTGTTTGTGTTTTTCAATGTTGAGGTTGTTGTTGAATTTGTTGGTGTTTTTCAATGCTGAAGTTGTTGTTGTTTTTCAATGTTGAGGTTGTTGTTGAATTTGTTGGTGTTTTTCCATGATGAGGTTGTTGTTGTTTTTCAAAGTTGAGGTTGTTGTGGAATTTGTTGGTGTTTTTCAATGTCGGGGTTGTTGTTGAATTTGTTGGTGTTTTTCTATGTTGAATGTTTTGTTGAATTTGTTGGTGTTTTTCAATGTTGAGGTTGTTGTTTTTCAATCTTGAAGTTGTTGTTGAATTTGTTGGCGTTTTTAAATGTTGAGGTTGTTGTTGAATTTGTTGGTGTTTTCAATGTTGAGGTTTTTGTTGAATTTGTTGGTGTTTTTCAATGTTGAGGTTGTTGTTGTTTTTCAATGTTGAGGTTGTTGAATTTGATGGTGTTTTTCAATGTCGAGGTTGTTGTTGAATTTGTTGGTGTTTTTCAATGTTGAAGTTGTTGTTGAATTTGTTGGTGTTTTTCAATGTTGAGGTTGTTGCTGTTTTTCAATGATGAGGTTGTTGTTGAATTTGTTGGTGTTTTTCAATGTTGAGGTTGTTGTTGAATTTGTTGGTGTTTTTCAATGTTGAGGTTGTTGTTGAATTTTGTGGTGTTTTTCAATGTTGAGGTTCATGTTATTTTTCAATGTTGAGGTTGTTGTTGAGTTTGTTGGTGTTTTTCAATGTTGAGGTTGTTGTTGAATTTGTTGGTGTTTTTCAATGTTGAGGTTGTTGTTGAATTTGTTGGTGTTTTTCAATGTTGAGGTTGTTGTTGTTTTTAAATGTTGAGGTTGTTGTTGAATTTGTTGGTGTTTTTTCAATTTTGAGGTTGTTGGTGTTTTTCAATGTTGAGGTTGATTTTGAATTTGTGGGTGTTTTTCAATGTCGAGGTTGTTGTTGAATTTGTTGGTGTTTTTCAATGTTGAGGTTGTTGTTGTTTTTCAATGTTGAGGTTGTTGTTGAATTTGTTGGTGTATTTCAATGTTGAGGTTGTTGTTGTTTTTCAATGTTGAGGTTGTTGTTATATTTGTTGGTGTTTTTCAATTTCGAGGTTGTTGTTGAATTTGTTGGTGTTTTTCAATGTTGAAGTTCTTGTTGAATTTGTTGGTGTTTTTCAATGTTTAGGTTGTTGTTGTTTTTCAATGTTGAGGTTGTTGTTGAATTTGTTGGTGTTTTTCAATGTTTAGGTTGTTGTTGTTTTTCAATGTTGAGGTTGTTGTTGAATTTGTTGGTGTTTTTCAACGTTGAGGTTGTTGTTGAATTTGTTGGTGTTTTTCAATGTTGAGGTTGTTGTTGTTTTTCAATGTTGCGGTTGTTGTTGAATTTGTTGGTGTTTTTCAATGTTGAGTTTTTTGTTGTTTTTCAATGTTGAGGTTGTTGTTGAATTTGTTGGTGTTTTTCAATGTTGAGGTTGTTGTTGTTTTTCAATGTTGAGGTTGTTGTTGAATTTGTTGGTCCTTTTCAATGTTGAGATTGTTGTTGAATTTGTTGGTGTTTTTCAATGTTGAGGTTGTTGTTGTTTTTCAATGTTGAGATTGTTGTTGAATTTGTTGGTGTTTTTCAATGTTGAGTTTGTTGTTGAATTTGTTGGTGTTTTTCAATTTCGAGGTTGTTGTTGAATTTGTTAGTGTTTTTCAATGTTGAGGTTGTTGTTGAAATTGTTGGTGTTTTTCAATGTTGAGGTTGTTGTTGAATTTGTTGGTGTTTTTCAATGTTGAGGTTGTTGTTGTTTTTCAATGTTGAGGTTGTCGTTGAATTTGTTGGTGTTTTTCAATGTTTAGTTTGTTGTTGTTTTTCAATGTTGAGGTTGTTGTTGAATTTGTTGGTGTTTTTCAATGTAGAGGTTGTTGTTGTTTTTCAATTTTGAGGTTGTTGTTGAATTTGTTGGTGTTTTTCAATGTTGAGGTTGTTGTTGTTTTTCAATGTTGAGGTTGTTGTTGAATTTGTTGGTGTTTTTCAATTTCGAGGTTGCTGTTGAATTTTTGGTGTTTTTCAATGTTGAAGTTGTTGTTGAATTTGTTGGTGCTTTTCAATGTTGAGGTTGTTGTTGTTTTTCAATGTTGAGGTTGTTGTTGAATTTGTTGTTGTTTTTCAATATTGAGGTTGTTGTTGAATTTGTTGGTGTTTTTCAATGTAGAGGTTGTTGTTGTTTTTCAATTTTGAGGTTGTTGTTGAATTTGTTGGTGTTTTTCCAATGTTGCGGTCGTTGTTGTATTTCAATGTTGAGGTTATTGTTGAATTTGTTGGTGTTTTTCAATTTCGAGGTTGTTGTTGAATTTTTTGGTGTTTTTCAATGTTGAAGTTGTTGTTGTTTTTCAATGTTGACGTTGTTGTTGAATTTGTTGGTGTTTTTCAATGTTGAGGTTGTTGTTGTTTTTCAATGCTGAGGTTGTTGTTGAATTTGTTGGTGTTTTTCAATGTTGAGGTTATTGTTGAATTTGTTGGTGTTTTTCAATGTTGAGGTTGTTGTTGTTTTTTAATGTTGAGGTTGTTGTTGAATTTGTTGGTGTTTTTCAATGTTGAGGTTGTTGTTGAATTTGTTGGTGTTTTTCAATGTTGAGGTTGTTGTTGTTTTTCAATGTTGAGGTTGTTGTTGAATTTGTTGGTGCTTTTCAATTTTGAGATTGTTGTTGAATTTGTTGGTGTTTTTCAATGTTGAGGTTGTTGTTGTTTTTCAATGTTGAGGTTGTTGTTGAATTTGTTGGTTTTTTTCAATGTTGAGTTTGTTGTTGAATTTGTTGGTGTTTTTCAATTTCGAGGTTGTTGTTGAATTTGTTAGTGTTTTTCAATGTTGAGGTTGTTGTTGAATTTGTTGGTGTTTTTCAATGTTGTGGTTGTTGTTGTTTTTCAATGTTGAGGCTGTTGTTGAATTTGTTGGTGTTTTTCAATGTTTAGTTTGTTGTTGTTTTTCAATGTTGAGGTTGTTGTTGAATTTGTTGGTGTTCTTCAATGTTGAGGTTGTTGTTGTTTTTCAATTTTGAGGTTGTTGTTGAATTTGTTGGTGTTTTTCAATGCTGAGGTTGTTGTTGTTTTTCAATGTTGAGGTTGATGTTGAATTTCTTGGTGTTTTTCAATTTCGAGGTTGTTGTTGAATTTGTTGGTGTTTTTCAATGTTGAAGTTGTTGTTGAATTTGTTGGTGTTTTTCAATGTTGAGGTTGTTGTTGTTTTTCAATGTTGAGGTTGTTGTTGAATTTGTTGGTGTTTTTCAATGTTGAGGTTGTTGTTGTTTTTCAATGCTAAGGTTGTTGTTGAATTTGTTGGTGTTTTTCAATGTTGAGGTTGTTGTTGTTTTTCAATGTTGAGGTTGTTGTTGAATTTGTTGGTGTTTTTCAATGTTGAGGTTGTATTTGTTTTTCAATGTTGAGGTTGTTGTTGAATTTGTTGGTGTTTTTCAATTTCGAGGTTGTTGTTGAATTTGTTTGTGTTTTTCAATGTTGAGGTTGTTGTTCTTTTTCAACGTTGAGGTTATTTTTGAATTTGTTGGTGTTTTTCAATGTTGAGGTTGTTGTTGTTTTTCAATGTTGAGGTTGTTGTTGAATTTGTTGGTGTTTTTCAATGTTGAGTTTGTTGTTGTTTTTCAATGTTGAGGTTGTTGTTGAATTTGTTGGTGTTTTTCAATGTTGAGGTTGTTGTTGTTTTTCAATGTTGAGGTTGTTGTTGAATTTGTTGGTGTTTTTCAATGTTGAGGTTGTTGTTGAATTTGTTGGTGTTTTTCAATGTTGAGGTTGTTGTTGTTTTTCAATGTTGAGGTTGTTGTTGAGTTTGTTGGTGTTTTTCAATGTTGAGGTTGTTGTTGAATTTGTTGGTGTTCTTCAATGTTGAGGTTGTTGTTGAATTTGTTGGTGTTTTTCAATGCTGAGGTTGTTGTTGTTTTTCAATGTTGAGGTTGTTGTTGAATTTGTTGGTGTTTTTCCATGATGAGGTTGTTGTTGTTTTTCAAAGTTGAGGTTGTTGTGGAATTTGTTGGTGTTTTTCAATGTCGGGGTTGTTGTTGAATTTGTTGGTGTTTTTCTATGTTGAATGTTTTGTTGAATTTGTTGGTGTTTTTCAATGTTGAGGTTGTTGTTTTTCAATCTTGAAGTTGTTGTTGAATTTGTTGGCGTTTTTAAATGTTGAGGTTGTTGTTGAATTTGTTGGTGTTTTCAATGTTGAGGTTTTTGTTGAATTTGTTGGTGTTTTTCAATGTTGAGGTTGTTGTTGTTTTTCAATGTTGAGGTTGTTGTTGAATTTGATGGTGTTTTTCAATGTCGAGGTTGTTGTTGAATTTGTTGGTGTTTTTCAATGTTGAAGTTGTTGTTGAATTTGTTGGTGTTTTTCAATGTTGAGGTTGTTGCTGTTTTTCAATGTTGAGGTTGTTGTTGAATTTGTTGGTGTTTTTCAATGTTGAGGTTGTTGTTGAATTTGTTGGTGTTTTTCAATGTTGAGGTTGTTGTTGAATTTGTTGGTGTTTTTCAATGTTGAGGTTCATGTTATTTTTCAATGTTGAGGTTGTTGTTGAGTTTGTTGGTGTTTTTCAATGTTGAGGTTGTTGTTGAATTTGTTGGTGTTTTTCAATGTTGAGGTTGTTGTTGAATTTGTTGGTGTTTTTCAATGTTGAGGTTGTTGTTGTTTTTAAATGTTGAGGTTGTTGTTGAATTTGTTGGTGTTTTTTTCAATTTTGAGGTTGTTGGTGTTTTTCAATGTTGAGGTTGATTTTGAATTTGTTGGTGTTTTTCAATGTTGAGGTTGTTGTTGTTTTTCAATGTTGAGGTTGTTGTTGAATTTGTTGGTGTATTTCAATGTTGAGGTTGTTGTTGTTTTTCAATGTTGAGGTTGTTGTTATATTTGTTGGTGTTTTTCAATTTCGAGGTTGTTGTTGAATTTGTTGGTGTTTTTCAATGTTGAAGTTCTTGTTGAATTTGTTGGTGTTTTTCAATGTTTAGGTTGTTGTTGTTTTTCAATGTTGAGGTTGTTGTTGAATTTGTTGGTGTTTTTCAATGTTTAGGTTGTTGTTGTTTTTCAATGTTGAGGTTGTTGTTGTAATTGTTGGTGTTTTTCAATGTTGAGGTTGTTGTTGAATTTGTTGGTGTTTTTCAATGTTGAGGTTGTTGTTGTTTTTCAATGTTGAGGTTGTCGTTGAATTTGTTGGTGTTTTTCAATGTTTAGTTTGTTGTTGTTTTTCAATGTTGAGGTTGTTGTTGAATTTGTTGGTGTTTTTCAATGTAGAAGGTTGTTGTTGTTTTTCAATTTTGAGGTTGTTGTTGAATTTGTTTGGTGTTTTTCAATGTTGAGGTTGTTGGTGTTTTTCAATGTTGAGGTTGTTGTTGAATTTGTTGGTGTTTTTCAATTTCGAGGTTGCTGTTGAATTTTTGGTGTTTTTCAATGTTGAAGTTGTTGTTGAATTTGTTGGTGTTTTTCAATGTTGAGGTTGTTGTTGTTTTTCAATGTTGAGGTTGTTGTTGAATTTGTTGTTGTTTTTTCAATGTTGAGGTTGTTGTTGAATTTGTTGGTGTTTTTTCAATGTAGAGGTTGTTGTTGTTTTTTCAATTTGGAGGTTGTTGTTGAATTTGTTGGTGTTTTTCCAATGTTGAGGTTGTTGTTGTATTTCAATGTTGAGCTTATTGTTGAATTTGTTGGTGTTTTTTCAATTTCGAGGTTGTTGTTGAATTTTTTGGTGTTTCTCAATGTTGAAGTTGTTGTTGTTTTTCAATGTTGAGGTTGTTGTTGAATTTGTTGGTGGGTTTTCAATGTTGAGGTTGTTGTTGTTTTTCAATGCTGAGGTTGTTGTTGAATTTGTTGGTGTTTTTCAATGTTGAGGTTATTGTTGAATTTGTTGGTGTTTTTCAATGTTGAGGTTGTTGTTGTTTTTTAATGTTGAGGTTGTTGTTGAATTTGTTGGTGTTTTTCAATGTTGAGGTTGTTGTTGAATTTGTTGGTGTTTTTCAATGTTGAGGTTGTTGTTGTTTTTCAATGTTGAGGTTGTTGTTGAATTTGTTTGCGCTTTTCAATTTTGAGATTGTTGTTGAATTTGTTGGTGTTTTTCAATGTTGAGGTTGTTGTTGTTTTTCAATGTTGAGGTTGTTGTTGAATTTGTTGGTGTTTTTCAATGTTGAGTTTGTTGTTGAATTTGTTGGTGTTTTTCAATTTCGAGGTTGTTGTTGAATTTGTTAGTGTTTTTCAATGTTGACGTTGTTGTTGAATTTGTTGGTGTTTTTCAATGTTGAGGTTGTTGTTGTTTTTCAATGTTGAGGCTGTTGTTGAATTTGTTGGTGTTTTTCAATGTTTAGTTTGTTGTTGTTTTTCAATGTTGAGGTTGTTGTTGAATTTGTTGGTGTTTTTCAATGTTGAGGTTGTTGTTGTTTTTCAATTTTGAGGTTGTTGTTGAATTTGTTGGTGTTTTTCAATGCTGAGGTTGTTGTTGTTTTTCAATGTTGAGGTTGATGTTGAATTTGTTGGTGTTTTTCAATTTCGAGGTTGTTGTTGAATTTGTTGGTGTTTTTCAATGTTGAAGTTGTTGTTGAATTTGTTGGTGTTTTTCAATGTTGAGGTTGTTGTTGTTTTTCAATGTTGAGGTTGTTGTTGAATTTGTTGGTGTTTTTCAATGTTGAGGTTGTTGTTGTTTTTCAATGCTAAGGTTGTTGTTGAATTTGTTGGTGTTTTTCAATGTTGAGGTTGTTGTTGTTTTTCAATGTTGAGGTTGTTGTTGAATTTGTTGGTGTTTTTCAATGTTGAGGTTGTATTTGTTTTTCAATGTTAAGGTTGTTGTTGAATTTGTTGGTGTTTTTCAATTTCGAGGTTGTTGTTGAATTTGTTTGTGTTTTTCAATGTTGAGGTTGTTGTTCTTTTTCAACGTTGAGGTTATTGTTGAATTTGTTGGTGTTTTTCAATGTTGAGGTTGTTGTTGTTTTTCAATGTTGAGGTTGTTGTTGAATTTGTTGGTGTTTTTCAATGTTGAGTTTGTTGTTGTTTTTCAATGTTGAGGTTTTTGTTGAATTTGTTGGTGTTTTTCAATGTTGAGGTTGTTGTTGTTTTTCAATGTTGAGGTTGTTGTTGAATTTGTTGGTGTTTTTCAATGTTGAGGTTGTTGTTGAATTTGTTGGTGTTTTTCAATGTTGAGGTTGTTGTTGTTTTTCAATGTTGAGGTTGTTGTTGAATTTGTTGGTGTTTTTCAATGTTGAGGTTGTTGTTGTTTTTCAATGCTGAGGTTGTTGTTGAATTTGTTGGTGTTTTTCAATGTTGAGGTTATTGTTGAATTTGTTGGTGTTTTTCAATGTTGAGGTTGTTGTTGTTTTTTAATGTTGAGGTTGTTGTTGAATTTGTTGGTGTTTTTCAATGTTGAGGTTGTTGTTGAATTTGTTGGTGCTTTTCAATGTTGAGGTTGTTGTTGTTTTTCAATGTTGAGGTTGTTGTTGAATTTGTTGGTGTTTTTCAATGTTGAGGTTGTTGTTGAATTTGTTGGTGTTTTTCAATGTTGAGGTTCATGTTATTTTTCAATGTTGAGGTTGTTGTTGAGTTTGTTGGTGTTTTTCAATGTTGAGGTTGTTGTTGAATTTGTTGGTGTTTTTCAATGTTGAGGTTGTTGTTGAATTTGTTGGTGTTTTTCAATGTTGAGGTTGTTGTTGTTTTTAAATGTTGAGGTTGTTGTTGAATTTGTTGGTGTTTTTTCAATTTTGAGGTTGTTGGTGTTTTTCAATGTTGAGGTTGATTTTGAATTTGTTGGTGTTTTTCAATGTTGAGGTTGTTGTTGTTTTTCAATGTTGAGGTTGTTGTTGAATTTGTTGGTGTATTTCAATGTTGAGGTTGTTGTTGTTTTTCAATGTTGAGGTTGTTGTTATATTTGTTGGTGTTTTTCAATTTCGAGGTTGTTGTTGAATTTGTTGGTGTTTTTCAATGTTGAAGTTCTTGTTGAATTTGTTGGTGTTTTTCAATGTTTAGGTTGTTGTTGTTTTTCAATGTTGAGGTTGTTGTTGAATTTGTTGGTGTTTTTCAATGTTTAGGTTGTTGTTGTTTTTCAATGTTGAGGTTGTTGTTGAAATTGTTGGTGTTTTTCAATGTTGAGGTTGTTGTTGAATTTGTTGGTGTTTTTCAATGTTGAGGTTGTTGTTGTTTTTCAATGTTGAGGTTGTCGTTGAATTTGTTGGTGTTTTTCAATGTTTAGTTTGTTGTTGTTTTTCAATGTTGAGGTTGTTGTTGAATTTGTTGGTGTTTTTCAATGTAGAGGTTGTTGTTGTTTTTCAATTTTGAGGTTGTTGTTGAATTTGTTGGTGTTTTTCAATGTTGAGGTTGTTGGTGTTTTTCAATGTTGAGGTTGTTGTTGAATTTGTTGGTGTTTTTCAATTTCGAGGTTGCTGTTGAATTTTTGGTGTTTTTCAATGTTGAAGTTGTTGTTGAATTTGTTGGTGTTTTTCAATGTTGAGGTTGTTGTTGTTTTTCAATGTTGAGGTTGTTGTTGAATTTGTTGTTGTTTTTCAATGTTGAGGTTGTTGTTGAATTTGTTGGTGTTTTTCAATGTAGAGGTTGTTGTTGTTTTTCAATTTTGAGGTTGTTGTTGAATTTGTTGGTGTTTTTCCAATGTTGAGGTTGTTGTTGTATTTCAATGTTGAGGTTATTGTTGAATTTGTTGGTGTTTTTCAATTTCGAGGTTGTTGTTGAATTTTTTGGTGTTTTTCAATGTTGAAGTTGTTGTTGTTTTTAAATGTTGAGGTTGTTGTTGAATTTGTTGGTGGTTTTCAATGTTGAGGTTGTTGTTGTTTTTCAATGCTGAGGTTGTTGTTGAATTTGTTGGTGTTTTTCAATGTTGAGGTTATTGT
The DNA here is from genome assembly GCA_026770705.1 of Isurus oxyrinchus. Lineage (NCBI taxonomy): Eukaryota > Metazoa > Chordata > Chondrichthyes > Lamniformes > Lamnidae > Isurus > Isurus oxyrinchus. The sequence goes on along the minus strand of JANJGN010000443.1, from coordinate 222,786 downwards.
TGAATTTGTTGGTGTTTTTCAATGTTGAGGTTGTTGTTGTTTTTTAATGTTGAGGTTGTTGTTGAATTTGTTGGTGTTTTTCAATGTTGAGGTTGTTGTTGAATTTGTTGGTGTTTTTCAATGTTGAGGTTGTTGTTGTTTTTCAATGTTGAGGTTGTTGTTGAATTTGTTTGTGCTTTTCAATTTTGAGATTGTTGTTGAATTTGTTGGTGTTTTTCAATGTTGAGGTTGTTGTTGTTTTTCAATGTTGAGGTTGTTGTTGAATTTGTTGGTGTTTTTCAATGTTGAGTTTGTTGTTGAATTTGTTGGTGTTTTTCAATTTCGAGGTTGTTGTTGAATTTGTTAGTGTTTTTCAATGTTGAGGTTGTTGTTGAATTTGTTGGTGTTTTTCAATGTTGAGGTTGTTGTTGTTTTTCAATGTTGAGGCTGTTGTTGAATTTGTTGGTGTTTTTCAATGTTTAGTTTGTTGTTGTTTTTCAAGGTTGAGGTTGTTGTTGAATTTGTTGGTGTTTTCAATGTTGAGGTTGTTGTTGTTTTTCAATTTTGAGGTTGTTGTTGAATTTGTTGGTGTTTTTCAATGCTGAGGTTGTTGTTGTTTTTCAATGTTGAGGTTGATGTTGAATTTGTTGGTGTTTTTCAATTTCGAGGTTGTTGTTGAATTTGTTGGTGTTTTTCAATGTTGAAGTTGTTGTTGAATTTGTTGGTGTTTTTCAATGTTGAGGTTGTTGTTGTTTTTCAATGTTGAGGTTGTTGTTGAATTTGTTGGTGTTTTTCAATGTTGAGTTTGTTGTTGTTTTTCAATGCTAAGGTTGTTGTTGAATTTGTTGGTGTTTTTCAATGTTGAGGTTGTTGTTGTTTTTCAATGTTGAGGTTGTTGTTGAATTTGTTGGTGTTTTTCAATGTTGAGGTTGTATTTGTTTTTCAATGTTGAGGTTGTTGTTGAATTTGTTGGTGTTTTTCAATTTCGAGGTTGTTGTTGAATTTGTTTGTGTTTTTCAATGTTGAGGTTGTTGTTCTTTTTCAACGTTGAGGTTATTGTTGAATTTGTTGGTGTTTTTCAATGTTGAGGTTGTTGTTGTTTTTCAATGTTGAGGTTGTTGTTGAATTTGTTGGTGTTTTTCAATGTTGAGTTTGTTGTTGTTTTTCAATGTTGAGGTTGTTGTTGAATTTGTTGGTGTTTTTCAATGTTGAGGTTGTTGTTGTTTTTCAATGTTGAGGTTGTTGTTGAATTTGTTGGTGTTTTTCAATGTTGAGGTTGTTGTTGAATTTGTTGGTGTTTTTCAATGTTGAGGTTGTTGTTGTTTTTCAATGTTGAGGTTGTTGTTGAGTTTGTTGGTGTTTTTCAATGTTGAGGTTGTTGTTGAATTTGTTGGTGTTCTTCAATGTTGAGGTTGTTGTTGAATTTGTTCGTGTTTTTCAATGCTGAGGTTGTTGTTGTTTTTCAATGTTGAGGTTGTTGTTGAATTTGTTGGTGTTTTTCCATGATGAGGTTGTTGTTGTTTTGCAAAGTTGAGGTTGTTGTGGAATTTGTTGGTGTTTTTCAATGTCGGGGTTGTTGTTGAATTTGTTGGTGTTTTTCTATGTTGAATGTTTTGTTGAATTTGTTGGTGTTTTTCAATGTTGAGGTTGTTGTTTTTCAATCTTGAAGTTGTTGTTGAATTTGTTGGCGTTTTTAAATGTTGAGGTTGTTGTTGAATTTGTTGGTGTTTTCAATGTTGAGGTTTTTGTTGAATTTGTTGGTGTTTTTCAATGTTGAGGTTGTTGTTGTTTTTCAATGTTGAGGTTGTTGTTGAATTTGATGGTGTTTTTCAATGTCGAGGTTGTTGTTGAATTTGTTGGTGTTTTTCAATGTTGAAGTTGTTGTTGAATTTGTTGGTGTTTTTCAATGTTGAGGTTGTTGCTGTTTTTCAATGTTGAGGTTGTTGTTGAATTTGTTGGTGTTTTTCAATGTTGAGGTTGTTGTTGTTTTTAAATGTTGAGGTTGTTGTTGAATTTGTTGGTGTTTTTTCAATTTTGAGGTTGTTGGTGTTTTTCAATGTTGAGGTTGATTTTGAATTTGAGGGTGTTTTTCAATGTCGAGGTTGTTGTTGAATTTGTTGGTGTTTTTCAATGTTGAGGTTGTTGTTGTTTTTCAATGTTGAGGTTGTTGTTGAATTTGTTGGTGTATTTCAATGTTGAGGTTGTTGTTGTTTTTCAATGTTGAGGTTGTTGTTATATTTGTTGGTGTTTTTCAATTTCGAGGTTGTTGTTGAATTTGTTGGTGTTTTTCAATGTTGAAGTTCTTGTTGAATTTGTTGGTGTTTTTCAATCTTTATGTTGTTGTTGTTTTTCAATGTTGAGGTTGTTGTTGAATTTGTTGGTGTTTTTCAATGTTTAGGTTGTTGTTGTTTTTCAATGTTGAGGTTGTTGTTGAATTTGTTGGTGTTTTTCAACGTTGAGGTTGTTGTTGAATTTGTTGGTGTTTTTCAATGTTGAGGTTGTTGTTGTTTTTCAATGTTGCGGTTGTTGTTGAATTTGTTGGTGTTTTTCAATGTTGAGTTTTTTGTTGTTTTTCAATGTTGAGGTTGTTGTTGAATTTGTTGGTGTTTTTCAATGTTGAGGTTGTTGTTGTTTTTCAATGTTGAGGTTGTTGTTGAATTTGTTGGTGCTTTTCAATGTTGAGATTATTGTTGAATTTGTTGGTGTTTTTCAATGTTGAGGTTGTTGTTGTTTTTCAATGTTGAGATTGTTGTTGAATTTGTTGGTGTTTTTCAATGTTGAGTTTGTTGTTGAATTTGTTGGTGTTTTTCAATTTCGAGTTTGTTGTTGAATTTGTTAGTGTTTTTCAATGTTGAGGTTGTTGTTGAAATTGTTGGTGTTTTTCAATGTTGAGGTTGTTGTTGAATTTGTTGGTGTTTTTCAATGTTGAGGTTGTTGTTGTTTTTCAATGTTGAGGTTGTCGTTGAATTTGTTGGTGTTTTTCAATGTTTAGTTTGTTGTTGTTTTTCAATGTTGAGGTTGTTGTTGAATTTGTTGGTGTTTTTCAATGTAGAGGTTGTTGTTGTTTTTCAATTTTGAGGTTGTTGTTGAATTTGTTGGTGTTTTTCAATGTTGAGGTTGTTGTTGTTTTTCAATGTTGAGGTTGTTGTTGAATTTGTTGGTGTTTTTCAATTTCGAGGTTGCTGTTGAATTTTTCGTGTTTTTCAATGTTGAAGTTGTTGTTGAATTTGTTGGTGTTTTTCAATGTTGAGGTTGTTGTTGTTTTTCAATGTTGAGGTTGTTGTTGAATTTGTTGGTGTTTTTCAATGTTGAGGTTGTTGTTGTTTTTCAATGCTGAGGTTGTTGTTGAATTTGCTGGTGTTTTTCAATGTTGAGGTTGTTGTTGAATTTGTTGGTGTTTTTCAATGTTGAGGTTGTTGTTGTTTTTTAATGTTGAGCTTGTTGTTGAATTTGTTGGTTTTTTTCAATGTTGAGGTTGTTGTTGAATTTGTTGGTGTTTTTCAATGTTGAGGTTGTTGTTGTTTTTCAATGTTGAGGTTGTTGTTGAGTTTGTTGGTGTTTTTCAATGTTGAGGTTGTTGTTGAATTTGTTGGTGTTCTTCAATGTTGAGGTTGTTGTTGAATTTGTTCGTGTTTTTCAATGCTGAGGTTGTTGTTGTTTTTCAATGTTGAGGTTGTTGTTGAATTTGTTGGTGTTTTTCCATGATGAGGTTGTTGTTGTTTTGCAAAGTTGAGGTTGTTGTGGAATTTGTTGGTGTTTTTCAATGTCGGGGTTGTTGTTGAATTTGTTGGTGTTTTTCTATGTTGAATGTTTTGTTGAATTTGTTGGTGTTTTTCAATGTTGAGGTTGTTGTTTTTCAATCTTGAAGTTGTTGTTGAATTTGTTGGCGTTTTTAAATGTTGAGGTTGTTGTTGAATTTGTTGGTGTTTTCAATGTTGAGGTTTTTGTTGAATTTGTTGGTGTTTTTCAATGTTGAGGTTGTTGTTGTTTTTCAATGTTGAGGTTGTTGTTGAATTTGATGGTGTTTTTCAATGTCGAGGTTGTTGTTGAATTTGTTGGTGTTTTTCAATGTTGAAGTTGTTGTTGAATTTGTTGGTGTTTTTCAATGTTGAGGTTGTTGCTGTTTTTCAATGTTGAGGTTGTTGTTGAATTTGTTGGTGTTTTTCAATGTTGAGGTTGTTGTTGTTTTTAAATGTTGAGGTTGTTGTTGAATTTGTTGGTGTTTTTTCAATTTTGAGGTTGTTGGTGTTTTTCAATGTTGAGGTTGATTTTGAATTTGAGGGTGTTTTTCAATGTCGAGGTTGTTGTTGAATTTGTTGGTGTTTTTCAATGTTGAGGTTGTTGTTGTTTTTCAATGTTGAGGTTGTTGTTGAATTTGTTGGTGTATTTCAATGTTGAGGTTGTTGTTGTTTTTCAATGTTGAGGTTGTTGTTATATTTGTTGGTGTTTTTCAATTTCGAGGTTGTTGTTGAATTTGTTGGTGTTTTTCAATGTTGAAGTTCTTGTTGAATTTGTTGGTGTTTTTCAATGTTTAGGTTGTTGTTGTTTTTCAATGTTGAGGTTGTTGTTGAATTTGTTGGTGTTTTTCAATGTTTAGGTTGTTGTTGTTTTTCAATGTTGAGGTTGTTGTTGAATTTGTTGGTGTTTTTCAACGTTGAGGTTGTTGTTGAATTTGTTGGTGTTTTTCAATGTTGAGGTTGTTGTTGTTTTTCAATGTTGCGGTTGTTGTTGAATTTGTTGGTGTTTTTCAATGTTGAGTTTTTTGTTGTTTTTCAATGTTGAGGTTGTTGTTGAATTTGTTGGTGTTTTTCAATGTTGAGGTTGTTGTTGTTTTTCAATGTTGAGGTTGTTGTTGAATTTGTTGGTGCTTTTCAATGTTGAGATTATTGTTGAATTTGTTGGTGTTTTTCAATGTTGAGGTTGTTGTTGTTTTTCAATGTTGAGATTGTTGTTGAATTTGTTGGTGTTTTTCAATGTTGAGATTGTTGTTGAATTTGTTGGTGTTTTTCAATTTCGAGTTTGTTGTTGAATTTGTTAGTGTTTTTCAATGTTGAGGTTGTTGTTGAAATTGTTGGTGTTTTTCAATGTTGAGGTTGTTGTTGAATTTGTTGGTGTTTTTCAATGTTGAGGTTGTTGTTGTTTTTCAATGTTGAGGTTGTCGTTGAATTTGTTGGTGTTTTTCAATGTTTAGTTTGTTGTTGTTTTTCAATGTTGAGGTTGTTGTTGAATTTGTTGGTGTTTTTCAATGTAGAGGTTGTTGTTGTTTTTCAATTTTGAGGTTGTTGTTGAATTTGTTGGTGTTTTTCAATGTTGAGGTTGTTGTTGTTTTTCAATGTTGAGGTTGTTGTTGAATTTGTTGGTGTTTTTCAATTTCGAGGTTGCTGTTGAATTTTTCGTGTTTTTCAATGTTGAAGTTGTTGTTGAATTTGTTGGTGTTTTTCAATGTTGAGGTTGTTGTTGTTTTTCAATGTTGAGGTTGTTGTTGAATTTGTTGGTGTTTTTCAATGTTGAGGTTGTTGTTGTTTTTCAATGCTGAGGTTGTTGTTGAATTTGCTGGTGTTTTTCAATGTTGAGGTTGTTGTTGAATTTGTTGGTGTTTTTCAATGTTGAGGTTGTTGTTGTTTTTTAATGTTGAGCTTGTTGTTGAATTTGTTGGTTTTTTTCAATGTTGAGGTTGTTGTTGAATTTGTTGGTGTTTTTCAATGCTGAGGTTGTTGTTGTTTTTCAATGTTGAGGTTGTTGTTGAATTTGTTGGTGCTTTTCAATGTTGAGATTGTTGTTGAATTTGTTGGTGTTTTTCAATGTTGAGGTTGTTGTTGTTTTTCAATGTTGAGGTTGTTGTTGAATTTGTTGGTGTTTTTCAATGTTGAGTTTGTTGTTGAATTTGTTGGTGTTTTTCAATTTCGAGGTTGTTGTTGAATTTGTTAGTGTTTTTCAATGTTGAGGTTGTTGTTGAATTTGTTGGTGTTTTTCAATGTTGAGGTTGTTGTTGAATTTGTTGGTGTTTTTCAATGTTGAGGTTGTTGTTGTTTTTCAATGTTGAGGCTGTTGTTGAATTTGTTGGTGTTTTTCAATGTTTAGTTTGTTGTTGTTTTTCAATGTTGAGGTTGTTGTTGAATTTGTTGGTGTTTTTCAATGTTGAGGTTGTTGTTGTTTTTCAATTTTGAGGTTGTTGTTGAATTTGTTGGTGTTTTTCAATGCTGAGGTTGTTGTTGTTTTTCAATGTTGAAGTTGTTGTTGAATTTGTTGGTGTTTTTCAATTTCGAGGTTGTTGTTGAATTTGTTGGCGTTTTTCAATGTTGAAGTTGTTGTTGAATTTGTTGGTGTTTTTCAATGTTGAGGTTGTTGTTGTTTTTCAATGTTGAGGTTGTTGTTGAATTTGTTGGTGTTTTTCAATGTTGAGGTTGTTGTTGTTTTTCAATGCTAAGGTTGTTGTTGAATTTGTTGGTGTTTTTCAATGTTGAGGTTGTTGTTGAATTTGTTGGTGTTTTTCAATGTTGAGGTTGTTGTTGTTTTTCAATGTTGAGGTTGTTGTTGAACTTGTTGGTGTTTTTCAATGTTGAGGTTGTATTTGTTTTTCAATGTTGAGGTTGTTGTTGAATTTGTTGGTGTTTTTCAATTTCGAGGTTGTTGTTGAATTTGTTTGTGTTTTTCAATGTTGAGGTTGTTGTTCTTTTTCAAAGTTGAGGTTATTGTTGAATTTGTTGGTGTTTTTCAATGTTGAGGTTGTTGTTGTTTTTCAATGTTGAGGTTGTTGTTGAATTTGTTGGTGTTTTTCAATGTTGAGTTTGTTGTTGTTTTTCAATGTTGAGGTTGTTGTTGAATTTGTTGGTGTTTTTCAATGTTGAGGTTGCTGTTGTTTTTCAATGTTGAGGTTATTGTTGAATTTGTTGGTGTTTTTCAATGTTGAGGTTGTTGTTGAATTTGTTGGTGTTTTTCAATGTTGAGGTTGTTGTTGTTTTTCAATGTTGAGGTTGTTGTTGAGTTTGTTGGTGTTTTTCAATGTTGAGGTTGTTGTTGAATTTGTTGGTGTTTTTCAATGTTGAGGTTGTTGTTGAATTTGCTGGTGTTTTTCAATGCTGAGGTTGTTGTTGTTTTTCAATGTTGAGGTTGTTGTTGAATTTGTTGGTGTTTTTCCATGATGAGGTTGTTGTTGTTTTTCAAAGTTGAGGTTGTTGTGGAATTTGTTGGTGTTTTTCAATGTCGGGGTTGTTGTTGAATTTGTTGGTGTTTTTCTATGTTGAATTTTTTGTTGAATTTGTTGGTGTTTTTCAATGTTGAGGTTGTTGTTTTTCAATGTTGAAGTTGTTGTTGAATTTGTTGGCGTTTTTAAACGTTGCGGTTGTTGTTGAATTTGTTGGTGTTTTCAATGTTGAGGTTTTTGTTGAATTTGTTGGTGTTTTTCAATGTTGAGGTTGTTGTTGTTTTTCAATGTTGAGGTTGTTGTTGAATTTGATGGTGTTTTTCAATGTCGAGGTTGTTGTTGAATTTGTTGGTGTTTTTCAATGTTGAAGTTGTTGTTGAATTTGTTGGTGTTTTTCAATGTTGAGGTTGTTGCTGTTTTTCAATGTTGAGGATGTTGTTGAATTTGTTGGTGTTTTTCAATGTTGAGGTTGTTGTTGAATTTGTTGGTGTTTTTCAATGTTGAGGTATTTGTTGAATTTGTTGGTGTTTTTCAATGTTGAGGTTCATGTTATTTTTCAATGTTGAGGTTGTTGTTGAGTTTGTTGGTGTTTTTCAATGTTGAGGTTGTTGTTGAATTTGTTGGTGTTTTTCAATGTTGAGGTTGTTGTTGAATTTGTTGGTGTTTTTCAATGTTGAGGTTGTTGTTGTTTTTAAATGTTGAGGTTGTTGTTGAATTTGTTGGTGTTTTTTCAATTTTGAGGTTGTTGGTGTTTTTCAATGTTGAGGTTGATTTTGAATTTGAGGGTGTTTTTCAATGTCAAGGTTGTTGTTGAATTTGTTGGTGTTTTTCAATGTTGAGGTTGTTGTTGTTTTTCAATGTTGAGGTTGTTGTTGAATTTGTTGGTGTTTTTCAATGTTGAGATTGTTGTTGTTTTTCAATTTCGAGGTTGTTGTTGAATTTGTTGGTGTTTTTAAATCTTGAGGTTGTTGTTGAATTCGCTGGTGTTTTGCAATGTTGAGGTTGTTGTTGCTTTTCAATGTTGAGGTTGTTGTTGAATTTGTTGGTGTTTTTCCAATGTTGAGGTTGTTGTTGTATTTCAATGTTGAGGTTATTGTTGAATTTGTTGGTGTTTTTCAATTTCGAGGTTGTTGTTGAATTTTTTGGTGTTTTTCAATGTTGAAGTTGTTGTTGTTTTTCAATGTTGAGGTTGTTGTTGAATTTGTTGGTGTTTTTCAATGTTGAGGTTGTTGTTGTTTTTCAATGCTGAGGTTGTTGTTGAATTTGTTGGTGTTTTTCAATGTTGAGGTTATTGTTGAATTTGTTGGTGTTTTTCAATGTTGAGGTTGTTGTTGTTTTTTAATGTTGAGGTTGTTGTTGAATTTGTTGGTGTTTTTCAATGTTGAGGTTGTTGTTGAATTTGTTGGTGTTTTTCAATGTTGAGGTTGTTGTTGTTTTTCAATGTTGAGGTTGTTGTTGAATTTGTTTGTGCTTTTCAATTTTGAGATTGTTGTTGAATTTGTTGGTGTTTTTCAATGTTGAGGTTGTTGTTGTTTTTCAATGTTGAGGTTGTTGTTGAATTTGTTGGTGTTTTTCAATGTTGAGTTTGTTGTTGAATTTGTTGGTGTTTTTCAATTTCGAGGTTGTTGTTGAATTTGTTAGTGTTTTTCAATGTTGAGGTTGTTGTTGAATTTGTTGGTGTTTTTCAATGTTGAGGTTGTTGTTGTTTTTCAATGTTGAGGCTGTTGTTGAATTTGTTGGTGTTTTTCAATGTTTAGTTTGTTGTTGTTTTTCAATGTTGAGGTTGTTGTTGAATTTGTTGGTGTTTTTCAATGTTGAGGTTGTTGTTGTTTTTCAATTTTGAGGTTGTTGTTGAATTTGTTGGTGTTTTTCAATGCTGAGGTTGTTGTTGTTTTTCAATGTTGAGGTTGATGTTGAATTTGTTGGTGTTTTTCAATTTCGAGGTTGTTGTTGAATTTGTTGGTGTTTTTCAATGTTGAAGTTGTTGTTGAATTTGTTGGTGTTTTTCAATGTTGAGGTTGTTGTTGTTTTTCAATGTTGAGGTTGTTGTTGAATTTGTTGGTGTTTTTCAATGTTGAGGTTGTTGTTGTTTTTCAATGCTGAGGTTGTTGTTGAATTTGCTGGTGTTTTTCAATGTTGAGGTTGTTGTTGAATTTGTTGGTGTTTTTCAATGTTGAGGTTGTTGTTGTTTTTTAATGTTGAGCTTGTTGTTGAATTTGTTGGTTTTTTTCAATGTTGAGGTTGTTGTTGAATTTGTTGGTGTTTTTCAATGCTGAGGTTGTTGTTGTTTTTCAATGTTGAGGTTGTTGTTGAATTTGTTGGTGCTTTTCAATGTTGAGATTGTTGTTGAATTTGTTGGTGTTTTTCAATGTTGAGGTTGTTGTTGTTTTTCAATGTTGAGGTTGTTGTTGAATTTGTTGGTGTTTTTCAATGTTGAGTTTGTTGTTGAATTTGTTGGTGTTTTTCAATTTCGAGGTTGTTGTTGAATTTGTTAGTGTTTTTCAATGTTGAGGTTGTTGTTGAATTTGTTGGTGTTTTTCAATGTTGAGGTTGTTGTTGAATTTGTTGGTGTTTTTCAATGTTGAGGTTGTTGTTGTTTTTCAATGTTGAGGCTGTTGTTGAATTTGTTGGTGTTTTTCAATGTTTAGTTTGTTGTTGTTTTTCAATGTTGAGGTTGTTGTTGAATTTGTTGGTGTTTTTCAATGTTGAGGTTGTTGTTGTTTTTCAATTTTGAGGTTGTTGTTGAATTTGTTGGTGTTTTTCAATGCTGAGGTTGTTGTTGTTTTTCAATGTTGAAGTTATTGTTGAATTTGTTGGTGTTTTTCAATTTCGAGGTTGTTGTTGAATTTGTTGGCGTTTTTCAATGTTGAAGTTGTTGTTGAATTTGTTGGTGTTTTTCAATGTTGAGGTTGTTGTTGTTTTTCAATGTTGAGGTTGTTGTTGAATTTGTTGGTGTTTTTCAATGTTGAGGTTGTTGTTGTTTTTCAATGCTAAGGTTGTTGTTGAATTTGTTGGTGTTTTTCAATGTTGAGGTTGTTGTTGAATTTGTTGGTGTTTTTCAATGTTGAGGTTGTTGTTGTTTTTCAATGTTGAGGTTGTTGTTGAACTTGTTGGTGTTTTTCAATGTTGAGGTTGTATTTGTTTTTCAATGTTGAGGTTGTTGTTGAATTTGTTGGTGTTTTTCAATTTCGAGGTTGTTGTTGAATTTGTTTGTGTTTTTCAATGTTGAGGTTGTTGTTCTTTTTCAAAGTTGAGGTTATTGTTGAATTTGTTGGTGTTTTTCAATGTTGAGGTTGTTGTTGTTTTTCAATGTTGAGGTTGTTGTTGAATTTGTTGGTGTTTTTCAATGTTGAGTTTGTTGTTGTTTTTCAATGTTGAGGTTGTTGTTGAATTTGTTGGTGTTTTTCAATGTTGAGGTTGCTGTTGTTTTTCAATGTTGAGGTTATTGTTGAATTTGTTGGTGTTTTTCAATGTTGAGGTTGTTGTTGAATTTGTTGGTGTTTTTCAATGTTGAGGTTGTTGTTGTTTTTCAATGTTGAGGTTGTTGTTGAGTTTGTTGGTGTTTTTCAATGTTGAGGTTGTTGTTGAATTTGTTGGTGTTTTTCAATGTTGAGGTTGTTGTTGAATTTGCTGGTGTTTTTCAATGCTGAGGTTGTTGTTGTTTTTCAATGTTGAGGTTGTTGTTGAATTTGTTGGTGTTTTTCCATGATGAGGTTGTTGTTGTTTTTCAAAGTTGAGGTTGTTGTGGAATTTGTTGGTGTTTTTCAATGTCGGGGTTGTTGTTGAATTTGTTGGTGTTTTTCTATGTTGAATTTTTTGTTGAATTTGTTGGTGTTTTTCAATGTTGAGGTTGTTGTTTTTCAATGTTGAAGTTGTTGTTGAATTTGTTGGCGTTTTTAAACGTTGCGGTTGTTGTTGAATTTGTTGGTGTTTTCAATGTTGAGGTTTTTGTTGAATTTGTTGGTGTTTTTCAATGTTGAGGTTGTTGTTGTTTTTCAATGTTGAGGTTGTTGTTGAATTTGATGGTGTTTTTCAATGTCGAGGTTGTTGTTGAATTTGTTGGTGTTTTTCAATGTTGAAGTTGTTGTTGAATTTGTTGGTGTTTTTCAATGTTGAGGTTGTTGCTGTTTTTCAATGTTGAGGTTGTTGTTGAATTTGTTGGTGTTTTTCAATGTTGAGGTTGTTGTTGAATTTGTTGGTGTTTTTCAATGTTGAGGTATTTGTTGAATTTGTTGGTGTTTTTCAATGTTGAGGTTCATGTTATTTTTCAATGTTGAGGTTGTTGTTGAGTTTGTTGGTGTTTTTCAATGTTGAGGTTGTTGTTGAATTTGTTGGTGTTTTTCAATGTTGAGGTTGTTGTTGAATTTGTTGGTGTTTTTCAATGCTGAGGTTGTTGTTGTTTTTAAATGTTGAGGTTGTTGTTGAATTTGTTGGTGTTTTTTCAATTTTGAGGTTGTTGGTGTTTTTCAATGTTGAGGTTGATTTTGAATTTGAGGGTGTTTTTCAATGTCAAGGTTGTTGTTGAATTTGTTGGTGTTTTTCAATGTTGAGGTTGTTGTTGTTTTTCAATGTTGAGGTTGTTGTTGAATTTGTTGGTGTTTTTCAATGTTGAGATTGTTGTTGTTTTTCAATTTCGAGGTTGTTGTTGAATTTGTTGGTGTTTTTAAATCTTGAGGTTGTTGTTGAATTCGCTGGTGTTTTGCAATGTTGAGGTTGTTGTTGCTTTTCAATGTTGAGGTTGTTGTTGAATTTGTTGGTGTTTTTCCAATGTTGAGGTTGTTGTTGTATTTCAATGTTGAGGTTATTGTTGAATTTGTTGGTGTTTTTCAATTTCGAGGTTGTTGTTGAATTTTTTGGTGTTTTTCAATGTTGAAGTTGTTGTTGTTTTTCAATGTTGAGGTTGTTGTTGAATTTGTTGGTGTTTTTCAATGTTGAGGTTGTTGTTGTTTTTCAATGCTGAGGTTGTTGTTGAATTTGTTGGTGTTTTTCAATGTTGAGGTTATTGTTGAATTTGTTGGTGTTTTTCAATGTTGAGGTTGTTGTTGTTTTTTAATGTTGAGGTTGTTGTTGAATTTGTTGGTGTTTTTCAATGTTGAGGTTGTTGTTGAATTTGTTGGTGTTTTTCAATGTTGAGGTTGTTGTTGTTTTTCAATGTTGAGGTTGTTGTTGAATTTGTTTGTGCTTTTCAATTTTGAGATTGTTGTTGAATTTGTTGGTGTTTTTCAATGTTGAGGTTGTTGTTGTTTTTCAATGTTGAGGTTGTTGTTGAATTTGTTGGTGTTTTTCAATGTTGAGTTTGTTGTTGAATTTGTTGGTGTTTTTCAATTTCGAGGTTGTTGTTGAATTTGTTAGTGTTTTTCAATGTTGAGGTTGTTGTTGAATTTGTTGGTGTTTTTCAATGTTGAGGTTGTTGTTGTTTTTCAATGTTGAGGCTGTTGTTGAATTTGTTGGTGTTTTTCAATGTTTAGTTTGTTGTTGTTTTTCAATGTTGAGGTTGTTGTTGAATTTGTTGGTGTTTTTCAATGTTGAGGTTGTTGTTGTTTTTCAATTTTGAGGTTGTTGTTGAATTTGTTGGTGTTTTTCAATGCTGAGGTTGTTGTTGTTTTTCAATGTTGAGGTTGATGTTGAATTTGTTGGTGTTTTTCAATTTCGAGGTTGTTGTTGAATTTGTTGGTGTTTTTCAATGTTGAAGTTGTTGTTGAATTTGTTGGTGTTTTTCAATGTTGAGGTTGTTGTTGTTTTTCAATGTTGAGGTTGTTGTTGAATTTGTTGGTGTTTTTCAATGTTGAGGTTGTTGTTGTTTTTCAATGCTAAGGTTGTTGTTGAATTTGTTGGTGTTTTTCAATGTTGAGGTTGTTGTTGTTTTTCAATGTTGAGGTTGTTGTTGAATTTGTTGGTGTTTTTCAATGTTGAGGTTGTATTTGTTTTTCAATGTTGAGGTTGTTGTTGAATTTGTTGGTGTTTTTCAATTTCGAGGTTGTTGTTGAATTTGTTTGTGTTTTTCAATGTTGAGGTTGTTGTTCTTTTTCAACGTTGAGGTTATTGTTGAATTTGTTGGTGTTTTTCAATGTTGAGGTTGTTGTTGTTTTTCAATGTTGAGGTTGTCGTTGAATTTGTTGGTGTTTTTCAATGTTGAGTTTGTTGTTGTTTTTCAATGTTGAGGTTGTTGTTGAATTTGTTGGTGCTTTTCAATGTTGAGGTTGTTGTTGTTTTTCAATGTTGAGGTTGTTGTTGAATTTGTTGGTGTTTTTCAATGTTGAGGTTGTTGTTGAATTTGTTGGTGTTTTTCAATGTTGAGGTTGTTGTTGTTTTTCAATGTTGAGGTTGTTGTTGAGTTTGTTGGTGTTTTTCAATGTTGAGGTTGTTGTTGAATTTGTTGGTGTTCTTCAATGTTGAGGTTGTTGTTGAATTTGTTCGTGTTTTTCAATGCTGAGGTTGTTGTTGTTTTTCAATGTTGAGGTTGTTGTTGAATTTGTTGGTGTTTTTCCATGATGAGGTTGTTGTTGTTTTTCAAAGTTGAGGTTGTTGTGGAATTTGTTGGTGTTTTTCAATGTCGGGGTTGTTGTTGAATTTGTTGGTGTTTTTCTATGTTGAATGTTTTGTTGAATTTGTTGGTGTTTTTCAATGTTGAGGTTGTTGTTTTTCAATCTTGAAGTTGTTGTTGAATTTGTTGGCGTTTTTAAATGTTGAGGTTGTTGTTGAATTTGTTGGTGTTTTCAATGTTGATGTTTTTGTTGAATTTGTTGGTGTTTTTCAATGTTGAGGTTGTTGTTGTTTTTCAATGTTGAGGTTGTTGTTGAATTTGATGTTGTTTTTCAATGTCGAGGTTGTTGTTGAATTTGTTGGTGTTTTTCAATGTTGAAGTTGTTGTTGAATTTGTTGGTGTTTTTCAATGTTGAGGTTGTTGCTGTTTTTCAATGTTGAGGTTGTTGTTGAATTTGTTGGTGTTTTTCAATGTTGAGGTTGTTGTTGTTTTTAAATGTTGAGGTTGTTGTTGAATTTGTTGGTGTTTTTTCAATTTTGAGGTTGTTGGTGTTTTTCAATGTTGAGGTTGATTTTGAATTTGAGGGTGTTTTTCAATGTCGAGGTTGTTGTTGAATTTGTTGGTGTTTTTCAATGTTGAGGTTGTTGTTGTTTTTCAATGTTGAGGTTGTTGTTGAATTTGTTGGTGTATTTCAATGTTGAGGTTGTTGTTGTTTTTCAATGTTGAGGTTGTTGTTATATTTGTTGGTGTTTTTCAATTTCGAGGTTGTTGTTGAATTTGTTGGTGTTTTTCAATGTTGAAGTTCTTCTTGAATTTGTTGGTGTTTTTCAATGTTTAGGTTGTTGTTGTTTTTCAATGTTGAGGTTGTTGTTGAATTTGTTGGTGTTTTTCAATGTTTAGGTTGTTGTTGTTTTTCAATGTTGAGGTTGTTGTTGAATTTGTAGGTGTTTTTCAACGTTGAGGTTGTTGTTGAATTTGTTGGTGTTTTTCAATGTTGAGGTTGTTGTTGTTTTTCAATGTTGCGGTTGTTGTTGAATTTGTTGGTGTTTTTCAATGTTGAGTTTTTTGTTGTTTTTCAATGTTGAGGTTGTTGTTGAATTTGTTGGTGTTTTTCAATGTTGAGGTTGTTGTTGTTTTTCAATGTTGAGGTTGTTGTTGAATTTGTTGGTGCTTTTCAATGTTGAGATTGTTGTTGAATTTGTTGGTGTTTTTCAATGTTGAGGTTGTTGTTGTTTTTCAATGTTGAGATTGTTGTTGAATTTGTTGGTGTTTTTCAATGTTGAGTTTGTTGTTGAATTTGTTGGTGTTTTTCAATTTCGAGGTTGTTGTTGAATTTGTTAGTGTTTTTCAATGTTGAGGTTGTTGTTGAAATTGTTGGTGTTTTTCAATGTTGAGGTTGTTGTTGTTTTTCAATGTTGAGGTTGTTGTTGAATTTGTTGGTGTATTTCAATGTTGAGGTTGTTGTTGTTTTTCAATGTTGAGGTTGTCGTTGAATTTGTTGGTGTTTTTCAATGTTTAGTTTGTTGTTGTTTTTCAATGTTGAGGTTGTTGTTGAATTTGTTGGTGTTTTTCAATGTAGAGGTTGTTGTTGTTTTTCAATTTTGAGGTTGTTGTTGAATTTGTTGGTGTTTTTCAATGTTGACGTTGTTGTTGTTTTTCAATGTTGAGGTTGTTGTTGAATTTGTTGGTGTTTTTCAATTTCGAGGTTGCTGTTGAATTTTTGGTGTTTTTCAATGTTGAAGTTGTTGTTGAATTTGTTGGTGTTTTTCAATGTTGAGGTTGTTGTTGTTTTTCAATGTTGAGGTTGTTGTTGAATTTGTTGGTGTTTTTCAATGTTGAGGTTGTTGTTGTTTTTCAATGCTGAGGTTGTTGTTGAATTTGCTGGTGTTTTTCAATGTTGAGGTTGTTGTTGAATTTGTTGGTGTTTTTCAATGTTGAGGTTGTTGTTGTTTTTTAATGTTGAGCTTGTTGTTGAATTTGTTGGTTTTTTTCAATGTTGAGGTTGTTGTTGAATTTGTTGGTGTTTTTCAATGCTGAGGTTGTTGTTGTTTTTCAATGTTGAGGTTGTTGTTGAATTTGTTGGTGCTTTTCAATGTTGAGATTGTTGTTGAATTTGTTGGTGTTTTTCAATGTTGAGGTTGTTGTTGTTTTTCAATGTTGAGGTTGTTGTTGAATTTGTTGGTGTTTTTCAAAGTTGAGTTTGTTGTTGAATTTGTTGGTGTTTTTCAATTTCGAGGTTGTTGTTGAATTTGTTAGTGTTTTTCAATGTTGAGGTTGTTGTTGAATTTGTTGGTGTTTTTCAATGTTGAGGTTGTTGTTGAATTTGTTGGTGTTTTTCAATGTTGAGGTTGTTGTTGTTTTTCAATGTTGAGGCTGTTGTTGAATTTGTTGGTGTTTTTCAATGTTTAGTTTGTTGTTGTTTTTCAATGTTGAGGTTGTTGTTGAATTTGTTGGTGTTTTTCAATGTTGAGGTTGTTGTTGTTTTTCAATTTTGAGGATGTTGTTGAATTTGTTGGTGTTTTTCAATGCTGAGGTTGTTGTTGTTTTTCAATGTTGAAGTTGTTGTTGAATTTGTTGGTGTTTTTCAATTTCGAGGTTGTTGTTGAATTTGTTGGCGTTTTTCAATGTTGAAGTTGTTGTTGAATTTGTTGGTGTTTTTCAATGTTGAGGTTGTTGTTGTTTTTCAATGTTGAGGTTGTTGTTGAATTTGTTGGTGTTTTTCAATGTTGAGGTTGTTGTTGTTTTTCAATGCTAAGGTTGTTGTTGAATTTGTTGGTGTTTTTCAATGTTGAGGTTGTTGTTGAATTTGTTGGTGTTTTTCAATGTTGAGGTTGTTGTTGTTTTTCAATGTTGAGGTTGTTGTTGAACTTGTTGGTGTTTTTCAATGTTGAGGATGTATTTGTTTTTCAATGTTGAGGTTGTTGTTGAATTTGTTGGTGTTTTTCAATTTCGAGGTTGTTGTTGAATTTGTTTGTGTTTTTCAATGTTGAGGTTGTTGTTCTTTTTCAAAGTTGAGGTTATTGTTGAATTTGTTGGTGTTTTTCAATGTTGAGGTTGTTGTTGTTTTTCAATGTTGAGGTTGTTGTTGAATTTGTTGGTGTTTTTCAATGTTGAGTTTGTTGTTGTTTTTCAATGTTGAGGTTGTTGTTGAATTTGTTGGTGTTTTTCAATGTTGAGGTTGTTGTTGTTTTTCAATGTTGAGGTTATTGTTGAATTTGTTGGTGTTTTTCAATGTTGAGGTTGTTGTTGAATTTGTTGGTGTTTTTCAATGTTGAGGTTGTTGTTGTTTTTCAATGTTGAGGTTGTTGTTGAGTTTGTTGGTGTTTTTCAATGTTGAGGTTGTTGTTGAATTTGTTGGTGTTTTTCAATGTTGAGGTTGTTGTTGAATTTGCTGGTGTTTTTCAATGCTGAGGTTGTTGTTGTTTTTCAATGTTGAGGTTGTTGTTGAATTTGTTGGTGTTTTTCCATGATGAGGTTGTTGTTGTTTTTCAAAGTTGAGGTTGTTGTGGAATTTGTTGGTGTTTTTCAATGTCGGGGTTGTTGTTGAATTTGTTGGTGTTTTTCTATGTTGAATTTTTTGTTGAATTTGTTGGTGTTTTTCAATGTTGAGGTTGTTGTTTTTCAATGTTGAAGTTGTTGTTGAATTTGTTGGCGTTTTTAAATGTTGCGGTTGTTGTTGAATTTGTTGGTGTTTTCAATGTTGAGGTTTTTGTTGAATTTGTTGGTGTTTTTCAATGTTGAGGTTGTTGTTGTTTTTCAATGTTGAGGTTGTTGTTGAATTTGATGGTGTTTTTCAATGTCGAGGTTGTTGTTGAATTTGTTGGTGTTTTTCAATGTTGAAGTTGTTGTTGAATTTGTTGGTGTTTTTCAATGTTGAGGTTGTTGCTGTTTTTCAATGTTGAGGTTGTTGTTGAATTTGTTGGTGTTTTTCAATGTTGAGGTTGTTGTTGAATTTGTTGGTGTTTTTCAATGTTGAGGTTGTTGTTGAATTTGTTGGTGTTTTTCAATGTTGAGGTTCATGTTATTTTTCAATGTTGAGGTTGTTGTTGAGTTTGTTGGTGTTTTTCAATGTTGAGGTTGTTGTTGAATTTGTTGGTGTTTTTCAATGTTGAGGTTGTTGTTGAATTTGTTGGTGTTTTTCAATGTTGAGGTTGTTGTTGTTTTTAAATGTTGAGGTTGTTGTTGAATTTGTTGGTGTTTTTTCAATTTTGAGGTTGTTGGTGTTTTTCAATGTTGAGGTTGATTTTGAATTTGAGGGTGTTTTTCAATGTCGAGGTTGTTGTTGAATTTGTTGGTGTTTTTCAATGTTGAGGTTGTTGTTGTTTTTCAATGTTGAGGTTGTTGTTGAATTTGTTGATGTTTTTCAATGTTGAGATTGTTGTTGTTTTTCAATTTCGAGGTTGTTGTTGAATTTGTTGGTGTTTTTAAATCTTGAGGTTGTTGTTGAATTCGCTGGTGTTTTGCAATGTTGAGGTTGTTGTTGTTTTTCAATGTTGAGGTTGTTGTTGAATTTGTTGGTGTATTTCAATGTTGAGGTTGTTGTTGTTTTTCAATGTTGAGGTTGTTGTTGTATTTGTTGGTGTTTTTCAATTTCGAGGTTGTTGTTGAATTTGTTGGTGTTTTTCAATGTTGAAGTTCTTGTTGAATTTGTTGGTGTTTTTCAATGTTTAGGTTGTTGTTGTTTTTCAATGTTGAGGTTGTTGTTGAATTTGTTGGTGTTTTTCAATGTTTAGGTTGTTGTTGTTTTTCAATGTTGAGGTTGTTGTTGAATTTGTTGGTGTTTTTCAAAGTTGAGGTTGTTGTTGAATTTGTTGGTGTTTTTCAATGTTGAGGTTGTTGTTGTTTTTCAATGTTGAGGTTGTTGTTGAATTTGTTGGTGTTTTTCAATGTTGAGTTTTTTGTTGTTTTTCAATGTTGAGGTTGTTGTTGAATTTGTTGGTGTTTTTCAATGTTGAGGTTGTTGTTGTTTTTCAATGTTGAGGTTGTTGTTGAATTTGTTGGTGCTTTTCAATGTTGAGATTGTTGTTGAATTTGTTGGTGTTTTTCATTGTTGATGTTGTTGTTGTTTTTCAATGTTGAGATTGTTGTTGAATTTGTTGGTGTTTTTCAATGTTGAGTTTGTTGTTGAATTTGTTGGTGTTTTCAATTTCGAGGTTCTTGTTGAATTTGTTAGTGTTTTTCAATGTTGAGGTTGTTGTTGAAATTGTTGGTGTTTTTCAATGTTGAGGTTGTTGTTGAATTTGTTGGTGTTTTTCAATGTTGAGGTTGTTGTTGTTTTTCAATGTTGAGGTTGTTGTTGAATTTGTTGGTGTTTTTCAATGTTTAGTTTGTTGTTGTTTTTCAATGTTGAGGTTGTTGTTGAATTTGTTGGTGTTTTTCAATGTTGAGGTTGTTGTTGTTTTTCAATTTTGAGGTTGTTGTTGAATTTGTTGGTGTTTTTCAATGTTGTGGTTGTTATTGAATTTCTTGGTGTTTTTCAATGTTGAGGTTGTTGTTGAATTTGTTGGTGTTTTTCAATGTTGAGGTTGTTGTTGTTTTTCAATGTTGAGGTTGTTGTTGAACTTGTTGGTGTTTTTCAATGTTGAGGTTGTATTTGTTTTTCAATGTTGAGGTTGTTGTTGAATTTGTTGGTGTTTTTCAATTTCGACTTTGTTGTTGAATTTGTTTGTGTTTTTCAATGTTGAGGTTGTTGTTCTTTTTCAAAGTTGAGGTTATTGTTGAATTTGTTGGTGTTTTTCAATGTTGAGGTTGTTGTTGTTTTTCAATGTTGAGGTTGTTGTTGAATTTGTTGGTGTTTTTCAATGTTGAGTTTGTTGTTGTTTTTCAATGTTGAGGTTGTTGTTGAATTTGTTGGTGTTTTTCAATGTTGAGTTTGTTGTTGTTTTTCAATGTTGAGGTTATTGTTGAATTTGTTGGTGTTTTTCAATGTTGAGGTTGTTGTTGAATTTGTTGGTGTTTTTCAATGTTGAGGTTGTTGTTCTTTTTCAATGTTCAGGTTGTTGTTGAGTTTGTTGGTGTTTTTCAATGTTGAGGTTGTTGTTGAATTTGTTGGTGTTTTTCAATGTTGAGGTTGTTGTTGAATTTGTTGGTGTTTTTCAATGCTGAGGTTGTTGTTGTTTTTCAATGTTGAGGTTGTTGTTGAATTTGTTGGTGTTTTTCCATGATGAGGTTGTTGTTGTTTTTCAAAGTTGAGGTTGTTGTGGAATTTGTTGGTGTTTTTCAATGTCGGGGTTGTTGTTGAATTTGTTGGTGTTTTTCTATGTTGAATTTTTTGTTGAATTTGTTGGTGTTTTTCAATGTTGAGGTTGTTGTTTTTCAATGTTGAAGTTGTTGTTGAATTTGTTGGTGTTTTTAAATGTTGAGGTTGTTGTTGAATTTGTTGGTGTTTTCAATGTTGAGGTTTTTGTTGAATTTGTTGGTGTTTTTCAATGTTGAGGTTGTTGTTGTTTTTCAATGTTGAGGTTGTTGTTGAATTTGATGCTGTTTTTCAATGTCGAGGTTGTTGTTGAATTTGTTGGTGTTTTTCAATGTTGAAGTTGTTGTTGAATTTGTTGGTGTTTTTCAATGTTGAGGTTGTTGCTGTTTTTCAATGTTGAGGTTGTTGTTGAATTTGTTGGTGTTTTTCAATGTTGAGGTTGTTGTTGAATTTGTTGGTGTTTTTCAATGTTGAGGTTGTTGTTGAATTTGTTGGTGTTTTTCAATGTTGAGGTTCATGTTATTTTTCAATGTTGAGGTTGTTGTTGAGTTTGTTGGTGTTTTTCAATGTTGAGGTTGTTGTTGAATTTGTTGGTGTTTTTCAATGTTGAGGTTGTTGTTGAATTTGTTGGTGTTTTTCAATGTTGAGGTTGTTGTTGTTTTTAAATGTTGAGGTTGTTGTTGAATTTGTTGCTGTTTTTTCAATTTTGAGGTTGTTGGTGTTTTTCAATGTTGAGGTTGATTTTGAATTTGAGGGTGTTTTTCAATGTCGAGGTTGTTGTTGAATTTGTTGGTGTTTTTCAATGTTGAGGTTGTTGTTGTTTTTCAATGTTGAGGTTGTTGTTGAATTTGTTGGTGTTTTTCAATTTTGAGATTGTTGTTGTTTTTCAATTTCGAGGTTGTTGTTGAATTTGTTGGTGTTTTTAAATCTTGAGGTTGTTGTTGAATTCGCTGGTGTTTTGCAATGTTGAGGTTGTTGTTGTTTTTCAATGTTGAGGTTGTTGTTGAATTTGTTGGTGTATTTCAATGTTGAGGTTGTTGTTGTTTTTCAATGTTGAGGTTGTTGTTGTATTTGTTGGTGTTTTTCAATTTCGAGGTTGTTGTTGAATTTGTTGGTGTTTTTCAATGTTGAGGTTGTTGTTGTTTTTCAATGTTGAGGTTGTTGTTGAATTTGTTGGTGCTTTTCAATGTTGACATTGTTGTTGAATTTGTTGGTGTTTTTAATTGTTGAGGTTGTTGTTGTTTTTCAATGTTGAGATTGTTGTTGAATTTGTTGGTGTTTTTCAATGTTGAGTTTGTTGTTGAATTTGTTGGTGTTTTCAATGTCGAGGTTCTTGTTGAATTTGTTAGTGTTTTTCAATGTTGAGGTTGTTGCTGAAATTGTTGGTGTTTTTCAATGTTGAGGTTGTTGTTGAATATGTTGGTGTTTTTCAATGTTGAGGTTGTTGTTGTTTTTCAATGTAGAGGTTGTTGTTGAATTTGTTGGTGTTTTTCAATGTTTAGTTTGTTGTTGTTTTTCAATGTTGAGGTTGTTGTTGAATTTGTTGGTGTTTTTCAATGTTGAGGTTGTTGTTGTTTTTCAATTTTGAGGTTGTTGTTGAATTTGTTGGTGTTTTTCAATGTTGTGGTTGTTGTTGTTTTTCAATGTTGATGTTGTTGTTGAATTTGTTGGTGTTTTTCAATTTCGAGGTTGTTGTTGAATTTGTTGGGGTTTTTCAATGTTGAAGTTGTTGTTGAATTTGTTGGTGTTTTTCAATGTTGCGGTTGTTGTTGTTTTTCAATGTTGAGGTTGTTGTTGAATTTGTTGGTGTTTTTCAATGTTTAGGTTGTTGTTGTTTTTCAATGCTGAGGTTGTTGTTGAATTTGATGGTGTTTTTCAATGTTGAGGTTGTTGTTGAATTTGTTGGTGTTTTTCAATGTTGAGGTTGTTGTTGTTTTTCAATGTTGAGGTTGTTGTTGAATTTGTTGGTGTTTTTCAATGTTGAGGTTGTTGTTGTTTTTCAATGATGAGGTTGTTGTTGAATTTGTTGGTGTTTTTCAATTTCGAGGTTGTTGTTGAATTTGTTTGTGTTTTTCAATGTTGAGGTACTTGTTGTTTTTCAATGTTGAGGTTATTGTTGAATTTGTTGGTGTTTTTCAATGTTGAGGTTGTTGTTGTTTTTCAATGTTGAGGTTGTTGTTGAATTTGTTGGTGTTTTTCAATGTTGAGGTTGTTGTTGTTTTTCAATGTTGAGGTTGTTGTTGAATTTGTTGGGGTTTTTCAAAGTTGAGGTTGTTGTTGTTTTTCAATGTTGAGGTTGTTGTTGAATTTGTTGGCGTTTTTCAATGTTGAGGTTGTTGTTGAATTTGTTAGTGTTTTTCAATGATGAGGTTGCTGTTGTTTTTCAATGTTGAGGTTGTTGAATTTGTGGGTTTTTTTCAATCTTGTGTTTGTTGTTGAATTTGTTGGTGTTTTTCAATGTTGAGGTTGTTGTTGAATTTGTTGGTGTTTTTCAATGTTGAGGTTGTTGTTATTTTTCAATGTTGAGGTTGTTGTTGAGTTTGTTGGTGTTTTTCAATGTTGATGTTGTTGTTGAATTTGTTGGTGTTTTTCAATGTTGAGGTTGTTGTTGAATTTGTTGGTGTTTTTCAATGTTGAGGTTGTTGTTCTTATTAAATGTTGAGGTTGTTGTTGAATTTGCTGGTGTTTTTTCAATTTTGAGGTTGTTGGTGTTGTTCAATGTTGAGGTTGATTTTGAATTTGAGGGTGTTTTTCAATGTCGAGGTTGTTGTTGAATTTGTTGGTGTTTTTCAATGTTGAGGTTGTTGTTGTTTTTCAATGTTGAGGTTGTTGTTGAATTTGTTGGTGTTTTTCAATGTTGAGATTGTTGTTGTTTTTCAATGTTGAGGTTGTTGTTGAATTTGTTGGTGTTTTTAAATGTTGAGGTTGTTGTTGAATTTGTTGGTGTTTTGCAATGTTGAGGTTGTTGTTGTTTTTCAATGTTGAGGTTGTTGTTGAATTTGTTGGTGTTTTTCAATGTTGAGGTTTTTGTTGTTTTTCAATGTTGAGGTTGTTGTTGTATTTGTTGGTGTTTTTCAATTTCGAGGTTGTTGTTGAATGTGTTGGTGTTTTTCAATGTTGAAGTTGTTGTTGAATTTGTTGGTGATTTTCAATGTTGAGGTTGTTGTTGTTTTTCAATGTTGAGGTTGTTGTTGAATTTGTTGGTGTTATTCAATGTTGAGGTTGTTGTTGTTTTTCAATGCTGAGGTTGTTGTTGAATTTGTTTGTGTTTTTCAATGTTGAGGTTGTTGTTGAATTTGTTGGTGTTTTTCAATGTTGAGGTTGTTGTTGATTTTTAATGTTGAGGTTGTTGTTGAATTTGTTGGTGTTTTTTCAATTTTGAGGTTGTTGGTGTTTTTCAATGTTGAGGTTGATTTTGAATTTGAGGGTGTTTTTCAATGTCGAGGTTGTTGTTGAATTTGTTGGTGTTTTTCAATGTTGAGGTTGTTGTTGTTTTTCAATGTTGAGGTTGTTGTTGAATTTGTTGGTGTTTATCAATGTTGAGATTGTCGTTGTTTTTCAATGTTGAGGTTGTTGTTGTATTTGTTGGTGTTTTTCAATGTTGAAGTTGTTGTTGAATTTGTTGGTGTTTTTAAATGTTGAGGTTGTTGTTGTTTTTGAGTGTTGAGGTTGTTGTTGAATTTGTTGGTGATTTTCAATGTTGAGGTTCTTGTTGTTTTTCAATGCTGAGGTTGTTGTTGAATTTGTGGGTGTTTTTCAATGTTGAGGTTGTTTTTGAATTTGTTGGTGTTTTTCAATGTTTCGGTTGTTGTTGTTTTTCAATGTTGAGGTTGTTGTTGAATTTGTTGGTGTTTTTCAATGTTTCGGTTGTTGTTGTTCTTCAATGTTGAGGTTGTTGTTGAATTTGTTGGTGTTTTTCAATGTTGAGGTTGTTGTTGTTTTTCAATGCTGAGGTTGTTGTTGAATTTGTTGGTGTTTTTCAATGTTGAGGTTGTTGTTGAATTTGTTGGTGTTTTTCAATGTTGAGGTTTTTGTTGTTTTTCAATGTTGAGGTTGTTCTTGTATTTGTTGGTGTTTTTCAATTTCGAGGTTGTTGTTGAATTTGTTGGTGTTTTTCAATGTTGAAGTTGTTGTTGAATTTGTTGGTGATTTTCAATGTTGAGGTTGTTGTTGTTTTTCAATGTTGAGGTTGTTGTTGAATTTGTTGGTGTTATTCAATGTTGAGGTTGTTGTTGTTTTTCAATGCTGAGGTTGTTGTTGAATTTGTTTGTGTTTTTCAATGTTGAGGTTGTTGTTGAATTTGTTGGTGTTTTTCAATGTTGAGGTTGTTGTTGTTTTTAAATGTTGAGGTTGTTGTTGAATTTGTTGGTGTTTTTTTCAATTTTGAGGTTGTTGGTGTTTTTCAATGTTGAGGTTGATTTTGAATTTGAGGGTGTTTTTCAATGTCGAGGTTGTTGTTGAATTTGTTGGTGTTTTTCAACGTTGAGGTTGTTGTTGTTTTTCAATGTTGAGGTTGTTGTTGAATTTGTTGGTGTTTATCAATGTTGAGATTGTCGTTGTTTTTCAATGTTGAGGTTGTTGTTGTATTTGTTGGTGTTTTTCAATGTTGAAGTTGTTGTTGAATTTGTTGGTGTTTTTAAATATTGAGGTTGTTGTTGTTTTTGAGTGTTGAGGTTGTTGTTGAATTTGTTGGTGATTTTCAATGTTGAGGTTCTTGTTGTTTTTCAATGTTGAGGTTGTTGTTGAATTTGTTGGTGTTTTTCAATGTTGAGGTTGTTGTTGTTTTTCAATGCTGAGGTTGTTGTTGAATTTGTTGGTGTTTTTCAATGTTGAGGTTGTTGTGTAATTTGTTGGTGTTTTTCAATGTTGAGGTTGTTGTTGCTTTTCAATGTTGAGGTTGTTGTTGAATTTGTTGGTGTTTTTCAATGTTGAGGTTGTTGTTGTTTTTCAATGATGAGGTTGTTGTTGAATTTGTTGGTGTTTTTCAATTTCGAGGTTGTTGTTGAATTTGTTTGTGTTTTTCAATGTTGAGGTACTTGTTGTTTTTCAATGTTGAGGTTATTGTTGAATTTGTTGGTGTTTTTCTATGTTGAGGTTGTTGTTGTTTTTCAATGTTGAGGTTGTTGTTGAATTTGTTGGTGTTTTTCAATGTTGAGGTTGTTGTTGTTTTTCAATGTTGAGGTTGTTGTTGAATTTGTTGGGGTTTTTCAAAGTTGAGGTTGTTGTTGAATTTGTTAGTGTTTTTCAATGATGAGGTTGCTGTTGTTTTTCAATGTTGAGGTTGTTGAATTTGTGGGTTTTTTTCAATCTTGAGTTTGTTGTTGAATTTGTTGGTGTTTTTCAATGTTGAGGTTGTTGTTGAATTTGTTGGTGTTTTTCAATGTTGAGGTTGTTGTTATTTTTCAATGTTGAGGTTGTTGTTGAGTTTGTTGGATGTTTTTCAATGTTGATGTTGTTGTTGAATTTGTTGGTGTTTTTCAATGTTGAGGTTGTTGTTGAATTTGTTGGTGTTTTTCAATGTTGAGGTTGTTGTTCTTATTAAATGTTGAGGTTGTTGTTGAATTTGCTGGTGTTTTTTCAATTTTGAGGTTGTTGGTGTTGTTCAATGTTGAGGTTGATTTTGAATTTGAGGGTGTTTTTCAATGTCGAGGTTGTTGTTGAATTTGTTGGTGTTTTTCAATGTTGAGGTTGTTGTTGTTTTTCAATGTTGAGGTTGTTGTTGTTTTTCAATGCTGAGGTTGTTGTTGAATTTGTTGGTGTTTTTCAATGTTGAGGTTGTTGTGTAATTTGTTGGTGTTTTTAAATGTTGAGGTTGTTGTTGTTTTTGAGTGTTGAGGTTGTTGTTGAATTTGTTGGTGATTTTCAATGTTGAGGTTCTTGTTGTTTTTCAATGCTGAGGTTGTTGTTGAATTTGTGGGTGTTTTTCAATGTTGAGGTTGTTTTTGAATTTGTTGGTGTTTTTCAATGTTTCGGTTGTTGTTGTTTTTCAATGTTGAGGTTGTTGTTGAATTTGTTGGTGTTTTTCAATGTTTCGGTTGTTGTTGTTCTTCAATGTTGAGGTTGTTGTTGAATTTGTTGGTGTTTTTCAATGTTGAGGTTGTTGTTGTTTTTCAATGCTGAGGTTGTTGTTGAATTTGTTGGTGTTTTTCAATGTTGAGGTTGTTGTTGAATTTGTTGGTGTTTTTCAATGTTGAGGTTTTTGTTGTTTTTCAATGTTGAGGTTGTTCTTGTATTTGTTGGTGTTTTTCAATTTCGAGGTTGTTGTTGAATTTGTTGGTGTTTTTCAATGTTGAAGTTGTTGTTGAATTTGTTGGTGATTTTCAATGTTGAGGTTGTTGTTGTTTTTCAATGTTGAGGTTGTTGTTGAATTTGTTGGTGTTATTCAATGTTGAGGTTGTTGTTGTTTTTCAATGCTGAGGTTGTTGTTGAATTTGTTTGTGTTTTTCAATGTTGAGGTTGTTGTTGAATTTGTTGGTGTTTTTCAATGTTGAGGTTGTTGTTGTTTTTAAATGTTGAGGTTGTTGTTGAATTTGTTGGTGTTTTTTTCAATTTTGAGGTTGTTGGTGTTTTTCAATGTTGAGGTTGATTTTGAATTTGAGGGTGTTTTTCAATGTCGAGGTTGTTGTTGAATTTGTTGGTGTTTTTCAACGTTGAGGTTGTTGTTGTTTTTCAATGTTGAGGTTGTTGTTGAATTTGTTGGTGTTTATCAATGTTGAGATTGTCGTTGTTTTTCAATGTTGAGGTTGTTGTTGTATTTGTTGGTGTTTTTCAATGTTGAAGTTGTTGTTGAATTTGTTGGTGTTTTTAAATATTGAGGTTGTTGTTGTTTTTGAGTGTTGAGGTTGTTGTTGAATTTGTTGGTGATTTTCAATGTTGAGGTTCTTGTTGTTTTTCAATGTTGAGGTTGTTGTTGAATTTGTTGGTGTTTTTCAATGTTGAGGTTGTTGTTGTTTTTCAATGCTGAGGTTGTTGTTGAATTTGTTGGTGTTTTTCAATGTTGAGGTTGTTGTGTAATTTGTTGGTGTTTTTCAATGTTGAGGTTGTTGTTGCTTTTCAATGTTGAGGTTGTTGTTGAATTTGTTGGTGTTTTTCAATGTTGAGGTTGTTGTTGTTTTTCAATGATGAGGTTGTTGTTGAATTTGTTGGTGTTTTTCAATTTCGAGGTTGTTGTTGAATTTGTTTGTGTTTTTCAATGTTGAGGTACTTGTTGTTTTTCAATGTTGAGGTTATTGTTGAATTTGTTGGTGTTTTTCTATGTTGAGGTTGTTGTTGTTTTTCAATGTTGAGGTTGTTGTTGAATTTGTTGGTGTTTTTCAATGTTGAGGTTGTTGTTGTTTTTCAATGTTGAGGTTGTTGTTGAATTTGTTGGGGTTTTTCAAAGTTGAGGTTGTTGTTGAATTTGTTAGTGTTTTTCAATGATGAGGTTGCTGTTGTTTTTCAATGTTGAGGTTGTTGAATTTGTGGGTTTTTTTCAATCTTGAGTTTGTTGTTGAATTTGTTGGTGTTTTTCAATGTTGAGGTTGTTGTTGAATTTGTTGGTGTTTTTCAATGTTGAGGTTGTTGTTATTTTTCAATGTTGAGGTTGTTGTTGAGTTTGTTGGATGTTTTTCAATGTTGATGTTGTTGTTGAATTTGTTGGTGTTTTTCAATGTTGAGGTTGTTGTTGAATTTGTTGGTGTTTTTCAATGTTGAGGTTGTTGTTCTTATTAAATGTTGAGGTTGTTGTTGAATTTGCTGGTGTTTTTTCAATTTTGAGGTTGTTGGTGTTGTTCAATGTTGAGGTTGATTTTGAATTTGAGGGTGTTTTTCAATGTCGAGGTTGTTGTTGAATTTGTTGGTGTTTTTCAATGTTGAGGTTGTTGTTGTTTTTCAATGTTGAGGTTGTTGTTGAATTTGTTGGTGTATTTCAATGTTGAGGTTGTTGTTGTTTTTCAATGTTGAGGTTGTTGTTGTATTTGTTGGTGTTTTTCAATTTCGAGGTTGTTGTTGAATTTGTTGGTGTTTTTCAATGTTGAGGTTGTTGTTGTTTTTCAATGTTGAGGTTGTTGTTGAATTTGTTGGTGCTTTTCAATGTTGACATTGTTGTTGAATTTGTTGGTGTTTTTAATTGTTGAGGTTGTTGTTGTTTTTCAATGTTGAGATTGTTGTTGAATTTGTTGGTGTTTTTCAATGTTGAGTTTGTTGTTGAATTTGTTGGTGTTTTCAATGTCGAGGTTCTTGTTGAATTTGTTAGTGTTTTTCAATGTTGAGGTTGTTGCTGAAATTGTTGGTGTTTTTCAATGTTGAGGTTGTTGTTGAATATGTTGGTGTTTTTCAATGTTGAGGTTGTTGTTGTTTTTCAATGTAGAGGTTGTTGTTGAATTTGTTGGTGTTTTTCAATGTTTAGTTTGTTGTTGTTTTTCAATGTTGAGGTTGTTGTTGAATTTGTTGGTGTTTTTCAATGTTGAGGTTGTTGTTGTTTTTCAATTTTGAGGTTGTTGTTGAATTTGTTGGTGTTTTTCAATGTTGTGGTTGTTGTTGTTTTTCAATGTTGATGTTGTTGTTGAATTTGTTGGTGTTTTTCAATTTCGAGGTTGTTGTTGAATTTGTTGGGGTTTTTCAATGTTGAAGTTGTTGTTGAATTTGTTGGTGTTTTTCAATGTTGCGGTTGTTGTTGTTTTTCAATGTTGAGGTTGTTGTTGAATTTGTTGGTGTTTTTCAATGTTTAGGTTGTTGTTGTTTTTCAATGCTGAGGTTGTTGTTGAATTTGATGGTGTTTTTCAATGTTGAGGTTGTTGTTGAATTTGTTGGTGTTTTTCAATGTTGAGGTTGTTGTTGTTTTTCAATGTTGAGGTTGTTGTTGAATTTGTTGGTGTTTTTCAATGTTGAGGTTGTTGTTGTTTTTCAATGATGAGGTTGTTGTTGAATTTGTTGGTGTTTTTCAATTTCGAGGTTGTTGTTGAATTTGTTTGTGTTTTTCAATGTTGAGGTACTTGTTGTTTTTCAATGTTGAGGTTATTGTTGAATTTGTTGGTGTTTTTCAATGTTGAGGTTGTTGTTGTTTTTCAATGTTGAGGTTGTTGTTGAATTTGTTGGTGTTTTTCAATGTTGAGGTTGTTGTTGTTTTTCAATGTTGAGGTTGTTGTTGAATTTGTTGGGGTTTTTCAAAGTTGAGGTTGTTGTTGTTTTTCAATGTTGAGGTTGTTGTTGAATTTGTTGGCGTTTTTCAATGTTGAGGTTGTTGTTGAATTTGTTGGTGTTTTTCAATGTTGAGGTTGTTGTTGTTTTTCAATGTTGAGGTTGTTGTTGAATTTGTTGGTGTTTTTCAATGTTGAGGTTGTTGTTGTTTTTCAATGATGAGGTTGTTGTTGAATTTGTTGGTGTTTTTCAATTTCGAGGTTGTTGTTGAATTTGTTTGTGTTTTTCAATGTTGAGGTACTTGTTGTTTTTCAATGTTGAGGTTATTGTTGAATTTGTTGGTGTTTTTCAATGTTGAGGTTGTTGTTGTTTTTCAATGTTGAGGTTGTTGTTGAATTTGTTGGTGTTTTTCAATGTTGAGGTTGTTGTTGTTTTTCAATGTTGAGGTTGTTGTTGAATTTGTTGGGGTTTTTCAAAGTTGAGGTTGTTGTTGTTTTTCAATGTTGAGGTTGTTGTTGAATTTGTTGGCGTTTTTCAATGTTGAGGTTGTTGTTGAATTTGTTAGTGTTTTTCAATGATGAGGTTGCTGTTGTTTTTCAATGTTGAGGTTGTTGAATTTGTGGGTTTTTTTCAATCTTGTGTTTGTTGTTGAATTTGTTGGTGTTTTTCAATGTTGAGGTTGTTGTTGAATTTGTTGGTGTTTTTCAATGTTGAGGTTGTTGTTATTTTTCAATGTTGAGGTTGTTGTTGAGTTTGTTGGTGTTTTTCAATGTTGATGTTGTTGTTGAATTTGTTGGTGTTTTTCAATGTTGAGGTTGTTGTTGAATTTGTTGGTGTTTTTCAATGTTGAGGTTGTTGTTCTTATTAAATGTTGAGGTTGTTGTTGAATTTGCTGGTGTTTTTTCAATTTTGAGGTTGTTGGTGTTGTTCAATGTTGAGGTTGATTTTGAATTTGAGGGTGTTTTTCAATGTCGAGGTTGTTGTTGAATTTGTTGGTGTTTTTCAATGTTGAGGTTGTTGTTGTTTTTCAATGTTGAGGTTGTTGTTGAATTTGTTGGTGTTTTTCAATGTTGAGATTGTTGTTGTTTTTCAATGTTGAGGTTGTTGTTGAATTTGTTGGTGTTTTTAAATGTTGAGGTTGTTGTTGAATTTGTTGGTGTTTTGCAATGTTGAGGTTGTTGTTGTTTTTCAATGTTGAGGTTGTTGTTGAATTTGTTGGTGTTTTTCAATGTTGAGGTTTTTGTTGTTTTTCAATGTTGAGGTTGTTGTTGTATTTGTTGGTGTTTTTCAATTTCGAGGTTGTTGTTGAATGTGTTGGTGTTTTTCAATGTTGAAGTTGTTGTTGAATTTGTTGGTGATTTTCAATGTTGAGGTTGTTGTTGTTTTTCAATGTTGAGGTTGTTGTTGAATTTGTTGGTGTTATTCAATGTTGAGGTTGTTGTTGTTTTTCAATGCTGAGGTTGTTGTTGAATTTGTTTGTGTTTTTCAATGTTGAGGTTGTTGTTGAATTTGTTGGTGTTTTTCAATGTTGAGGTTGTTGTTGATTTTTAATGTTGAGGTTGTTGTTGAATTTGTTGGTGTTTTTTCAATTTTGAGGTTGTTGGTGTTTTTCAATGTTGAGGTTGATTTTGAATTTGAGGGTGTTTTTCAATGTCGAGGTTGTTGTTGAATTTGTTGGTGTTTTTCAATGTTGAGGTTGTTGTTGTTTTTCAATGTTGAGGTTGTTGTTGAATTTGTTGGTGTTTATCAATGTTGAGATTGTCGTTGTTTTTCAATGTTGAGGTTGTTGTTGTATTTGTTGGTGTTTTTCAATGTTGAAGTTGTTGTTGAATTTGTTGGTGTTTTTAAATGTTGAGGTTGTTGTTGTTTTTGAGTGTTGAGGTTGTTGTTGAATTTGTTGGTGATTTTCAATGTTGAGGTTCTTGTTGTTTTTCAATGCTGAGGTTGTTGTTGAATTTGTGGGTGTTTTTCAATGTTGAGGTTGTTTTTGAATTTGTTGGTGTTTTTCAATGTTTCGGTTGTTGTTGTTTTTCAATGTTGAGGTTGTTGTTGAATTTGTTGGTGTTTTTCAATGTTTCGGTTGTTGTTGTTCTTCAATGTTGAGGTTGTTGTTGAATTTGTTGGTGTTTTTCAATGTTGAGGTTGTTGTTGTTTTTCAATGCTGAGGTTGTTGTTGAATTTGTTGGTGTTTTTCAATGTTGAGGTTGTTGTTGAATTTGTTGGTGTTTTTCAATGTTGAGGTTTTTGTTGTTTTTCAATGTTGAGGTTGTTCTTGTATTTGTTGGTGTTTTTCAATTTCGAGGTTGTTGTTGAATTTGTTGGTGTTTTTCAATGTTGAAGTTGTTGTTGAATTTGTTGGTGATTTTCAATGTTGAGGTTGTTGTTGTTTTTCAATGTTGAGGTTGTTGTTGAATTTGTTGGTGTTATTCAATGTTGAGGTTGTTGTTGTTTTTCAATGCTGAGGTTGTTGTTGAATTTGTTTGTGTTTTTCAATGTTGAGGTTGTTGTTGAATTTGTTGGTGTTTTTCAATGTTGAGGTTGTTGTTGTTTTTAAATGTTGAGGTTGTTGTTGAATTTGTTGGTGTTTTTTTCAATTTTGAGGTTGTTGGTGTTTTTCAATGTTGAGGTTGATTTTGAATTTGAGGGTGTTTTTCAATGTCGAGGTTGTTGTTGAATTTGTTGGTGTTTTTCAACGTTGAGGTTGTTGTTGTTTTTCAATGTTGAGGTTGTTGTTGAATTTGTTGGTGTTTATCAATGTTGAGATTGTCGTTGTTTTTCAATGTTGAGGTTGTTGTTGTATTTGTTGGTGTTTTTCAATGTTGAAGTTGTTGTTGAATTTGTTGGTGTTTTTAAATATTGAGGTTGTTGTTGTTTTTGAGTGTTGAGGTTGTTGTTGAATTTGTTGGTGATTTTCAATGTTGAGGTTCTTGTTGTTTTTCAATGTTGAGGTTGTTGTTGAATTTGTTGGTGTTTTTCAATGTTGAGGTTGTTGTTGTTTTTCAATGCTGAGGTTGTTGTTGAATTTGTTGGTGTTTTTCAATGTTGAGGTTGTTGTGTAATTTGTTGGTGTTTTTCAATGTTGAGGTTGTTGTTGCTTTTCAATGTTGAGGTTGTTGTTGAATTTGTTGGTGTTTTTCAATGTTGAGGTTGTTGTTGTTTTTCAATGATGAGGTTGTTGTTGAATTTGTTGGTGTTTTTCAATTTCGAGGTTGTTGTTGAATTTGTTTGTGTTTTTCAATGTTGAGGTACTTGTTGTTTTTCAATGTTGAGGTTATTGTTGAATTTGTTGGTGTTTTTCTATGTTGAGGTTGTTGTTGTTTTTCAATGTTGAGGTTGTTGTTGAATTTGTTGGTGTTTTTCAATGTTGAGGTTGTTGTTGTTTTTCAATGTTGAGGTTGTTGTTGAATTTGTTGGGGTTTTTCAAAGTTGAGGTTGTTGTTGAATTTGTTAGTGTTTTTCAATGATGAGGTTGCTGTTGTTTTTCAATGTTGAGGTTGTTGAATTTGTGGGTTTTTTTCAATCTTGAGTTTGTTGTTGAATTTGTTGGTGTTTTTCAATGTTGAGGTTGTTGTTGAATTTGTTGGTGTTTTTCAATGTTGAGGTTGTTGTTATTTTTCAATGTTGAGGTTGTTGTTGAGTTTGTTGGATGTTTTTCAATGTTGATGTTGTTGTTGAATTTGTTGGTGTTTTTCAATGTTGAGGTTGTTGTTGAATTTGTTGGTGTTTTTCAATGTTAAGGTTGTTGTTCTTATTAAATGTTGAGGTTGTTGTTGAATTTGCTGGTGTTTTTTCAATTTTGAGGTTGTTGGTGTTGTTCAATGTTGAGGTTGATTTTGAATTTGAGGGTGTTTTTCAATGTCGAGGTTGTTGTTGAATTTGTTGGTGTTTTTCAATGTTGAGGTTGTTGTTGTTTTTCAATGTTGAGGTTGTTGTTGAATTTGTTGGTGTATTTCAATGTTGAGGTTGTTGTTGTTTTTCAATGTTGAGGTTGTTGTTGTATTTGTTGGTGTTTTTCAATTTCGAGGTTGTTGTTGAATTTGTTGGTGTTTTTCAATGTTGAGGTTGTTGTTGTTTTTCAATGTTGAGGTTGTTGTTGAATTTGTTGGTGCTTTTCAATGTTGACATTGTTGTTGAATTTGTTGGTGTTTTTAATTGTTGAGGTTGTTGTTGTTTTTCAATGTTGAGATTGTTGTTGAATTTGTTGGTGTTTTTCAATGTTGAGTTTGTTGTTGAATTTGTTGGTGTTTTCAATGTCGAGGTTCTTGTTGAATTTGTTAGTGTTTTTCAATGTTGAGGTTGTTGCTGAAATTGTTGGTGTTTTTCAATGTTGAGGTTGTTGTTGAATATGTTGGTGTTTTTCAATGTTGAGGTTGTTGTTGTTTTTCAATGTAGAGGTTGTTGTTGAATTTGTTGGTGTTTTTCAATGTTTAGTTTGTTGTTGTTTTTCAATGTTGAGGTTGTTGTTGAATTTGTTGGTGTTTTTCAATGTTGAGGTTGTTGTTGTTTTTCAATTTTGAGGTTGTTGTTGAATTTGTTGGTGTTTTTCAATGTTGTGGTTGTTGTTGTTTTTCAATGTTGATGTTGTTGTTGAATTTGTTGGTGTTTTTCAATTTCGAGGTTGTTGTTGAATTTGTTGGGGTTTTTCAATGTTGAGGTTGTTGTTGAATTTGTTGGTGTTTTTCAATGTTTAGGTTGTTGTTGTTTTTCAATGCTGAGGTTGTTGTTGAATTTGATGGTGTTTTTCAATGTTGAGGTTGTTGTTGAATTTGTTGGTGTTTTTCAATGTTGAGGTTGTTGTTGTTTTTCAATGTTGAGGTTGTTGTTGAATTTGTTGGTGTTTTTCAATGTTGAGGTTGTTGTTGTTTTTCAATGATGAGGTTGTTGTTGAATTTGTTGGTGTTTTTCAATTTCGAGGTTGTTGTTGAATTTGTTTGTGTTTTTCAATGTTGAGGTACTTGTTGTTTTTCAATGTTGAGGTTATTGTTGAATTTGTTGGTGTTTTTCAATGTTGAGGTTGTTGTTGTTTTTCAATGTTGAGGTTGTTGTTGAATTTGTTGGTGTTTTTCAATGTTGAGGTTGTTGTTGTTTTTCAATGTTGAGGTTGTTGTTGAATTTGTTGGGGTTTTTCAAAGTTGAGGTTGTTGTTGTTTTTCAATGTTGAGGTTGTTGTTGAATTTGTTGGCGTTTTTCAATGTTGAGGTTGTTGTTGAATTTGTTAGTGTTTTTCAATGATGAGGTTGCTGTTGTTTTTCAATGTTGAGGTTGTTGAATTTGTGGGTTTTTTTCAATCTTGTGTTTGTTGTTGAATTTGTTGGTGTTTTTCAATGTTGAGGTTGTTGTTGAATTTGTTGGTGTTTTTCAATGTTGAGGTTGTTGTTATTTTTCAATGTTGAGGTTGTTGTTGAGTTTGTTGGTGTTTTTCAATGTTGATGTTGTTGTTGAATTTGTTGGTGTTTTTCAATGTTGAGGTTGTTGTTGAATTTGTTGGTGTTTTTCAATGTTGAGGTTGTTGTTCTTATTAAATGTTGAGGTTGTTGTTGAATTTGCTGGTGTTTTTTCAATTTTGAGGTTGTTGGTGTTGTTCAATGTTGAGGTTGATTTTGAATTTGAGGGTGTTTTTCAATGTCGAGGTTGTTGTTGAATTTGTTGGTGTTTTTCAATGTTGAGGTTGTTGTTGTTTTTCAATGTTGAGGTTGTTGTTGAATTTGTTGGTGTTTTTCAATGTTGAGATTGTTGTTGTTTTTCAATGTTGAGGTTGTTGTTGAATTTGTTGGTGTTTTTAAATGTTGAGGTTGTTGTTGAATTTGTTGGTGTTTTGCAATGTTGAGGTTGTTGTTGTTTTTCAATGTTGAGGTTGTTGTTGAATTTGTTGGTGTTTTTCAATGTTGAGGTTTTTGTTGTTTTTCAATGTTGAGGTTGTTGTTGTATTTGTTGGTGTTTTTCAATTTCGAGGTTGTTGTTGAATGTGTTGGTGTTTTTCAATGTTGAAGTTGTTGTTGAATTTGTTGGTGATTTTCAATGTTGAGGTTGTTGTTGTTTTTCAATGTTGAGGTTGTTGTTGAATTTGTTGGTGTTATTCAATGTTGAGGTTGTTGTTGTTTTTCAATGCTGAGGTTGTTGTTGAATTTGTTTGTGTTTTTCAATGTTGAGGTTGTTGTTGAATTTGTTGGTGTTTTTCAATGTTGAGGTTGTTGTTGATTTTTAATGTTGAGGTTGTTGTTGAATTTGTTGGTGTTTTTTCAATTTTGAGGTTGTTGGTGTTTTTCAATGTTGAGGTTGATTTTGAATTTGAGGGTGTTTTTCAATGTCGAGGTTGTTGTTGAATTTGTTGGTGTTTTTCAATGTTGAGGTTGTTGTTGTTTTTCAATGTTGAGGTTGTTGTTGAATTTGTTGGTGTTTATCAATGTTGAGATTGTCGTTGTTTTTCAATGTTGAGGTTGTTGTTGTATTTGTTGGTGTTTTTCAATGTTGAAGTTGTTGTTGAATTTGTTGGTGTTTTTAAATGTTGAGGTTGTTGTTGTTTTTGAGTGTTGAGGTTGTTGTTGAATTTGTTGGTGATTTTCAATGTTGAGGTTCTTGTTGTTTTTCAATGCTGAGGTTGTTGTTGAATTTGTGGGTGTTTTTCAATGTTGAGGTTGTTTTTGAATTTGTTGGTGTTTTTCAATGTTTCGGTTGTTGTTGTTTTTCAATGTTGAGGTTGTTGTTGAATTTGTTGGTGTTTTTCAATGTTTCGGTTGTTGTTGTTCTTCAATGTTGAGGTTGTTGTTGAATTTGTTGGTGTTTTTCAATGTTGAGGTTGTTGTTGTTTTTCAATGCTGAGGTTGTTGTTGAATTTGTTGGTGTTTTTCAATGTTGAGGTTGTTGTTGAATTTGTTGGTGTTTTTCAATGTTGAGGTTTTTGTTGTTTTTCAATGTTGAGGTTGTTCTTGTATTTGTTGGTGTTTTTCAATTTCGAGGTTGTTGTTGAATTTGTTGGTGTTTTTCAATGTTGAAGTTGTTGTTGAATTTGTTGGTGA
This sequence comes from Isurus oxyrinchus, assembly GCA_026770705.1. NCBI lineage: Eukaryota > Metazoa > Chordata > Chondrichthyes > Lamniformes > Lamnidae > Isurus > Isurus oxyrinchus. The sequence continues at coordinate 186,850 of JANJGN010000443.1, read as the reverse complement.
TTTTCAATGTTGAGGTTGTTGTTGTTTTTCAATGTTGAGGTTGTTGTTGAATTTGTTGGTGTTATTCAATGTTGAGGTTGTTGTTGTTTTTCAATGCTGAGGTTGTTGTTGAATTTGTTTGTGTTTTTCAATGTTGAGGTTGTTGTTGAATTTGTTGGTGTTTTTCAATGTTGAGGTTGTTGTTGTTTTTAAATGTTGAGGTTGTTGTTGAATTTGTTGGTGTTTTTTTCAATTTTGAGGTTGTTGGTGTTTTTCAATGTTGAGGTTGATTTTGAATTTGAGGGTGTTTTTCAATGTCGAGGTTGTTGTTGAATTTGTTGGTGTTTTTCAACGTTGAGGTTGTTGTTGTTTTTCAATGTTGAGGTTGTTGTTGAATTTGTTGGTGTTTATCAATGTTGAGATTGTCGTTGTTTTTCAATGTTGAGGTTGTTGTTGTATTTGTTGGTGTTTTTCAATGTTGAAGTTGTTGTTGAATTTGTTGGTGTTTTTAAATATTGAGGTTGTTGTTGTTTTTGAGTGTTGAGGTTGTTGTTGAATTTGTTGGTGATTTTCAATGTTGAGGTTCTTGTTGTTTTTCAATGTTGAGGTTGTTGTTGAATTTGTTGGTGTTTTTCAATGTTGAGGTTGTTGTTGTTTTTCAATGCTGAGGTTGTTGTTGAATTTGTTGGTGTTTTTCAATGTTGAGGTTGTTGTGTAATTTGTTGGTGTTTTTCAATGTTGAGGTTGTTGTTGCTTTTCAATGTTGAGGTTGTTGTTGAATTTGTTGGTGTTTTTCAATGTTGAGGTTGTTGTTGTTTTTCAATGATGAGGTTGTTGTTGAATTTGTTGGTGTTTTTCAATTTCGAGGTTGTTGTTGAATTTGTTTGTGTTTTTCAATGTTGAGGTACTTGTTGTTTTTCAATGTTGAGGTTATTGTTGAATTTGTTGGTGTTTTTCTATGTTGAGGTTGTTGTTGTTTTTCAATGTTGAGGTTGTTGTTGAATTTGTTGGTGTTTTTCAATGTTGAGGTTGTTGTTGTTTTTCAATGTTGAGGTTGTTGTTGAATTTGTTGGGGTTTTTCAAAGTTGAGGTTGTTGTTGAATTTGTTAGTGTTTTTCAATGATGAGGTTGCTGTTGTTTTTCAATGTTGAGGTTGTTGAATTTGTGGGTTTTTTTCAATCTTGAGTTTGTTGTTGAATTTGTTGGTGTTTTTCAATGTTGAGGTTGTTGTTGAATTTGTTGGTGTTTTTCAATGTTGAGGTTGTTGTTATTTTTCAATGTTGAGGTTGTTGTTGAGTTTGTTGGATGTTTTTCAATGTTGATGTTGTTGTTGAATTTGTTGGTGTTTTTCAATGTTGAGGTTGTTGTTGAATTTGTTGGTGTTTTTCAATGTTGAGGTTGTTGTTCTTATTAAATGTTGAGGTTGTTGTTGAATTTGCTGGTGTTTTTTCAATTTTGAGGTTGTTGGTGTTGTTCAATGTTGAGGTTGATTTTGAATTTGAGGGTGTTTTTCAATGTCGAGGTTGTTGTTGAATTTGTTGGTGTTTTTCAATGTTGAGGTTGTTGTTGTTTTTCAATGTTGAGGTTGTTGTTGAATTTGTTGGTGTTTTTCAATGTTGAGATTGTTGTTGTTTTTCAATGTTGAGGTTGTTGTTGAATTTGTTGGTGTTTTTAAATGTTGAGGTTGTTGTTGAATTTGTTGGTGTTTTGCAATGTTGAGGTTGTTGTTGTTTTTCAATGTTGAGGTTGTTGTTGAATTTGTTGGTGTTTTTCAATGTTGAGGTTTTTGTTGTTTTTCAATGTTGAGGTTGTTGTTGTATTTGTTGGGGTTTTCAATTTCGAGGTTGTTGTTGAATTTGTTGGTGTTTTTCAATGTTGAAGTTGTTGTTGAAATTGTTGGTGATTTTCAATTTTGAGGTTGTTATTGTTTTTCAATGTTGAGGTTGTTGTTGAATTTGTTGGTGTTATTCAATGTTGAGGTTGTTGTTGTTTTTCAATGCTGAGGTTGTTGTTGAATTTGTTGGTGTTTTTCAATGTTGAGGTTGTTGTTGAATTTGTTGGTGTTTTTCAATGTTGAGGTTGTTGTTTTTAAATGTTGAGGTTGTTGTTGAATTTGTTGGTGTTTTTTCAATTTTGAGGTTGTTGGTGTTTTTCAATGTTGAGGTTGTTGTTGAATTTGAGGGTGTTTTTCAATGTCGAGGTTGTTGTTGAATTTGTTGGTTTTTTTCAATGTTGAGGTTGTTGTTGTTTTTCAATGTTGAGGTTGTTGTTGAATTTGTTGGTGTTTATCAATGTTGAGATTGTCGTTATTTTTCAATGTTGAGGTTGTTGTTGTATTGGTTGGTGTTTTTCAATGTTGAAGTTGTTGTTGAATTTCTTGGTGTTTTTAAATGTTGAGGTTGTTGTTGTTTTTGAGTGTTGAGGTTGTTGTTGTATTTGTTGGTGACTTTCAATGTTGAGGTTCTTGTTGTTTTTCAATGCTGAGGTTGTTGTTGAATTTGTGGGTGTTTTTCAATGTTGAGGTTGTTGTTGAATTTGTTGGTGTTTTTCAATGTTGAGGTTGTTGTTGTTTTTCAATGTTGAGGTTGTTGTTGAATTTGTTGGTGTTTTTCAATGTTGAGGTTGTTGTTGTTTTTCAATGCTGAGGTTGTTGTTGAATTTGTTGGTGTTTTTCAATGTTGAGGTTGTTGTTGAATTTGTTGGTGTTTTTCAATGTTGAGGTTTTTGTTGTTTTTCAATGTTGAGGTTGTTGTTGTATTTGTTGGTGTTTTTCAATTTCGAGGTTGTTGTTGAATTTGTTGGTGTTTTTCAATGTTGAAGTTGTTGTTGAATTTGTTGGTGATTTTCAATGTTGAGGTTGTTGTTGTTTTTCAATGTTGAGGTTTTTGTTGAATTTGTTGGTGTTATTCAATGTTGAGGTTGTTGTTGTTTTTCAATGCTGAGGTTGTTGTTGAATTTGTTTGTGTTTTTCAATGTTGAGGTTGTTGTTGAATTTGTTGGTGTTTTTCAATGTTGAGGTTGTTGTTGTTTTTAAATGTTGAGGTTGTTGTTGAATTTGTTGGTGTTTTTTCAATTTTGAGGTTGTTGGTGTTTTTCACTGTTGAGGTTGATTTTGAATTTGAGGGTGTTTTTCAATGTCGAGGTTGTTGTTGAATTTGTTGGTGTTTTTCAATGTTGAGGTTGTTGTTGTTTTTCAATGTTGAGGTTGTTGTTGAATTTGTTGGTGTTTATCAATGTTGAGATTGTCGTTGTTTTTCAATGTTGAGGTTGTTGTTGTATTTGTTGGTGTTTTTCAATGTGGAAGTTGTTGTTGAATTTGTTGGTGTTTTTAAATGTTGAGGTTGTTGTTGTTTTTGAGTGTTGAGGTTGTTGTTGAATTTGTTGGTGATTTTCAATGTTGAGGTTCTTGTTGTTTTTCAATGCTGAGGTTGTTGTTGAATTTGTGGGTGTTTTTCAATGTTGAGGTTGTTGTTGAATTTGTTGGTGTTTTTCAATGTTGAGGTTGTTGTTGTTTTTCAATGTTGAGGTTGTTGTTGAATTTGTTGGTGTTTTTCAATGTTTCGGTTGTTGTTGTTTTTCAATGTTGAGGTTGTTGAATTTGTTGGTGTTTTTCAATGTTGAGGTTGTTGTTGTTTTTCAATGCTGAGGTTGTTGTTGAATTTGTTGGTGTTTTTCAATGTTGAGGTTGTTGTTGAATTTGTTGGTGTTTTTCAATGTTGAGGTTGTTGTTGTTTTTCAATGTTGAGGTTGTTGTTGAATTTGTTGGTGTTTTTTCAATTTTGAGGTTGTTGGTGTTGTTCAATGTTGAGGTTGTTGTTGTATTTGTTGGTGTTTTTCAATTTCGAGGTTGTTGTTGAATTTGTTGGTGTTTTTCAATGTTGAAGTTGTTGTTGAATTTGTTGGTGTTTTTCAGTGTTGAGGTTGTTGTTGTTATTAAATGTTGAGGTTGTTGTTGTTTTTCAATGCTGAGGTTGTTGTTGAATTTGTTGGTGTTTTTCAATGTTGAGGTTGTTGTTGTTTTTCAATGCTGAGGTTGTTGTTGAATTTGTTGGTGTTTTTCAATGTTGAGGTTGTTTTTGAATTTGTTGGTGTTTTTCAATGTTGAGGTTGTTGTTGTTTTTCAATGTTGAGGTTGGTGTTGAATTTGTTGGTGTTTTTCAATGTTGAGGTTGTTGTTATTTTTCAATGTTGAGGTTGTTGTTGAGTTTGTTGGTGTTTTTCAATGTTGAGGTTGTTGTTGAGTTTGTTGGTGTTTTTCAATGTTGATGTTGTTGTTGAATTTGTTGGTGTTTTTCAATGTTGAGGTTGTTGTTGAATTTGTTGGTGTTTTTCAATGTTGAGGTTGTTGTTATTTTTCAATGTTGAGGTTGTTGTTGAGTTTGTTGGTGTTTTTCAATGTTGATGTTGTTGTTGAATTTGTTGGGGTTTTTCAATGTTGAGGTTGTTGTTGAATTTGTTGGTGTTTTTCAGTGTTGAGGTTGTTGTTGTTATTAAATGTTGAGGTTGTTGTTGAATTTGCTGGTGTTTTTTCAATTTTGAGGTTTTTGGTGTTGTTCAATGTTGAGGTTGATTTTGAATTTGAGGGTGTTTTTCAATGTCGAGGTTGTTGTTGAATTTGTTGGTGTTTTTCAATGTTGAGGTTGTTGTTGTTTTCAATGTTGAGGTTGTTGTTGAATTTGTTGGTGTTTTTCAATGTTGAGGTTGTTGTTGTTTTTCAATGTTGAGGTTGTTGTTGAATTTGTTGGTGTTTTTCAATGTTGAGGTTGTTGTTGTTTTTCAATGATGAGGTTGTTGTTGAATTTGTTGGTGTTTTTCAATTTCGAGGTTGTTGTTGAATTTGTTTGTGTTTTTCAATGTTGAGGTACTTGTTGTTTTTCAATGTTGAGGTTATTGTTGAATTTGTTGGTGTTTTTCTATGTTGAGGTTGTTGTTGTTTTTCAATGTTGATGTTGTTGTTGAATTTGTTGGTGTTTTTCAATGTTGAGGTTGTTGTTGTTTTTCAATGTTGAGGTTGTTGTTGAATTTGTTGGGGTTTTTCAAAGTTGAGGTTGTTGTTGTTTTTCAATGTTGAGGTTGTTGTTGAATTTGTTGGCGTTTTTCAATGTTGAGGTTGTTGTTGAATTTGTTAGTGTTTTTCAATGATGAGGTTGCTGTTGTTTTTCAATGTTGAGGTTGTTGAATTTGTGGGTTTTTTTCAATCTTGAGTTTGTTGTTGAATTTGTTGGTGTTTTTCAATGTTGAGGTTGTTGTTGAATTTGTTGGTGTTTTTCAATGTTGAGGTTGTTGTTATTTTTCAATGTTGAGGTTGTTGTTGAGTTTGTTGGTGTTTTTCAATGTTGATGTTGTTGTTGAATTTGTTGGTGTTTTTCAATGTTGAGGTTGTTGTTGAATTTGTTGGTGTTTTTCAATGTTGAGGTTGTTGTTCTTATTAAATGTTGAGGTTGTTGTTGAATTTGCTGGTGTTTTTTCAATTTTGAGGTTGTTGGTGTTGTTCAATGTTGAGGTTGATTTTGAATTTGAGGGTGTTTTTCAATGTCGAGGTTGTTGTTGAATTTGTTGGTGTTTTTCAATGTTGAGGTTGTTGTTGTTTTTCAATGTTGAGGTTGTTGTTGAATTTGTTGGTGTTTTTCAATGTTGAGATTGTTGTTGTTTTTCAATGTTGAGGTTGTTGTTGAATTTGTTGGTGTTTTTAAATGTTGAGGTTGTTGTTGAATTTGTTGGTGTTTTGCAATGTTGAGGTTGTTGTTGCTTTTCAATGTTGAGGTTGTTGTTGAATTTGTTGGTGTTTTTCAGTGTTGAGGTTGTTGTTGTTATTAAATGTTGAGGTTGTTGTTGAATTTGTTGGTGTTTTTTCAATTTTGAGGTTTTTGGTGTTGTTCAATGTTGAGGTTGATTTTGAATTTGAGGGTGTTTTTCAATGTCGAGGTTGTTGTTGAATTTGTTGGTGTTTTTCAATGTTGAGGTTGTTGTTGTTTTTCAATGTTGAGGTAGTTGTTGAATTTGTTGGTGTTTTTCAATTTCGAGGTTGTTGTTGAATTTGTTGGTGTTTTTCAATGTTGAGGTTGTTGTTGTTTTTGAGTGTTGAGGTTGTTGTTGTATTTGTTGGTGACTTTCAATGTTGAGGTTCTTGTTGTTTTTCAATGCTGAGGTTGTTGTTGAATTTGTGGGTGTTTTTCAATGTTGAGGTTGTTGTTGAATTTGTTGGTGTTTTTCAATGTTGAGGTTGTTGTTGTTTTTCAATGTTGAGGTTGTTGTTGAATTTGTTGGTGTTTTTCAATGTTGAGGTTGTTGTTGTTTTTCAATGCTGAGGTTGTTGTTGAATTTGTTGGTGTTTTTCAATGTTGAGGTTGTTGTTGAATTTGTTGGTGTTTTTCAATGTTGAGGTTTTTGTTGTTTTTCAATGTTGAGGTTGTTGTTGTATTTGTTGGTGTTTTTCAATTTCGAGGTTGTTGTTGAATTTGTTGGTGTTTTTCAATGTTGAAGTTGTTGTTGAATTTGTTGGTGATTTTCAATGTTGAGGTTGTTGTTTTTCAATGTTGAGGTTTTTGTTGAATTTGTTGGTGTTATTCAATGTTGAGGTTGTTGTTGTTTTTCAATGCTGAGGTTGTTGTTGAATTTGTTTGTGTTTTTCAATGTTGAGGTTGTTGTTGAATTTGTTGGTGTTTTTCAATGTTGAGGTTGTTGTTGTTTTTAAATGTTGAGGTTGTTGTTGAATTTGTTGGTGTTTTTTCAATTTTGAGGTTGTTGGTGTTTTTCACTGTTGAGGTTGATTTTGAATTTGAGGGTGTTTTTCAATGTCGAGGTTGTTGTTGAATTTGTTGGTGTTTTTCAATGTTGAGGTTGTTGTTGTTTTTCAATGTTGAGGTTGTTGTTGAATTTGTTGGTGTTTATCAATGTTGAGATTGTCGTTGTTTTTCAATGTTGAGGTTGTTGTTGTATTTGTTGGTGTTTTTCAATGTGGAAGTTGTTGTTGAATTTGTTGGTGTTTTTAAATGTTGAGGTTGTTGTTGTTTTTGAGTGTTGAGGTTGTTGTTGAATTTGTTGGTGATTTTCAATGTTGAGGTTCTTGTTGTTTTTCAATGCTGAGGTTGTTGTTGAATTTGTGGGTGTTTTTCAATGTTGAGGTTGTTGTTGAATTTGTTGGTGTTTTTCAATGTTGAGGTTGTTGTTGTTTTTCAATGTTGAGGTTGTTGTTGAATTTGTTGGTGTTTTTCAATGTTTCGGTTGTTGTTGTTTTTCAATGTTGAGGTTGTTGAATTTGTTGGTGTTTTTCAATGTTGAGGTTGTTGTTGTTTTTCAATGCTGAGGTTGTTGTTGAATTTGTTGGTGTTTTTCAATGTTGAGGTTGTTGTTGAATTTGTTGGTGTTTTTCAATGTTGAGGTTGTTGTTGTTTTTCAATGTTGAGGTTGTTGTTGAATTTGTTGGTGTTTTTTCAATTTTGAGGTTGTTGGTGTTGTTCAATGTTGAGGTTGTTGTTGTATTTGTTGGTGTTTTTCAATTTCGAGGTTGTTGTTGAATTTGTTGGTGTTTTTCAATGTTGAAGTTGTTGTTGAATTTGTTGGTGTTTTTCAGTGTTGAGGTTGTTGTTGTTATTAAATGTTGAGGTTGTTGTTGTTTTTCAATGCTGAGGTTGTTGTTGAATTTGTTGGTGTTTTTCAATGTTGAGGTTGTTGTTGTTTTTCAATGCTGAGGTTGTTGTTGAATTTGTTGGTGTTTTTCAATGTTGAGGTTGTTTTTGAATTTGTTGGTGTTTTTCAATGTTGAGGTTGTTGTTGTTTTTCAATGTTGAGGTTGGTGTTGAATTTGTTGGTGTTTTTCAATGTTGAGGTTGTTGTTATTTTTCAATGTTGAGGTTGTTGTTGAGTTTGTTGGTGTTTTTCAATGTTGAGGTTGTTGTTGAGTTTGTTGGTGTTTTTCAATGTTGATGTTGTTGTTGAATTTGTTGGTGTTTTTCAATGTTGAGGTTGTTGTTGAATTTGTTGGTGTTTTTCAATGTTGAGGTTGTTGTTATTTTTCAATGTTGAGGTTGTTGTTGAGTTTGTTGGTGTTTTTCAATGTTGATGTTGTTGTTGAATTTGTTGGGGTTTTTCAATGTTGAGGTTGTTGTTGAATTTGTTGGTGTTTTTCAGTGTTGAGGTTGTTGTTGTTATTAAATGTTGAGGTTGTTGTTGAATTTGCTGGTGTTTTTTCAATTTTGAGGTTTTTGGTGTTGTTCAATGTTGAGGTTGATTTTGAATTTGAGGGTGTTTTTCAATGTCGAGGTTGTTGTTGAATTTGTTGGTGTTTTTCAATGTTGAGGTTGTTGTTGTTTTCAATGTTGAGGTTGTTGTTGAATTTGTTGGTGTTTTTCAATGTTGAGGTTGTTGTTGTTTTTCAATGTTGAGGTTGTTGTTGAATTTGTTGGTGTTTTTCAATGTTGAGGTTGTTGTTGTTTTTCAATGATGAGGTTGTTGTTGAATTTGTTGGTGTTTTTCAATTTCGAGGTTGTTGTTGAATTTGTTTGTGTTTTTCAATGTTGAGGTACTTGTTGTTTTTCAATGTTGAGGTTATTGTTGAATTTGTTGGTGTTTTTCTATGTTGAGGTTGTTGTTGTTTTTCAATGTTGATGTTGTTGTTGAATTTGTTGGTGTTTTTCAATGTTGAGGTTGTTGTTGTTTTTCAATGTTGAGGTTGTTGTTGAATTTGTTGGGGTTTTTCAAAGTTGAGGTTGTTGTTGTTTTTCAATGTTGAGGTTGTTGTTGAATTTGTTGGCGTTTTTCAATGTTGAGGTTGTTGTTGAATTTGTTAGTGTTTTTCAATGATGAGGTTGCTGTGGTTTTTCAATGTTGAGGTTGTTGAATTTGTGGGTTTTTTTCAATCTTGAGTTTGTTGTTGAATTTGTTGGTGTTTTTCAATGTTGAGGTTGTTGTTGAATTTGTTGGTGTTTTTCAATGTTGAGGTTGTTGTTATTTTTCAATGTTGAGGTTGTTGTTGAGTTTGTTGGTGTTTTTCAATGTTGATGTTGTTGTTGAATTTGTTGGTGTTTTTCAATGTTGAGGTTGTTGTTGAATTTGTTGGTGTTTTTCAATGTTGAGGTTGTTGTTCTTATTAAATGTTGAGGTTGTTGTTGAATTTGCTGGTGTTTTTTCAATTTTGAGGTTGTTGGTGTTGTTCAATGTTGAGGTTGATTTTGAATTTGAGGGTGTTTTTCAATGTCGAGGTTGTTGTTGAATTTGTTGGTGTTTTTCAATGTTGAGGTTGTTGTTGTTTTTCAATGTTGAGGTTGTTGTTGAATTTGTTGGTGTTTTTCAATGTTGAGATTGTTGTTGTTTTTCAATGTTGAGGTTGTTGTTGAATTTGTTGGTGTTTTTAAATGTTGAGGTTGTTGTTGAATTTGTTGGTGTTTTGCAATGTTGAGGTTGTTGTTGCTTTTCAATGTTGAGGTTGTTGTTGAATTTGTTGGTGTTTTTCAGTGTTGAGGTTGTTGTTGTTATTAAATGTTGAGGTTGTTGTTGAATTTGTTGGTGTTTTTTCAATTTTGAGGTTTTTGGTGTTGTTCAATGTTGAGGTTGATTTTGAATTTGAGGGTGTTTTTCAATGTCGAGGTTGTTGTTGAATTTGTTGGTGTTTTTCAATGTTGAGGTTGTTGTTGTTTTTCAATGTTGAGGTAGTTGTTGAATTTGTTGGTGTTTTTCAATTTCGAGGTTGTTGTTGAATTTGTTGGTGTTTTTCAATGTTGAAGTTGTTGTTGAATTTGTTGGTGTTTTTCAGTGTTGAGGTTGTTGTTGTTATTAAATGTTGAGGTTGTTGTTGTTTTTCAATGCTGAGGTTGTTGTTGAATTTGTTGGTGTTTTTCAATGTTGAGGTTGTTGTTGTTTTTCAATGCTGAGGTTGTTGTTGAATTTGTTGGTGTTTTTCAATGTTGAGGTTGTTTTTGAATTTGTTGGTGTTTTTCAATGTTGAGGTTGTTGTTGTTTTTCAATGTTGAGGTTGTTGTTGAATTTGTTGGTGTTTTTCAATGTTGAGATTGTTGTTGTTTTTCAATGTTGAGGTTGTTGTTGAATTTGTTGGTGTTTTTAAATGTTGAGGTTGTTGTTGAATTTGTTGGTGTTTTTCAATGTTGAGGTTGTTGTTGTTTTTCAATGCTGAGGTTGTTGTTGAATTTGTTGGTGTTTTTCAATGTTGAGGTTGTTTTTGAATTTGTTGGTGTTTTTCAATGTTGAGGTTGTTGTTGTTTTTCAATGTTGAGGTTGTTGTTGAATTTGTTGGTGTTTTTCAATGTTGAGATTGTTGTTGTTTTTCAATGTTGAGGTTGTTGTTGAATTTGTTGGTGTTTTTCAATGTTGAGGTTGTTGTTGTTTTTCAATGTTGAGGTTGTTGTTGAATTTGTTGGTGTTTTTTCAATTTTGAGGTTGTTGGTGTTGTTCAATGTTGAGGTTGTTGTTGTATTTGTTGGTGTTTTTCAATTTCGAGGTTGTTGTTGAATTTGTTGGTGTTTTTCAATGTTGAAGTTGTTGTTGAATTTGTTGGTGTTTTTCAGTGTTGAGGTTGTTGTTGTTATTAAATGTTGAGGTTGTTGTTGTTTTTCAATGCTGAGGTTGTTGTTGAATTTGTTGGTGTTTTTCAATGTTGAGGTTGTTGTTGTTTTTCAATGCTGAGGTTGTTGTTGAATTTGTTGGTGTTTTTCAATGTTGAGGTTGTTTTTGAATTTGTTGGTGTTTTTCAATGTTGAGGTTGTTGTTGTTTTTCAATGTTGAGGTTGGTGTTGAATTTGTTGGTGTTTTTCAATGTTGAGGTTGTTGTTATTTTTCAATGTTGAGGTTGTTGTTGAGTTTGTTGGTGTTTTTCAATGTTGAGGTTGTTGTTGAGTTTGTTGGTGTTTTTCAATGTTGATGTTGTTGTTGAATTTGTTGGTGTTTTTCAATGTTGAGGTTGTTGTTGAATTTGTTGGTGTTTTTCAATGTTGAGGTTGTTGTTATTTTTCAATGTTGAGGTTGTTGTTGAGTTTGTTGGTGTTTTTCAATGTTGATGTTGTTGTTGAATTTGTTGGGGTTTTTCAATGTTGAGGTTGTTGTTGAATTTGTTGGTGTTTTTCAGTGTTGAGGTTGTTGTTGTTATTAAATGTTGAGGTTGTTGTTGAATTTGCTGGTGTTTTTTCAATTTTGAGGTTTTTGGTGTTGTTCAATGTTGAGGTTGATTTTGAATTTGAGGGTGTTTTTCAATGTCGAGGTTGTTGTTGAATTTGTTGGTGTTTTTCAATGTTGAGGTTGTTGTTGTTTTCAATGTTGAGGTTGTTGTTGAATTTGTTGGTGTTTTTCAATGTTGAGGTTGTTGTTGTTTTTCAATGTTGAGGTTGTTGTTGAATTTGTTGGTGTTTTTCAATGTTGAGGTTGTTGTTGTTTTTCAATGATGAGGTTGTTGTTGAATTTGTTGGTGTTTTTCAATTTCGAGGTTGTTGTTGAATTTGTTTGTGTTTTTCAATGTTGAGGTACTTGTTGTTTTTCAATGTTGAGGTTATTGTTGAATTTGTTGGTGTTTTTCTATGTTGAGGTTGTTGTTGTTTTTCAATGTTGATGTTGTTGTTGAATTTGTTGGTGTTTTTCAATGTTGAGGTTGTTGTTGTTTTTCAATGTTGAGGTTGTTGTTGAATTTGTTGGGGTTTTTCAAAGTTGAGGTTGTTGTTGTTTTTCAATGTTGAGGTTGTTGTTGAATTTGTTGGCGTTTTTCAATGTTGAGGTTGTTGTTGAATTTGTTAGTGTTTTTCAATGATGAGGTTGCTGTTGTTTTTCAATGTTGAGGTTGTTGAATTTGTGGGTTTTTTTCAATCTTGAGTTTGTTGTTGAATTTGTTGGTGTTTTTCAATGTTGAGGTTGTTGTTGAATTTGTTGGTGTTTTTCAATGTTGAGGTTGTTGTTATTTTTCAATGTTGAGGTTGTTGTTGAGTTTGTTGGTGTTTTTCAATGTTGATGTTGTTGTTGAATTTGTTGGTGTTTTTCAATGTTGAGGTTGTTGTTGAATTTGTTGGTGTTTTTCAATGTTGAGGTTGTTGTTCTTATTAAATGTTGAGGTTGTTGTTGAATTTGCTGGTGTTTTTTCAATTTTGAGGTTGTTGGTGTTGTTCAATGTTGAGGTTGATTTTGAATTTGAGGGTGTTTTTCAATGTCGAGGTTGTTGTTGAATTTGTTGGTGTTTTTCAATGTTGAGGTTGTTGTTGTTTTTCAATGTTGAGGTTGTTGTTGAATTTGTTGGTGTTTTTCAATGTTGAGATTGTTGTTGTTTTTCAATGTTGAGGTTGTTGTTGAATTTGTTGGTGTTTTTAAATGTTGAGGTTGTTGTTGAATTTGTTGGTGTTTTGCAATGTTGAGGTTGTTGTTGCTTTTCAATGTTGAGGTTGTTGTTGAATTTGTTGGTGTTTTTCAGTGTTGAGGTTGTTGTTGTTATTAAATGTTGAGGTTGTTGTTGAATTTGTTGGTGTTTTTTCAATTTTGAGGTTTTTGGTGTTGTTCAATGTTGAGGTTGATTTTGAATTTGAGGGTGTTTTTCAATGTCGAGGTTGTTGTTGAATTTGTTGGTGTTTTTCAATGTTGAGGTTGTTGTTGTTTTTCAATGTTGAGGTAGTTGTTGAATTTGTTGGTGTTTTTCAATTTCGAGGTTGTTGTTGAATTTGTTGGTGTTTTTCAATGTTGAAGTTGTTGTTGAATTTGTTGGTGTTTTTCAGTGTTGAGGTTGTTGTTGTTATTAAATGTTGAGGTTGTTGTTGTTTTTCAATGCTGAGGTTGTTGTTGAATTTGTTGGTGTTTTTCAATGTTGAGGTTGTTGTTGTTTTTCAATGCTGAGGTTGTTGTTGAATTTGTTGGTGTTTTTCAATGTTGAGGTTGTTTTTGAATTTGTTGGTGTTTTTCAATGTTGAGGTTGTTGTTGTTTTTCAATGTTGAGGTTGTTGTTGAATTTGTTGGTGTTTTTCAATGTTGAGATTGTTGTTGTTTTTCAATGTTGAGGTTGTTGTTGAATTTGTTGGTGTTTTTAAATGTTGAGGTTGTTGTTGAATTTGTTGGTGTTTTTCAATGTTGAGGTTGTTGTTGTTTTTCAATGCTGAGGTTGTTGTTGAATTTGTTGGTGTTTTTCAATGTTGAGGTTGTTTTTGAATTTGTTGTTGTTTTTCAATGTTGAGGTTGTTGTTGTTTTTCAATGTTGAGGTTGTTGTTGAATTTGTTGGTGTTTTTCAATGTTGAGATTGTTGTTGTTTTTCAATGTTGAGGTTGTTGTTGAATTTGTTGGTGTTTTTAAATGTTGAGGTTGTTGTTGAATTTGTTGGTGTTTTGCAATGTTGAGGTTGTTGTTGCTTTTCAATGTTGAGGTTGTTGTTGAATTTGTTGGTGTTTTTCAGTGTTGAGGTTGTTGTTGTTATTAAATGTTGAGGTTGTTGTTGAATTTGTTGGTGTTTTTTCAATTTTGAGGTTTTTGGTGTTGTTCAATGTTGAGGTTGATTTTGAATTTGAGGGTGTTTTTCAATGTCGAGGTTGTTGTTGAATTTGTTGGTGTTTTTCAATGTTGAGGTTGTTGTTGTTTTTCAATGTTGAGGTAGTTGTTGAATTTGTTGGTGTTTTTCAATTTCGAGGTTGTTGTTGAATTTGTTGGTGTTTTTCAATGTTGAAGTTGTTGTTGAATTTGTTGGTGTTTTTCAGTGTTGAGGTTGTTGTTGTTATTAAATGTTGAGGTTGTTGTTGTTTTTCAATGCTGAGGTTGTTGTTGAATTTGTTGGTGTTTTTCAATGTTGAGGTTGTTGTTGTTTTTCAATGCTGAGGTTGTTGTTGAATTTGTTGGTGTTTTTCAATGTTGAGGTTGTTTTTGAATTTGTTGGTGTTTTTCAATGTTGAGGTTGTTGTTGTTTTTCAATGTTGAGGTTGTTGTTGTTATTAAATGTTGAGGTTGTTGTTGAATTTGCTGGTGTTTTTTCAATTTTGAGGTTTTTGGTGTTGTTCAATGTTGAGGTTGATTTTGAATTTGAGGGTGTTTTTCAATGTCGAGGTTGTTGTTGAATTTGTTGGTGTTTTTCAATGTTGAGGTTGTTGTTGTTTTCAATGTTGAGGTTGTTGTTGAATTTGTTGGTGTTTTTCAATGTTGAGGTTGTTGTTGTTTTTCAATGTTGAGGTTGTTGTTGAATTTGTTGGTGTTTTTCAATGTTGAGGTTGTTGTTGTTTTTCAATGATGAGGTTGTTGTTGAATTTGTTGGTGTTTTTCAATTTCGAGGTTGTTGTTGAATTTGTTTGTGTTTTTCAATGTTGAGGTACTTGTTGTTTTTCAATGTTGAGGTTATTGTTGAATTTGTTGGTGTTTTTCTATGTTGAGGTTGTTGTTGTTTTTCAATGTTGATGTTGTTGTTGAATTTGTTGGTGTTTTTCAATGTTGAGGTTGTTGTTGTTTTTCAATGTTGAGGTTGTTGTTGAATTTGTTGGGGTTTTTCAAAGTTGAGGTTGTTGTTGTTTTTCAATGTTGAGGTTGTTGTTGAATTTGTTGGCGTTTTTCAATGTTGAGGTTGTTGTTGAATTTGTTAGTGTTTTTCAATGATGAGGTTGCTGTTGTTTTTCAATGTTGAGGTTGTTGAATTTGTGGGTTTTTTTCAATCTTGAGTTTGTTGTTGAATTTGTTGGTGTTTTTCAATGTTGAGGTTGTTGTTGAATTTGTTGGTGTTTTTCAATGTTGAGGTTGTTGTTATTTTTCAATGTTGAGGTTGTTGTTGAGTTTGTTGGTGTTTTTCAATGTTGATGTTGTTGTTGAATTTGTTGGTGTTTTTCAATGTTGAGGTTGTTGTTGAATTTGTTGGTGTTTTTCAATGTTGAGGTTGTTGTTCTTATTAAATGTTGAGGTTGTTGTTGAATTTGCTGGTGTTTTTTCAATTTTGAGGTTGTTGGTGTTGTTCAATGTTGAGGTTGATTTTGAATTTGAGGGTGTTTTTCAATGTCGAGGTTGTTGTTGAATTTGTTGGTGTTTTTCAATGTTGAGGTTGTTGTTGTTTTTCAATGTTGAGGTTGTTGTTGAATTTGTTGGTGTTTTTCAATGTTGAGATTGTTGTTGTTTTTCAATGTTGAGGTTGTTGTTGAATTTGTTGGTGTTTTTAAATGTTGAGGTTGTTGTTGAATTTGTTGGTGTTTTGCAATGTTGAGGTTGTTGTTGCTTTTCAATGTTGAGGTTGTTGTTGAATTTGTTGGTGTTTTTCAGTGTTGAGGTTGTTGTTGTTATTAAATGTTGAGGTTGTTGTTGAATTTGTTGGTGTTTTTTCAATTTTGAGGTTTTTGGTGTTGTTCAATGTTGAGGTTGATTTTGAATTTGAGGGTGTTTTTCAATGTCGAGGTTGTTGTTGAATTTGTTGGTGTTTTTCAATGTTGAGGTTGTTGTTGTTTTTCAATGTTGAGGTAGTTGTTGAATTTGTTGGTGTTTTTCAATTTCGAGGTTGTTGTTGAATTTGTTGGTGTTTTTCAATGTTGAAGTTGTTGTTGAATTTGTTGGTGTTTTTCAGTGTTGAGGTTGTTGTTGTTATTAAATGTTGAGGTTGTTGTTGTTTTTCAATGCTGAGGTTGTTGTTGAATTTGTTGGTGTTTTTCAATGTTGAGGTTGTTGTTGTTTTTCAATGCTGAGGTTGTTGTTGAATTTGTTGGTGTTTTTCAATGTTGAGGTTGTTTTTGAATTTGTTGGTGTTTTTCAATGTTGAGGTTGTTGTTGTTTTTCAATGTTGAGGTTGTTGTTGAATTTGTTGGTGTTTTTCAATGTTGAGATTGTTGTTGTTTTTCAATGTTGAGGTTGTTGTTGAATTTGTTGGTGTTTTTAAATGTTGAGGTTGTTGTTGAATTTGTTGGTGTTTTTCAATGTTGAGGTTGTTGTTGTTTTTCAATGCTGAGGTTGTTGTTGAATTTGTTGGTGTTTTTCAATGTTGAGGTTGTTTTTGAATTTGTTGGTGTTTTTCAATGTTGAGGTTGTTGTTGTTTTTCAATGTTGAGGTTGTTGTTGAATTTGTTGGTGTTTTTCAATGTTGAGATTGTTGTTGTTTTTCAATGTTGAGGTTGTTGTTGAATTTGTTGGTGTTTTTCAATGTTGAGGTTGTTGTTGTTTTTCAATGTTGAGGTTGTTGTTGAATTTGTTGGTGTTTTTTCAATTTTGAGGTTGTTGGTGTTGTTCAATGTTGAGGTTGTTGTTGTATTTGTTGGTGTTTTTCAATTTCGAGGTTGTTGTTGAATTTGTTGGTGTTTTTCAATGTTGAAGTTGTTGTTGAATTTGTTGGTGTTTTTCAGTGTTGAGGTTGTTGTTGTTATTAAATGTTGAGGTTGTTGTTGTTTTTCAATGCTGAGGTTGTTGTTGAATTTGTTGGTGTTTTTCAATGTTGAGGTTGTTGTTGTTTTTCAATGCTGAGGTTGTTGTTGAATTTGTTGGTGTTTTTCAATGTTGAGGTTGTTTTTGAATTTGTTGGTGTTTTTCAATGTTGAGGTTGTTGTTGTTTTTCAATGTTGAGGTTGGTGTTGAATTTGTTGGTGTTTTTCAATGTTGAGGTTGTTGTTATTTTTCAATGTTGAGGTTGTTGTTGAGTTTGTTGGTGTTTTTCAATGTTGAGGTTGTTGTTGAGTTTGTTGGTGTTTTTCAATGTTGATGTTGTTGTTGAATTTGTTGGTGTTTTTCAATGTTGAGGTTGTTGTTGAATTTGTTGGTGTTTTTCAATGTTGAGGTTGTTGTTATTTTTCAATGTTGAGGTTGTTGTTGAGTTTGTTGGTGTTTTTCAATGTTGATGTTGTTGTTGAATTTGTTGGGGTTTTTCAATGTTGAGGTTGTTGTTGAATTTGTTGGTGTTTTTCAGTGTTGAGGTTGTTGTTGTTATTAAATGTTGAGGTTGTTGTTGAATTTGCTGGTGTTTTTTCAATTTTGAGGTTTTTGGTGTTGTTCAATGTTGAGGTTGATTTTGAATTTGAGGGTGTTTTTCAATGTCGAGGTTGTTGTTGAATTTGTTGGTGTTTTTCAATGTTGAGGTTGTTGTTGTTTTCAATGTTGAGGTTGTTGTTGAATTTGTTGGTGTTTTTCAATGTTGAGGTTGTTGTTGTTTTTCAATGTTGAGGTTGTTGTTGAATTTGTTGGTGTTTTTCAATGTTGAGGTTGTTGTTGTTTTTCAATGATGAGGTTGTTGTTGAATTTGTTGGTGTTTTTCAATTTCGAGGTTGTTGTTGAATTTGTTTGTGTTTTTCAATGTTGAGGTACTTGTTGTTTTTCAATGTTGAGGTTATTGTTGAATTTGTTGGTGTTTTTCTATGTTGAGGTTGTTGTTGTTTTTCAATGTTGATGTTGTTGTTGAATTTGTTGGTGTTTTTCAATGTTGAGGTTGTTGTTGTTTTTCAATGTTGAGGTTGTTGTTGAATTTGTTGGGGTTTTTCAAAGTTGAGGTTGTTGTTGTTTTTCAATGTTGAGGTTGTTGTTGAATTTGTTGGCGTTTTTCAATGTTGAGGTTGTTGTTGAATTTGTTAGTGTTTTTCAATGATGAGGTTGCTGTTGTTTTTCAATGTTGAGGTTGTTGAATTTGTGGGTTTTTTTCAATCTTGAGTTTGTTGTTGAATTTGTTGGTGTTTTTCAATGTTGAGGTTGTTGTTGAATTTGTTGGTGTTTTTCAATGTTGAGGTTGTTGTTATTTTTCAATGTTGAGGTTGTTGTTGAGTTTGTTGGTGTTTTTCAATGTTGATGTTGTTGTTGAATTTGTTGGTGTTTTTCAATGTTGAGGTTGTTGTTGAATTTGTTGGTGTTTTTCAATGTTGAGGTTGTTGTTCTTATTAAATGTTGAGGTTGTTGTTGAATTTGCTGGTGTTTTTTCAATTTTGAGGTTGTTGGTGTTGTTCAATGTTGAGGTTGATTTTGAATTTGAGGGTGTTTTTCAATGTCGAGGTTGTTGTTGAATTTGTTGGTGTTTTTCAATGTTGAGGTTGTTGTTGTTTTTCAATGTTGAGGTTGTTGTTGAATTTGTTGGTGTTTTTCAATGTTGAGATTGTTGTTGTTTTTCAATGTTGAGGTTGTTGTTGAATTTGTTGGTGTTTTTAAATGTTGAGGTTGTTGTTGAATTTGTTGGTGTTTTGCAATGTTGAGGTTGTTGTTGCTTTTCAATGTTGAGGTTGTTGTTGAATTTGTTGGTGTTTTTCAGTGTTGAGGTTGTTGTTGTTATTAAATGTTGAGGTTGTTGTTGAATTTGTTGGTGTTTTTTCAATTTTGAGGTTTTTGGTGTTGTTCAATGTTGAGGTTGATTTTGAATTTGAGGGTGTTTTTCAATGTCGAGGTTGTTGTTGAATTTGTTGGTGTTTTTCAATGTTGAGGTTGTTGTTGTTTTTCAATGTTGAGGTAGTTGTTGAATTTGTTGGTGTTTTTCAATTTCGAGGTTGTTGTTGAATTTGTTGGTGTTTTTCAATGTTGAAGTTGTTGTTGAATTTGTTGGTGTTTTTCAGTGTTGAGGTTGTTGTTGTTATTAAATGTTGAGGTTGTTGTTGTTTTTCAATGCTGAGGTTGTTGTTGAATTTGTTGGTGTTTTTCAATGTTGAGGTTGTTGTTGTTTTTCAATGCTGAGGTTGTTGTTGAATTTGTTGGTGTTTTTCAATGTTGAGGTTGTTTTTGAATTTGTTGGTGTTTTTCAATGTTGAGGTTGTTGTTGTTTTTCAATGTTGAGGTTGTTGTTGAATTTGTTGGTGTTTTTCAATGTTGAGATTGTTGTTGTTTTTCAATGTTGAGGTTGTTGTTGAATTTGTTGGTGTTTTTAAATGTTGAGGTTGTTGTTGAATTTGTTGGTGTTTTTCAATGTTGAGGTTGTTGTTGTTTTTCAATGCTGAGGTTGTTGTTGAATTTGTTGGTGTTTTTCAATGTTGAGGTTGTTTTTGAATTTGTTGTTGTTTTTCAATGTTGAGGTTGTTGTTGTTTTTCAATGTTGAGGTTGTTGTTGAATTTGTTGGTGTTTTTCAATGTTGAGATTGTTGTTGTTTTTCAATGTTGAGGTTGTTGTTGAATTTGTTGGTGTTTTTAAATGTTGAGGTTGTTGTTGAATTTGTTGGTGTTTTGCAATGTTGAGGTTGTTGTTGTTTTTCAATGTTGAGGTTGTTGTTGAATTTGTTGGTGTTTTTCAGTGTTGAGGTTGTTGTTGTTATTAAATGTTGAGGTTGTTGTTGAATTTGTTGGTGTTTTTTCAATTTTGAGGTTTTTGGTGTTGTTCAATGTTGAGGTTGATTTTGAATTTGAGGGTGTTTTTCAATGTCGAGGTTGTTGTTGAATTTGTTGGTGTTTTTCAATGTTGAGGTTGTTGTTGTTTTTCAATGTTGAGGTAGTTGTTGAATTTGTTGGTGTTTTTCAATTTCGAGGTTGTTGTTGAATTTGTTGGTGTTTTTCAATGTTGAAGTTGTTGTTGAATTTGTTGGTGTTTTTCAGTGTTGAGGTTGTTGTTGTTATTAAATGTTGAGGTTGTTGTTGTTTTTCAATGCTGAGGTTGTTGTTGAATTTGTTGGTGTTTTTCAATGTTGAGGTTGTTGTTGTTTTTCAATGCTGAGGTTGTTGTTGAATTTGTTGGTGTTTTTCAATGTTGAGGTTGTTTTTGAATTTGTTGGTGTTTTTCAATGTTGAGGTTGTTGTTGTTTTTCAATGTTGAGGTTGTTGTTGAATTTGTTGTTGTTTTTCAATGTTGAGGTTGTTGTTGTTTTTCAATGTTGAGGTTGTTGTTGAATTTGTTGGTGTTTTTCAATGTTGAGGTTGTTGTTGAGTTTGTTGGTGTTTTTCAATGTTGATGTTGTTGTTGAATTTGTTGGTGTTTTTCAATGTTGAGGTTGTTGTTGAATTTGTTGGTGTTTTTCAATGTTGAGGTTGTTGTTATTTTTCAATGTTGAGGTTGTTGTTGAGTTTGTTGGTGTTTTTCAATGTTGATGTTGTTGTTGAATTTGTTGGGGTTTTTCAATGTTGAGGTTGTTGTTGAATTTGTTGGTGTTTTTCAGTGTTGAGGTTGTTGTTGTTATTAAATGTTGAGGTTGTTGTTGAATTTGTTGGTGTTTTTTCAATTTTGAGGTTTTTGGTGTTGTTCAATGTTGAGGTTGATTTTGAATTTGAGGGTGTTTTTCAATGTCGAGGTTGTTGTTGAATTTGTTGGTGTTTTTCAATGTTGAGGTTGTTGTTGTTTTTCAATGTTGAGGTAGTTGTTGAATTTGTTGGTGTTTTTCAATGTTGAGATTGTTGTTGTTTTTCAATGTTGAGGTTGTTGTTGAATTTGTTGGTGTTTTTAAATGTTGAGGTTGTTGTTGAATTTGTTGGTGTTTTGCAATGTTGGGGTTGTTGTTGTTTTTCAATGTTGAGGTTGTTGTTGAATTTGTTGGTATTTTTCAATGTTGAGGTTTTTGTTGTTTTTCAATGTTGAGGTTGTGGTTGTATTTGTTGGTGTTTTTCAATTTCGAGGTTGTTGTTGAATTTGTTGGTGTTTTTCAATGTTGAAGTTGTTGTTGAATTTGTTGGTGATTTTCAATGTTGAGGTTGTTGTTGTTTTTCAATGTTGAGGTTGTTGTTGAATTTGTTGGTGTTTTTCAATGTTTAGGTTGTTGTTGTTTTCCAAAGTTGAGGTTGTTGTTGAATTTGTTTGTGTTTTTCAATGTTGAGGTTGTTGTTGAATTTGTTGGTGTTTTTCAATGTTGAGGTTGTTGTTATTTTTCAATGTTGAGGTTGTTGTTGAGTTTGTTGGTGTTTTTCAATGTTGAGGTTGTTGTTGAATTTGTTGGTGTTTTTCAATGTTGAGGTTGTTGTTGAATTTGTTGGTGTTTTTCAATGTTGAGGTTGTTGTTGTTTTTCAATGTTGAGGTTGTTGTTGAATTTGTTGGTGTTTTTCAATGTTGAGGTTGTTGTTGAATTTGTTGGTGTTTTTCAATGTTAGGTTGTTGTTGTTTTTCAAAGTTGAGGTTGTTGTTGAATTTGTTTGTGTTTTTCAATGTTGAGGTTGTTGTTGAATTTATTGGTGTTTTTCAATGTTGAGGTACTTGTTGTTTTTCAATGTTGAGGTTATTGTTGAATTTGTTGGTGTTTTTCAATGTTGAGGTTGTTGTTGTTTTTCAATGTTGAGGTTGTTGTTGAATTTGTTGGTGTTTTTCAATGTTGAGGTTGTTGTTGTTTTTCAATGTTGAGGTTGTTGTTGAATTTGTTGCGTTTTTCAATGTTGAGGTTGTTGTTGAATTTGTTAGTGTTTTTCAATGATGAGGTTGCTGTTGTTTTTCAATGTTGAGGTTGTTGAATTTGTGGGTTTTTTTCAATCTTGTGTTTGTTGTTGAATTTGTTGGTGTTTTTCAATGTTGAGGTTGTTGTTGAATTTGTTGGTGTTTTTCAATGTTGAGGTTGTTGTTATTTTTCAATGTTGAGGTTGTTGTTGAGTTTGTTGGTGTTTTTCAATGTTGATGTTGTTGTTGAATTTGTTGGTGTTTTTCAATGTTGAGGTTGTTGTTGAATTTGTTGGTGTTTTTCAATGTTGAGGTTGTTGTTCTTATTAATGTTTAGGTTGTTGTTGAATTTGCTGGTGTTTTTTCAAATTTGAGGTTGTTGGTGTTGTTCAATGTTGAGGTTGATTTTGAATTTGAGGGTGTTTTTCAATGTCGAGGTTGTTGTTGAATTTGTTGGTGTTTTTCAATGTTGAGGTTGTTGTTGTTTTTCAATGTTGAGGTTGTTGTTGAATTTGTTGGTGTTTTTCAATGTTGAGATTGTTGTTGTTTTTCAATGTTGAGGTTGTTGTTGAATTTGTTGGTGTTTTTAAATGTTGAGGTTGTTGTTGAATTTGTTGGTGTTTTGCAATGTTGAGGTTGTTGTTGTTTTTCAATGTTGAGGTTGTTGTTGAATTTGTTGGTGTTTTTCAATGTTGAGGTTTTTGTTGTTTTTCAATGTTGAGGTTGTTGTTGTATTTGTTGGTGTTTTTCAATTTCGAGGTTGTTGTTGAATTTGTTGGTGTTTTTCAATGTTGAAGTTGTTGTTGAATTTGTTGGTGATTTTCAATTTTGAGGTTGTTGTTGTTTTTCAATGTTGAGGTTGTTGTTGAATTTGTTGGTGTTATTCAATGTTGAGGTTGTTGTTGTTTTTCAATGCTGAGGTTGTTGTTGAATTTGTTTGTGTTTTTCAATGTTGAGGTTGTTGTTGAATTTGTTGGTGTTTTTCAAATGTTGAGGTTGTTATTTTTAAATGTTGAGGTTGTTGTTGAATTTGTTGGTGTTTTTTCAATTTTGAGGTTGTTGGTGTTTTTCAATGTTGAGGTTGATTTTGAATTTGAGGGTGTTTTTCAATGTCGAGGTTGTTGTTGAATTTGTTCGTGTTTTCAATGTTGAGGTTGTTGTTGTTTTTCAATGTTGAGGTTGTTGTTGAATTTGTTGGTGTTTTTCAATGTTTCGGTTGTTGTTGTTTTTCAATGTTGAGGTTGTTGTTGAATTTGTTGGTGTTTTTCAATGTTGAGGTTGTTGTTGTTTTTCAATGCTGAGGTTGTTGTTGAATTTGTTGGTGTTTTTCAATGTTGAGGTTGTTGTTGAATTTGTTGGTGTTTTTCAATGTTGAGGTTTTTGTTGTTTTTCAATGTTGAGGTTGTTGTTGTATTTGTTGGTGTTTTTCAATTTCGAGGTTGTTGTTGAATTTGTTGGTGTTTTTCAATGTTGAAGTTGTTGTTGAATTTGTTGGTGATTTTCAATGTTGAGGTTGTTGTTGTTTTTCAATGTTGAGGTTTTTGTTGAATTTGTTGGTGTTATTCAATGTTGAGGTTGTTGTTGTTTTTCAATGCTGAGGTTGTTGTTGAATTTGTTTGTGTTTTTCAATGTTGAGCTTGTTGTTGAATTTGTTGGTGTTTTTCAATGTTGAGGTTGTTGTTGTTTTTAAATGTTGAGGTTGTTGTTGAATTTGTTGGTGTTTTTTCAATTTTGAGGTTGTTGGTGTTTTTCAATGTTGAGGTTGATTTTGAATTTGAGGGTGTTTTTCAATGTCGAGGTTGTTGTTGAATTTGTTGGTGTTTTTCAATGTTGAGGTTGTTGTTGTTTTTCAATGTTGAGGTTGTTGTTGAATTTGTTGGTGTTTATCAATGTTGAGATTGTCGTTGTTTTTCAATGTTGAGGTTGTTGTTGTATTTGTTGGTGTTTTTCAATGTGGAAGTTGTTGCTGAATTTGTTGGTGTTTTTAAATGTTGAGGTTGTTGTTGTTTTTGAGTGTTGAGGTTGTTGTTGAATTTGTTTGTGTTTTTCAATGTTGAGGTTGTTGTTGAATTTGTTGGTGTTTTTCAATGTTGAGGTTGTTGTTATTTTTCAATGTTGAGGTTGTTGTTGAGTTTGTTGGTGTTTTTCAATGTTGAGGTTGTTGTTGAATTTGTTGGTGTTTTTCAATGTTGAGGTTGTTGTTGAATTGTTGGTGTTTTTCAATGTTGAGGTTGTTGTTGTTTTTCAATGTTGAGGTTGTTGTTGAATTTGTTGGTGTTTTTCAATGTTGAGGTTGTTGTTGAATTTGTTGGTGTTTTTCAATGTTTAGGTTGTTGTTGTTTTTCAAGTTGAGGTTGTTGTTGAATTTGTTTGTGTTTTTCAATGTTGAGGTTGTTGTTGAATTTATTGGTGTTTTTCAATGTTGAGGTACTTGTTGTTTTTCAATGTTGAGGTTATTGTTGAATTTGTTGGTGTTTTTCAATGTTGAGGTTGTTGTTGTTTTTCAATGTTGAGGTTGTTGTTGAATTTGTTGGTGTTTTTCAATGTTGAGGTTGTTGTTGTTTTTCAATGTTGAGGTTGTTGTTGAATTTGTTGGCGTTTTTCAATGTTGAGGTTGTTGTTGAATTTGTTAGTGTTTTTCAATGATGAGGTTGCTGTTGTTTTTCAATGTTGAGGTTGTTGAATTTGTGGGTTTTTTTCAATCTTGTGTTTGTTGTTGAATTTGTTGGTGTTTTTCAATGTTGAGGTTGTTGTTGAATTTGTTGGTGTTTTTCAATGTTGAGGTTGTTGTTATTTTTCAATGTTGAGGTTGTTGTTGAGTTTGTTGGTGTTTTTCAATGTTGATGTTGTTGTTGAATTTGTTGGTGTTTTTCAATGTTGAGGCTGTTGTTGAATTTGTTGGTGTTTTTCAATGTTGAGGTTGTTGTTCTTATTAAATGTTTAGGTTGTTGTTGAATTTGCTGGTGTTTTTTCAAATTTGAGGTTGTTGGTGTTGTTCAATGTTGAGGTTGATTTTGAATTTGAGGGTGTTTTTCAATGTCGAGGTTGTTGTTGAATTTGTTGGTGTTTTTCAATGTTGAGGTTGTTGTTGTTTTTCAATGTTGAGGTTGTTGTTGAATTTGTTGGTGTTTTTCAATGTTGAGATTGTTGTTGTTTTTCAATGTTGAGGTTGTTGTTGAATTTGTTGGTGTTTTTAAATGTTGAGGTTGTTGTTGAATTTGTTGGTGTTTTGCAATGTTGAGGTTGTTGTTGTTTTTCAATGTTGAGGTTGTTGTTGAATTTGTTGGTGTTTTTCAATGTTGAGGTTATTGTTGTTTTTCAATGTTGAGGTTGTTGTTGTATTTGTTGGTGTTTTTCAATTTCGAGGTTGTTGTTGAATTTGTTGGTGTTTTTCAATGTTGAAGTTGTTGTTGAATTTGTTGGTGATTTTCAATTTTGAGGTTGTTGTTGTTTTTCAATGTTGAGGTTGTTGTTGAATTTGTTGGTGTTATTCAATGTTGAGGTTGTTGTTGTTTTTCAATGCTGAGGTTGTTGTTGAATTTGTTTGTGTTTTTCAATGTTGAGGTTGTTGTTGAATTTGTTGGTGTTTTTCAATGTTGAGGTTGTTATTTTTAAATGTTGAGGTTGTTGTTGAATTTGTTGGTGTTTTTTCAATTTTGAGGTTGTTGGTGTTTTTTCAATGTTGAGGTTGATTTTGAATTTGAGGGTGTTTTTCAATGTCGAGGTTGTTGTTGAATTTGTTCGTGTTTTTCAATGTTGAGGTTGTTGTTGTTTTTCAATGTTGAGGTTGTTGTTGAATTTGTTGGTGTTTTTCAATGTTTCGGTTGTTGTTGTTTTTCAATGTTGAGGTTGTTGTTGAATTTGTTGGTGTTTTTCAATGTTGAGGTTGTTGTTGTTTTTCAATGCTGAGGTTGTTGTTGAATTTGTTGGTGTTTTTCAATGTTGAGGTTGTTGTTGAATTTGTTGGTGTTTTTCAATGTTGAGGTTTTTGTTGTTTTTCAATGTTGAGGTTGTTGTTGTATTTGTTGGTGTTTTTCAATTTCGAGTTGTTGTTGAATTTGTTGGTGTTTTTCAATGTTGAAGTTGTTGTTGAATTTGTTGGTGATTTTCAATGTTGAGGTTGTTGTTGTTTTTCAATGTTGAGGTTTTTGTTGAATTTGTTGGTGTTATTCAATGTTGAGGTTGTTGTTGTTTTTCAATGCTGAGGTTGTTGTTGAATTTGTTTGTGTTTTTCAATGTTGAGCTTGTTGTTGAATTTGTTGGTGTTTTTCAATGTTGAGGTTGTTGTTGTTTTTAAATGTTGAGGTTGTTGTTGAATTTGTTGGTGTTTTTTCAATTTTGAGGTTGTTGGTGTTTTTCAATGTTGAGGTTGATTTTGAATTTGAGGGTGTTTTTCAATGTCGAGGTTGTTGTTGAATTTGTTGGTGTTTTTCAATGTTGAGGTTGTTGTTGTTTTTCAATGTTGAGGTTGTTGTTGAATTTGTTGGTGTTTATCAATGTTGAGATTGTCGTTGTTTTTCAATGTTGAGGTTGTTGTTGTATTTGTTGGTGTTTTTCAATGTGGAAGTTGTTGCTGAATTTGTTGGTGTTTTTAAATGTTGAGGTTGTTGTTGTTTTTGAGTGTTGAGGTTGTTGTTGAATTTGTTGGTGATTTTCAATGTTGAGGTTCTTGTTGTTTTTCAATGCTGAGGTTGTTGTTGAATTTGTGGGTGTTTTTCAATGTTGAGGTTGTTGTTGAATTTGTTGGTGTTTTTCAATGTTTCGGTTGTTGTTGTTTTTCAATGTTGAGGTTGTTGTTGAATTTGTTGGTGTTTTTCAATGTTGAGGTTGTTGTTGTTTTTCAATGCTGAGGTTGTTGTTGAATTTGTTGGTGTTTTTCAATGTTGAGGTTGTTGTTGAATTTGTTGGTGTTTTTCAATGTTGAGGTTGTTGTTGTTTTTCAATGTTGAGGTTGTTGTTGAATTTGTTGGTGTTTTTTCAATTTTGAGGTTGTTGGTGTTGTTCAATGTTGAGGTTGTTGTTGTATTTGTTGGTGTTTTTCAATTTCGAGGTTGTTGTTGAATTTGTTGGTGTTTTTCAATGTTGAAGTTGTTGTTGAATTTGTTGGTGTTTTTCAGTGTTGAGGTTGTTGTTGTTATTAAATGTTGAGGTTGTTGTTGTTTTTCAATGCTGAGGTTGTTGTTGAATTTGTTGGTGTTTTTCAATGTTGAGGTTGTTGTTGTTTTTCAATGCTGAGGTTGTTGTTGAATTTGTTGGTGTTTTTTCAATGTTGAGGTTGTTTTTGAATTTGTTGGTGTTTTTCAATGTTGAGTTGTTGTTGTTTTTCAATGTTGAGGTTGTTGTTGAATCTGTTGTTGTTTTTCAATGTTGAGGTTGTTGTTGTTTTTCAATGTTGAGGTTGTTGTTGAATTTGTTGGTGTTTTTCAATGTTGAGGTTGTTGTTGAGTTTGTTGGTGTTTTTCAATGTTGATGTTGTTGTTGAATTTGTTGGTGTTTTTCAATGTTGAGGTTGTTGTTGAATTTGTTGGTGTTTTTCAATGTTGAGGTTGTTGTTATTTTTTCAATGTTGAGGTTGTTGTTGAGTTTGTTGGTGTTTTTCAATGTTGATGTTGTTGTTGAATTTGTTGGGGTTTTTTCAATGTTGAGGTTGTTGTTGAATTTGTTGGTGTTTTTCAGTGTTGAGGTTGTTGTTGTTATTAAATGTTGAGGTTGTTGTTGATTTTGTTGGTGTTTTTTTTCAATTTTGAGGTTTTTGGTGTTGTTCAATGTTGAGGTTGATTTTGAATTTGAGGGTGTTTTTCAATGTCGAGGTTGTTGTTGAATTTGTTGGTGTTTTTCAATGTTGAGGTTGTTGTTGTTTTTCAATGTTGAGGTAGTTGTTGAATTTGTTGGTGTTTTTCAATGTTGAGATTGTTGTTGTTTTTTCAATGTTGAGGTTGTTGTTGAATTTGTTGGTGTTTTTAAATGTTGAGGTTGTTGTTGAATTTGTTGGTGTTTTGCAATGTTGAGGTTGTTGTTGTTTTTCAATGTTGAGGTTGTTGTTGAATTTGTTGGTATTTTTCAATGTTGAGGTTTTTGTTGTTTTTCAATGTTGAGGTTGTGGTTGTATTTGTTGGTGTTTTTCAATTTCGAGGTTGTTGTTGAATTTGTTGGTGTTTTTCAATGTTGAAGTTGTTGTTGAATTTGTTGGTGATTTTCAATGTTGAGGTTGTTGTTGTTTTTCAATGTTGAGGTTGTTGTTGAATTTGTTGGTGTTTTTCAATGTTTAGGTTGTTGTTGTTTTCCAAAGTTGAGGTTGTTGTTGAATTTGTTTGTGTTTTTCAATGTTGAGGTTGTTGTTGAATTTGTTGGTGTTTTTCAATGTTGAGGTTGTTGTTATTTTTCAATGTTGAGGTTGTTGTTGAGTTTGTTGGTGTTTTTCAATGTTGAGGTTGTTGTTGAATTTGTTGGTGTTTTTCAATGTTGAGGTTGTTGTTGAATTTGTTGGTGTTTTTCAATGTTGAGGTTGTTGTTGTTTTTCAATGTTGAGGTTGTTGTTGAATTTGTTGGTGTTTTTCAATGTTGAGGTTGTTGTTGAATTTGTTGGTGTTTTTCAATGTTTAGGTTGTTGTTGTTTTTCAATGTTGAGGTTGTTGTTGAATTTGTTTGTGTTTTTCAATGTTGAGGTTGTTGTTGAATTTATTGGTGTTTTTCAATGTTGAGGTACTTGTTGTTTTTCAATGTTGAGGTTATTGTTGAATTTGTTGGTGTTTTTCAATGTTGAGGTTGTTGTTGTTTTTCAATGTTGAGGTTGTTGTTGAATTTGTTGGTGTTTTTCAATGTTGAGGTTGTTGTTGTTTTTTCAATGTTGAGGTTGTTGTTGAATTTGTTGGGGTTTTTCAAAGTTGAGGTTGTTGTTGTTTTTCAATGTTGAGGTTGTTGTTGAATTTGTTGGCGTTTTTCAATGTTGAGGTTGTTGTTGAATTTGTTAGTGTTTTTCAATGATGAAGTTGCTGTTGTTTTTCAATGTTGAGGTTGTTGAATTTGTGGGTTATTTTCAATCTTGTGTTTGTTGTTGAATTTGTTGGTGTTTTTCAAAGTTGAGGTTGTTGTTGAATTTGTTGGTGTTTTTCAATGTTGAGGTTGTTGTTATTTTTCAATGTTGAGGTTGTTGTTGAGTTTGTTGGTGTTTTTCAATGTTGATGTTGTTGTTGAATTTGTTGGTGTTTTTCAATGTTGAGGTTGTTGTTGAATTTGTTGGTGTTTTTCAATGTTGAGGTTGTTGTTCTTATTAAATGTTTAGGTTGTTGTTGAATTTGCTGGTGTTTTTTCAAATTTGAGGTTGTTGGTGTTGTTCAATGTTGAGGTTGATTTTGAATTTGAGGGTGTTTTTCAATGTCGAGGTTGTTGTTGAATTTGTTGGTGTTTTTCAATGTTGAGGTTGTTGTTGAATTTGTTGGTGTTTTGCAATGTTGAGGTTGTTGTTATTTTTCAATGTTGAGGTTGTTGTTGAATTTGTTGGTGTTTTTCAATGTTGAGGTTTTTGTTGTTTTTCAATGTTGAGGTCGTTGTTGTATTTGTTGGTGTTTTTCAATATCGAGGTTGTTGTTGAATTTGTTGGTGTTTTTCAATGTTGAAGTTGTTCTTGAATTTGTTGGTGATTTTCAATGTTGAAGTTGTTGTTGTTTTTCAATGTTGAGGTTGTTGTTGAATTTGTTGGTGTTATTCCATGTTGAGGTTGTTGTTGTTTTTCAATGCTGAGGTTGTTGTTGAATTTGTTTGTGTTTTTCAATGTTGAGGTTGTTGTTGAATTTGTTGGTGTTTTTCAATGTTGAGGTTGTTGTTGTTTTTAAATGTTGAGGTTGTTGTTGAATTTGTTGGTGTTTTTTCAATTTTGAGGTTGTTGGTGTTTTTCAATGTTGAGGTTGATTTTGAATTTGAGGGTGTTTTTCAATGTCGAGGTTGTTGTTGAATTTGTTGGTGTTTTTCAATGTTGAGGTTGTTGTTGTTTTTCAATGTTGAGTTTGTTGTTGAATTTGTTGGTGTTTATCAATGTTGAGATTGTCGTTGTTTTTCAATGTTGAGGTTGTTGTTGTATTTGTTGGTGTATTTCAATGTTGAAGTTGTTGTTGAATTTGTTGGTGTTTTTAAAAGTTGAGGTTGTTGTTGTTTTTGAGTGTTGAGGTTGTTGCTGAATTTGTTGGTGATTTTCAATGTTGAGGTTCTTGTTGTTTTTCAATGCTGAGGTTGTTGTTGAATTTGTGGGTGTTTTTCAATGTTGAGGTTGCTGTTGAATTTGTTGGTGTTTTTCAATGTTGAGGTTGTTGTTGTTTTTCAATGTTGAGGTTGTTGTTGAATTTGTTGGTGTTTCTCAATGTTTCGGTTGTTGTTGTTTTTTCAATGTTGAGGTTGTTGTTGAATTTGTTGGTGTTTTTCAATGTTGAGGTTGTTGTTGTTTTTCAATGCTGAGGTTGTTGTTGTATTTGTTGGTGTTTTTCAATGTTGAGGTTGTTGTTGAATTTGTTGGTGTTTTTCAATGTTGAGGTTTTTGTTGTTTTTCAATGTTGAGGTTGTTGTTGTATTTGTTGGTGTTTTTCAATTTCGAGGTTGTTGTTGAATGTGTTGGTGTTTTTCAATGTTGAAGTTGTTGTTGAATTTGTTGGTGATTTTCAATGTTGAGGTTGTTGTTGTTTTTCAATGTTGAGGTTGTTGTTGAATTTGTTGGTGTTATTCAATGTTGAGGTTGTTGTTGTTTTTCAATGCTGAGGTTGTTGTTGAATTTGTTTGTGTTTTTCAATGTTGAGGTTGTTGTTGAATTTGTTGGTGTTTTTCAATGTTGAGGTTGTTGTTGTTTTTAAATGTTGAGGTTGTTGTTGAATTTATTGTGTTTTTTCAATTTTGAGGTTGTTGGTGTTTTTCAATGTTGAGGTTGATTTTGAATTTGAGGGTGTTTTTCAATGTCGAGGTTGTTGTTGAATTTGTTGGTGTCTTTCAATGTTGAGGTTGTTGTTGTTTTTCAATGTTGAGGTTGTTGTTGAATTTGTTGGTGTTTATCAATGTTGAGATTGTCGTTGTTTTTCAATGTTGATGTTGTTATTGTATTTGTTGGTGTTTTTCAATGTTGAAGTTGTTGTTGAATTTGTTGGTGTTTTTAAATGTTGAGGTTGTTGTTGTTTTTGAGTGTTGAGGTTGTTGTTGAATTTGTTGGTGATTTTCAATGTTGAGGTTCTTGTTGTTTTTCAATGCTGAGGTTGTTGTTGAATTTGTGGGTGTTTTTCAATGTTGAGGTTGTTGTTGAATTTGTTGGTGTTTTTCAATGTTGAGGTTGTTGTTGTTTTTCAATGTTTAGGTTGTTGTTGAATTTGTTGGTGTTTTTCAATGTTTCGGTTGTTGTTGTTTTTCAATGTTGAGGTTGTTGTTGAATTTGTTGGTGTTTTTCAATGTTGAGGTTGTTGTTGTTTTTCAATGCTGAGGTTGTTGTTGAATTTGTTGGTGTTTTTCAATGTTGAGGTTGTTGTTGAATTTGTTGGTGTTTTTCAATGTTGAGGTTGTTGTTGTTTTTCAATGTTGAGGTTGTTGTTGAATTTGTTGGTGTTTTTTCAATGTTGATGTTGTTGGTGTTGTTCAATGTTGAGGTTGTTGTTGTATTTGTTGGTGTTTTTCAATTTCGAGGTTGTTGTTGAATTTGTTGCTGTTTTTCAATGTAGAAGTTGTTGTTGAATTTGTTGGTGTTTTTCAATGTTGAGGTTGTTGTTGTTTTTCAATGCTGAGGTTGTTGTTGAATTTGTTGGTGTTTTTCAATGTTGAGGTTGTTTTTGAATTTGTTGGTGTTTTTCAATGTTGAGGTTGTTGTTGTTTTTCAATGTTGAGGTTGTTGTTGAATTTGTTGTTGTTTTTCAATGTTGAGGTTGTTGTTGTTTTTCAATGTTGAGGTTGTTCTTGAATTTGTTGGTGTTTTTCAATGTTGATGTTGTTGTTGAATTTGTTGGTGTTTTTCAATGTTGAGGTTGTTGTTGAATTTGTTGGTGTTTTTCAATGTTGAGGTTGTTGTTATTTTTCAATGTTGAGGTTGTTGTTGAGTTTGTTGGTGTTTTTCAATGTTGATGTTGTTGTTGAATTTGTTGGGGTTTTTCAATGTTGAGGTTGTTGTTGAATTTGTTGGTGTTTTTCAGTGTTGAGGTTGTTGTTGTTATTAAATGTTGAGGTTGTTGTTGAATTTGCTGTTGTTTTTTCAATTTTGAGGTTTTTGGTGTTGTTCAATGTTGAGGTTGATTTTGAATTTGAGGGTGTTTTTCAATGTCGAGGTTGTTGTGGAATTTGTTGGTGTTTTTCAATGTTGAGGTTGTTGTTGTTTTTCAATGTTGAGGTTGTTGTTGAATTTGTTGGTGTTTTTCAATGTTGAGATTGTTGTTGTTTTTCAATGTTGAGGTTGTTGTTGAATTTGTTGGTGTTTTTAAATGTTGAGGTTGTTGTTGAATTTGTTGGTGTTTTGCAATGTTGAGGTTGTTGTTGTTTTTCAATGTTGAGGTTGTTGTTGAATTTGTTGGTGTTTTTCAATGTTGAGGTTTTTGTTGTTTTTCAATGTTGAGGTTGTTGTTGTATTTGTTGGAGTTTTTCAATTTCGAGGTTGTTGTTGAATTTGTTGGTGTTTTTCAATGTTGAAGTTGTTGTTGAATTTGTTGGTGATTTTCAATGTTGAGGTTGTTGTTGTTTTTCAATGTTGAGGTTGTTGTTGAATTTGTTGGTGTTTTTCAATGTTTAGGTTGTTGTTGTTTTTCAAAGTTGAGGTTGTTGTTGAACTTGTTTGTGTTTTTCAATGTTGAGGTTGTTGTTGAATTTGTTGGTGTTTTTCAATGTTGAGGTTGTTGTTATTTTTCAATGTTGAGGTTGTTGTTGAGTTTGTTGGTGTTTTTCAATGTTGAGGTTGTTGTTGAATTTGTTGGTGTTTTTCAATGTTGAGGTTGTTGTTGAATTTGTTGGTGTTTTTCAATGTTGAGGTTGTTGTTGTTTTTCAATGTTGAGGTTGTTGTTGAATTTGCTGGTGTTTTTCAATGTTGAGGTTGTTGTTGAATTTGTTGGTGTTTTTCAATGTTTAGGTTGTTGTTGTTTTTCAAAGTTGAGGTTGTTGTTGAATTTGTTTGTGTTTTTCAATGTTGAGGTTGTTGTTGAATTTATTGGTGTTTTTCAATGTTGAGGTTGTTGTTATTTTTCAATGTTGAGGTTGTTGTTGAGTTTGTTGGTGTTTTTCAATGTTGAGGTTGTTGTTGAAATTGTTGGTGTTTTTCAATGTTGAGGTTGTTGTTGTTTTTTAATGTTGAGGTTGTTGTTGAATTTGTTGGTGTTTTTCAATGTTGAGATTGTTGTTGAATTTGTTGGTGTTTTTCAATGTTGAGGTTGTTGTTGTTTTTCAATGTTGAGGTTGTTGTTGAATTTGTTGGTGCTTTTCAATGTTGAGGTTGTTGTTATTTTTCAATGTTGAGGTTGTTGTTGAGTTTGTTTGTGTTTTTCAATGTTGATGTTGTTGTTGAATTTGTTGGGGTTTTTCAATGTTGAGGTTGTTGTTGAATTTGTTGGTGTTTTTCAGTGTTGAGGTTGTTGTTGTTATTAAATGTTGAGGTTGTTGTTGAATTTGCTGGTGTTTTTTCAATTTTGAGGTTTTTGGTGTTGTTCAATGTTGAGGTTGATTTTGAATTTGAGGGTGTTTTTCAATGTCGAGGTTGTTGTTGAATTTGTTGGTGTTTTCCAATGTTGAGGTTGTTGTTGTTTTTCAATGTTGAGGTTGTTGTTGAATTTGTTGGTGTTTTTCAATGTTGAGATTGTTGTTGTTTTTCAATGTTGAGGTTGTTGTTCAATTTGTTGGTGTTTTTAAATGTTGAGGTTGTTGTTGAATTTGTTGGTGTTTTGCAATGTTGAGGTTGTTGTTGTTTTTCAATGTTGAGGTTGTTGTTGAATTTGTTGGTGTTTTTCAATGTTGAGGTTTTTGTTGTTTTTCAATGTTGAGGTTGTTGTTGTATTTGTTGGTGTTTTTCAATTTCGAGGTTGTTGTTGAATTTGTTGGTGTTTTTCAATGTTGAAGTTGTTGTTGAATTTGTTGGTGATTTTCAATGTTGAGGTTGTTGTTGTTTTTCAATGTTGAGGTTGTTGTTGAATTTGTTGGTGTTTTTCAATGTTGAGGTTGTTGTTGAATTTGTTGGTGTTTTTCAATGTTGAGGTTGTTGTTTTTTTTCAATGTTGAAGTTGTTGTTGAGTTTGTTGGTGTTTTTCAATGTTGAGGTTGTTGTTGAATTTGTTGGTGTTTTTCAATGTTGAGGTTGTTGTTGAATTTGTTGGTGTTTTTCAATGTTGAGGTTGTTGTTGAATTTGTTGGTGTTTTTCAATGTTGAGGTTTTTGTTGTTTTTCAATGTTGAGGTTGTTGTTGTATTTGTTGGTGTTTTTCAATTTCGAGGTTGTTGTTGAATTTGTTGGTGTTTTTCAATGTTGAAGTTGTTGTTGAATTTGTTGGTGATTTTCAATGTTGAGGTTGTTGTTGTTTTTCAAAGTTGAGGTTGTTGTTGAATTTGTTTGTGTTTTTCAATGTTGAGGTTGTTGTTGAATTTGTTGGTGTTTTTCAATGTTGAGGTTGTTGTTATTTTTCAATGTTGAGGTTGTTGTTGAGTTTGTTGGTGTTTTTCAATGTTGAGGTTGTTGTTGAATTTGTTGGTGTTTTTCAATGTTGAGGTTGTTGTTGAATTTGTTGGTGTTTTTCAATGTTGAGGTTGTTGTTGTTTTTCAATGTTGAGGTTGTTGTTGAATTTGTTGGTGTTTTTCAATGTTGAGGTTGTTGTTGAATTTGTTGGTGTTTTTCAATGTTTAGGTTGTTGTTGTTTTTCAAAGTTGAGGTTGTTGTTGAATTTGTTTGTGTTTTTCAATGTTGAGGTTGTTGTTGAATTTATTGGTGTTTTTCAATGTTGAGGTTGTTGTTATTTTTCAATGTTGAGGTTGTTGTTGAGTTTGTTGGTGTTTTTCAATGTTGAGGTTGTTGTTGAATTTGTTGGTGTTTTTCATTGTTGAGGTTGTTGTTGAATTTGTTGGTGTTTTTCAATGTTGAGGTTGTTGTTGTTTTTCAATGTTGAGGTTGTTGTTGAATTTGTTGGTGTTTTTCAACGTTGAGGTTGTTGTTGAATTTGTTGGTGTTTTTCAATGTTGAGGTTGTTGTTGTTTTTCAATGTTGAGGTTGTTGTTGAATTTGTTGGTGTTTTTCAATGTTGAGTTTGTTGTTGTTTTTCAATGTTGAGGTTGTTGTTGAATTTGTTGCTGTTTTTCAATGTTGAGGTTGTTGTTCTTCAATGTTGAGGTTGTTGTTGAATTTGTTGGTGTTTTTCAATGTTGAGGTTGTTGTTGTTTTTCAATGTTGAGGTTGTTGTTGAATTTGTTGGTGCTTTTCAATGGTGAGATTGTTGTTGAATTTGTTGGTGTTTTTCAATGTTGAGGTTGTTGTTGTTTTTCAATGTTGAGGTTGTTGTTGAATTTGTTGGTGTTTTTCAATGTTGAGTTTGTTGTTGAATTTGTTGGTGTTTTTCAATTTCGAGGTTGTTGTTGAATTTGTTAGTGGTTTTCAATGTTGAGGTTGTTGTTGAATTTGTTGGTGTTTTTCAATGTTGAGGTTGTTGTTGAATTTGTTGGTGTTTTTCAATGTTGAGGTTGTTGTTGTTTTTCAATGTTGAGGTTGTTGTTGAATTTGTTGGTGTTTTTCAATTTCGAGGTTGCTGTTGAATTTTTTGGTGTTTTTCAATGTTGAAGTTGTTGTTGAATTTGTTGGTGTTTTTCAATGTTGAGGTTGTTGTTGTTTTTCAATGTTGAGGTTGTTGTTGAATTTGTTGGTGTTTTTCAATGTAGAGGTTGTTGTTGTTTTTCAATATTGAGGTTGTTGTTGAATTTGTTGGTGTTTTTCAATGTTGAGGTTGTTGTTGTTTTTCAATGTTGAGGTTGTTGTTGAATTTGTTGGTGTTTTTCAATTTCGAGGTTGCTGTTGAATTTTTTGGTGTTTTTCAATGTTGAAGTTGTTGTTGAATTTGTTGGTGTTTTTCAATTTTGAGGTTGTTGTTGTTTTTCAATGTTGAGGTTGTTGTTGAATTTGTTGGTGTTTTTCAATGTTGAGGTTGTTGTTGTTTTTCAATGCTGAGGTTGTTGTTGAATTTGTTGGTGTTTTTCAATGTTGAGGTTGTTGTTGAATTTGTTGGTGTTTTTCAATGTTGAGGTTGTTGTTGTTTTTTAATGTTGAGGTTGTTGTTGAATTTGTTGGTGTTTTTCAATGTTGAGGTTGTTGTTGAATTTGTTGGTGTTTGTCAATGTTGAGGTTGTTGTTGTTTTTCAATGTTGAGGTTGTTGTTGAATTTGTTGGTGCTTTTCAATGTTGAGATTGTTGTTGAATTTGTTGGTGTTTTTCAATGTTGAGGTTGTTGTTGTTTTTCAATGTTGAGGTTGTTGTTGAATTTGTTGGTGTTTTTCAATGTTGAGTTTGTTGTTGAATTTGTTGGTGTTTTTCAATTTCGAGGTTGTTGTTGAATTTGTTAGTGTTTTTCAATGTTGAGGTTTTTGTTGAATTTGTTGGTGTTTTTCAATGTTGAGGTTGTTGTTGAATTTGTTGGTGTTTTTCAATGTTGAGGTTGTTGTTGTTTTTCAATGTTGAGGCTGTTGTTGAATTTGTTGGTGTTTTTCAATGTTTAGTTTGTTGTTGTTTTTGAATGTTGAGGTTGTTGTTGAATTTGTTGGTGTTTTTCAATGTTGAGGTTGTTGCTGTTTTTCAATTTTGAGGTTGTTGTTGAATTTGAAGGTGTTTTTCAATGCTGAGGTTGTTGTTGTTTTTCAATGTTCAGGTTGTTGTTGAATTTGTTGGTGTTTTTCAATTTCGAGGTTGTTGTTGAATTTGTTGGTGTTTTTCAATGTTGAAGTTGTTGTTGAATTTGTTGGTGTTTTTCAATGTTGAGGTTGTTGTTGTTTTTCAATGTTGAGGTTGTTGTTGAATTTGTTGGTGTTTTTCAATGTTGAGGTTGTTGTTGTTTTTCAATGCTGAGGTTGTTGTTGAATTTGTTGGTGTTTTTCAATGTTGAGGTTGTTGTTGAATTTGTTGGTTTTTTTCAATGTTGAGGTTGTTGTTGTTTTTCAATGTTGAGGTTGTTGTTGAATTTGTTGGTGTTTTTCAATGTTGAGGTTGTATTTGTTTTTCAATGTTGAGGTTGTTGTTGAATTTGTTGGTGTTTTTCAATTTCGAGGTTGTTGTTGAATTTGTTTGTGTTTTTCAATGTTGAGGTCGTTGTTCTTTTTCAATGTTGAGGTTATTGTTGAATTTGTTGGTGTTTTTCAATGTTGAGGTTGTTGTTGTTTTTCAATGTTGAGGTTGTTGTTGAATTTGTTGGTGTTTTTCAATGTTGAGTTTGTTGTTGTTTCTCAATGTTGAGGTTGTTGTTGAATTTGTTGGTGTTTTTCAATGCTGAGGTTGTTGTTGTTTTTCAATGTTGAGGTTGTTGTTGAATTTGTTGGTGTTTTTCAATGTTGAGGTTGTTGTTGAATTTGTTGGTGTTTTTCAAAGTTGAGGTTGTTGTTGTTTTCAATGTTGAGGTTGTTGTTGAGTTTGTTGGTGTTTTTCAATGTTGAGGTTGTTGTTGAATTTGTTGGTGTTTTTCAATGTTGAGGTTGTTGTTGAATTTGTTGGTGTTTTTCAATGCTGAGGTTGTTGTTGTTTTTCAATGTTGAGGTTGTTGTTGAATTTGTTGGTGTTTTTCCATGATGAGGTTGTTGTTGTTTTTCAAAGTTGATGTTGTTGTGGAATTTGTTGGTGTTTTTCAATGTCGGGGTTGTTGTTGAATTTGTTGGTCTTTTTCTATGTTGAATTTTTTGTTGAATTTGTTGGTGTTTTTCAATGTTGAGATTGTTGTTTTTCAATGTTGAAGTTGTTGTTGAATTCGTTGGCGTTTTTAAATGTTGAGGTTGTTGTTGAATTTGTTGGTGTTTTCAATGTTGAGGTTTTTGTTGAATTTGTTGGTGTTTTTCAATGTTGAGGTTGTTGTTGTTTTTCAATGCTGAGGTTGTTGTTGAATTTGATGGTGTTTTTCAATGTCGAGGTTGTTGTTGAATTTGTTGGTGTTTTTCAATGTTGAAGTTGTTGTTGAATTTGCTGGTGTTTTTCAATGCTGAGGTTGTTGCTGTTTTTCAATGTTGAGGTTGTTGTTGAATTTGTTGGTGTTTTTCAATGTTGAGGTTGTTGTTGAATTTGTTGGTGTTTTTCAATGTTGAGGTTGTTGTTGAATTTGTTGGTGTTTTTCAATGTTGAGGTTGTTGTTATTTTTCAATGTTGAGGTTTTTGTTGAGTTTGTTGGTGTTTTTCAATGTTGAGGTTGTTGTTGAATTTGTTGGTGTTTTTCAATGTTGAGGTTGTTGTTGAATTTGTTGGTGTTTTTCAATGTTGATGTTGTTGTTGTTTTTAAATGTTGAGGTTGTTGTTGAATTTGTTGGTGTTTTTTCAATTTTGAGGTTGTTGGTGTTTTTCAATGTTGAGGTTGATTTTGAATTTGAGGGTGTTTTTCAATGTCGAGGTTGTTGTTGAATTTGTTGGTGTTTTTCAATGTGGAGGTTGTTGTTGTTTTTCAATGTTGAGGTTGTTGTTGAATTTGTTGGTGTTTTTCAATGTTGAGATTGTTGTTGTTTTTCAATGTTGAGGTTGTTGTTGAATTTGTTGGTGTTTTTAAATCTTGAGGTTGTTGTTGAATTTGCTGTTGTTTTGCAATGTTGAGGTTGTTGTTGTTTTTCAATGTTGAGGTTGTTGTTGAATTTGTTGGTGTATTTCAATGTTGAGGTTGTTGTTGTTTTTCAATGTTGAGGTTGTTGTTGTATTTGTTGGTGTTTTTCAATTTCGAGGTTGTTGTTGAATTTGTTGGTGTTTTTCAATGCTGAAGTTCTTGTTGAATTTGCTGGTGTTTTTCAATGTTTAGGTTGTTGTTGTTTTTCAATGTTGAGGTTGTTGTTGAATTTGTTGGTGTTTTTCAATGTTTAGGTTGTTGTTGTTTTTCAATGTTGAGGTTGTTGTTGAATTTGTTGGTGTTTTTCAACGTTGAGGTTGTTGTTGAATTTGTTGGTGTTTTTCAATGTTGAGGTTGTTGTTGTTTTTCAATGTTGAGGTTGTTGTTGAATTTGTTGGTGTTTTTCAATGTTGAGTTTTTTGTTGTTTTTCTATGTTGAGGTTGTTGTTGAATTTGTTGGTGTTTTTCAATGTTGAGGTTGTTGTTGTTTTTCAATGTTGAGGTTGTTGTTGAATTTGTTGGTGTTTTTCAATGTTGAGTTTGTTGTTGAATTTGTTGGTGTTTTTCAATTTCGAGGTTGTTGTTGAATTTGTTAGTGTTTTTCAATGTTGAGGTTGTTGTTGAATTTGTTGGTGTTTTTCAATGTTGAGGTTGTTGTTGAATTTGTTGGTGTTTTTCAATGTTGAGGTTGTTGTTGTTTTTCAATGTTGAGGTTGTTGTTGAATTTGTTGGTGTTTTTCAATGTTTAGTTTGTTGTTGTTTTTCAATGTTGAGGTTGTTGTTGAATTTGTTGGTGTTTTTCAATGTTGAGGTTGTTGTTGTTTTTCAATTTTGAGGTTGTTGTTGAATTTGTTGGTGTTTTTCAATGTTGAGGTTGTTGTTGTTTTTCAATGTTGAGGTTGTTGTTGAATTTGTTGGTGTTTTTCAATTTCGAGGTTGTTGTTGAATTTGTTGGCGTTTTTCAATGTTGAAGTTGTTGTTGAATTTGTTGGTGTTTTTCAATGTTGAGGTTGTTGTTGTTTTTCAATGTTGAGTTTGTTGTTGAATTTGTTGGTGTTTTTCAATGTTGAGGTTGTTGTTGTTTTTCAATGCTGAGGTTGTTGTTGAATTTGTTGGTGTTTTTCAATGTTGAGGTTGTTGTTGAATTTGTTGGTGTTTTTCAATGTTGAGGTTGTTGTTGTTTTTCAATGTTGAGGTTGTTGTTGAATTTGTTGGTGTTTTTCAATGTTGAGGTTGTTGTTGTTTTTCAATGCTGAGGTTGATGTTGAATTTGTTGGTGTTTTTCAATTTCGAGGTTTTTGTTGAATTTGTTTGTGTTTTTTCAGTGTTGAGGTACTTGTTGTTTTTCAATGTTGAGGTTATTGTTGAATTTGTTGGTGTTTTTCAATGTTGAGGTTGTTGTTGTTTTTCAATGTTGAGGTTGTTGTTGAATTTGTTGGTGTTTTTCAATGTTGAGGTTGTTGTTGTTTTTCAATGTTGAGGTTGTTGTTGAATTTGTTGGGGTTTTTCAAAGTTGAGGTTGTTGTTGTTTTTCAATGTTGAGGTTGTTGTTGAATTTGTTGGCGTTTTTCAATGTTGAGGTTGTTTTTGAATTTGTTAGTGTTTTTCAATGATGAAATTCTTGTTGTTTTTCAATGTTGAGGTTGTTGAATATGTGGGTGTTTTTCAATCTTGAGTTTGTTGTTGAATTTGTTGGTGTTTTTCAATGTTGAGGTTGTTGAATTTGTTGGTGTTTTTCAATGTTGAGGTTGTTGTTGAATTTGTTGGTGTTTTTCAATGTTGATGTTGTTGTTGAATTTGTTGGTGTTTTTCAATGTTGAGGTTGTTGTTGAATTTGTTGGTGTTTTTCAATGTTGAGGTTGTTGTTGTTTTTCAATGTTGAGGCTGTTGTTGAATTTGTTGGTGTTTTTTAATGTTGAGGTTGTTGTTGTTTTTCAATTTTGAGGTTGTCGTTGAATTTGAAGGTGTTTTTCAATGCTGAGGTTGTTGTTGTTTTTCAATGTTCAGGTTGTTGTTGAATTTGTTGGTGTTTTTCAATTTCGAGGTTGTTGTTGAATTTGTTGGTGTTTTTCAATGTTGAGGTTGTTGTTGTTTTTCAATGTTGAGGTTGTTGTTGAATTTGTTGGTGTTTTTCAATGTTGAGGTTGTTGTTGTTTTTCAATGCTGAGGTTGTTGTTGAATTTGTTGGTGTTTTTCAATGTTGAGGTTGTTGTTGAATTTGTTGGTTTTTTTCAATGTTGAGGTTGTTGTTGTTTTTCAATGTTGAGGTTGTTGTTGAATTTGTTGGTGTTTTTCAATGTTGAGGTTGTATTTGTTTTTCAATGTTGAGGTTGTTGTTGAATTTGTTGGTGTTTTTCAATTTCGAGGTTGTTGTTGAATTTGTTTGTGTTTTTCAATGTTGAGGTTGTTGTTCTTTTTCAATGTTGAGGTTATTGTTGAATTTGTTGGTGTTTTCCAATGTTGAGGTTGTTGTTGTTTTTCAATGTTGAGGTTGTTGTTGAATTTGTTGGTGTTTTTCAATGTTGAGTTTGTTGTTGTTTTTCAATGTTGAGGTTGTTGTTGAATTTGTTGGTGTTTTTCAATGTTGAGGTTGTTGTTGTTTTTCAATGTTGAGGTTGTTGTTGAATTTGTTGGTGTTTTTCAATGTTGAGGTTGTTGTTGAATTTGTTGGTGTTTTTCAATGTTGAGGTTGTTGTTGTTTTTCAATGTTGAGGTTGTTGTTGAATTTGTTGGTGTTTTTCAATGTTGAGTTTTTTGTTGTTTTTCTATGTTGAGGTTGTTGTTGAATTTGTTGGTGTTTTTCAATGTTGAGGTTGTTGTTGTTTTTCAATGTTGAGGTTGTTGTTGAATTTGTTGGTGCTTTTCAATGTTGAGATTGTTGTTGAATTTGTTGGTGTTTTTCAATGTTGAGGTTGTTGTTGTTTTTCAATGTTGAGGTTGTTGTTGAATTTGTTGGTATTTTTCAATGTTGAGTTTGTTGTTGAATTTGTTGGTGTTTTTCAATTTCGAGGTTGTTGTTGAATTTGTTAGTGTTTTTCAATGTTGAGGTTGTTGTTGAATTTGTTGGTGTTTTTCAATGTTGAGGTTGTTGTTGAATTTGTTGGTGTTTTTCAATGTTGAGGTTGTTGTTGTTTTTCAATGTTGAGGTTGTTGTTGAATTTGTTGGTGTTTTTCAATGTTTAGTTTGTTGTTGTTTTTCAATGTTGAGGTTGTTGTTGAATTTGTTGGTGTTTTTCAATGTTGAGGTTGTTGTTGTTTTTCAATTTTGAGGTTGTTGTTGAATTTGTTGGTGTTTTTCAATGTTGAGGTTGTTGTTGTTTTTCAATGTTGAGGTTGTTGTTGAATTTGTTGGTGTTTTTCAATGTTGAGGTTGTTGTTGAATTTGTTGGTGTTTTTCAATGCTGAGGTTGTTGTTGTTTTTCAATGTTGAGGTTGTTGTTGAATTTGTTGGTGTTTTTCCATGATGAGTTTGTTGTTGTTTTTCAAAGTTGAGGTTGTTGTGGAATTTGTTGGTGTTTTTCAATGTCGGGGTTGTTGTTGAATTTGTTGGTGTTTTTCTATGTTGAATTTTTTGTTGAATTTGTTGGTGTTTTTCAATGTTGAAGTTGTTGTTTTTCAATGTTGAAGTTGTTGTTGAATTTGTTGGCGTTTTTAAATGTTGAGGTTGTTGTTGAATTTGTTGGTGTTTTCAATGTTGAGGTTGTTGTTGAATTTGTTGGTGTTTTTCAATGCTGAGGTTGTTGCTGTTTTTCAATGTTGAGGTTGTTGTTGCATTTGATGGTGTTTTTCAATGTCGAGGTTGTTGTTGAATTTGTTGGTGTTTTTCAATGTTGAAGTTGTTGTTGAATTTGTTGGTGTTTTTCAATGCTGAGGTTGTTGCTGTTTTTCAATGTTGAGGTTGTTGTTGAATTTGTTGGTGTTTTTCAATGTTGAGGTTGTTGTTGAATTTGTCGGTGTTTTTCAATGTTGAGGTTGTTGTTGAATTTGTTGGTGTTTTTCAATGTTGAGGTTGTTGTTATTTTTCAATGTTGAGGTTGTTGTTGAGTTTGTTGGTGTTTTTCAATGTTGAGGTTGTTGTTGAATTTGTTGGTGTTTTTCAATGTTGAGGTTGTTGTTGAATTTGTTGGTGTTTTTCAATGTTGAGGTTGTTGTTGTTTTTAAATGTTGAGGTTGTTGTTGAATTTGTTGGTGTTTTTTCAATTTTGAGGTTGTTGGTGTTTTTCAATGTTGAGGTTGATTTTGAATTTGAGGGTGTTTTTCAATGTCGAGGTTGTTGTTGAATTTGTTGGTGTTTTTCAATGTGGAGGCTGTTGTTGTTTTTCAATGTTGAGGTTGTTGTTGAATTTGTTGGTGTTTTTCAATGTTGAGATTGTTGTTATTTTTCAATGTTGAGGTTGTTGTTGAATTTGTTGGTGTTTTTAAATCTTGAGGTTGTTGTTGAATTTGCTGGTGTTTTGCAATGTTGAGGTTGTTGTTGTTTTTCAATGTTGAGGTTGTTGTTGAATTTGTTGGTGTATTTCAATGTTGAGGTTGTTGTTGTTTTTCAATGTTGAGGTTGTTGTTGTATTTGTTGGTGTTTTTCAATTTCGAGGTTGTTGTTGAATTTGTTGGTGTTTTTCAATGTTTAGGTTGTTGTTGTTTTTCAATGTTGAGGTTGTTGTTGAATTTGTTGGTGTTTTTCAACGTTGAGGTTGTTGTTGAATTTGTTGGTGTTTTTCAATGTTGAGGTTGTTGTTGTTTTTCAATGTTGAGGTTGTTGTTGAATTTGTTGGTGTATTTCAATGTTGAGGTTGTTGTTGTTTTTCAATGTTGAGGTTGTTGTTGTATTTGTTGGTGTTTTCCATGTTGAGGTTGTTGTTGAATTTGTTGGTGTTTTTCAATGTTTAGGTTGTTGTTGTTTTTCAATGTTGAGGTTGTTGTTGAATTTGTTGGTGTTTTTCAACGTTGAGGTTGTTGTTGAATTTGTTGGTGTTTTTCAATGTTGAGGTTGTTGTTGTTTTTCAATGTTGAGGTTGTTGTTGAATTTGTTGGTGTTTTTCAATGTTGAGTTATTTGTTGTTTTTCAATGTT
This sequence comes from Isurus oxyrinchus, assembly GCA_026770705.1. Classification (NCBI taxonomy): domain Eukaryota; kingdom Metazoa; phylum Chordata; class Chondrichthyes; order Lamniformes; family Lamnidae; genus Isurus; species Isurus oxyrinchus. The sequence continues at coordinate 143,878 of JANJGN010000443.1, read as the reverse complement.
GAGGTTGTTGTTGAATTTGTTGGTGTTTTTCAATGTTGAGATTGTTGTTGAATTTGTTGGTGTTTTTCAATGTTGAGGTTGTTGTTGTTTTTCAATGTTGAGGTTGTTGTTGAATTTGTTGGTGTTTTTCAAAGTTGAGTTTGTTGTTGAATTTGTTGGTGTTTTTCAATTTCGAGGTTGTTGTTGAATTTGTTAGTGTTTTTCAATGTTGAGGTTGTTGTTGAATTTGTTGGTGTTTTTCAATGTTGAGGTTGTTGTTGAATTTGTTGGTGTTTTTCAATGCTGAGGTTGTTGTTGTTTTTCAATGTTGAGGTTGTTGTTGAATTTGTTGGTGTTTTTCCATGATGAGGTTGTTGTTGTTTTTCAAAGTTGAGGTTGTTGTGGAATTTGTTGGTGTTTTTCAATGTCGGGGTTGTTGTTGAATTTGTTGGTGTTTTTCTATGTTGAATTTTTTGTTGAATTTGTTGGTGTTTTTCAATGTTGAGGTTGTTGTTTTTCAATGTTGAAGTTGTTGTTGAATTTGTTGGCGTTTTTAAATGTTGAGGTTGTTGTTGAATTTGTTGGTGTTTTCAATGTTGAGGTTTTTGTTGAATTTGTTGGTGTTTTTCAATGTTGAGGTTGTTGTTGTTTTTCAATGTTGAGGTTGTTGTTGAATTTGATGGTGTTTTTCAATGTCGAGGTTGTTGTTGAATTTGTTGGTGTTTTTCAATGTTGAAGTTTTTGTTGAATTTGTTGGTGTTTTTCAATGCTGAGGTTGTTGCTGTTTTTCAATGTTGAGGTTGTTGTTGAATTTGTTGTTGTTTTTCAATGTTGAGGTTGTTGTTGAATTTGTTGGTGTTTTTCAACGTTGAGGTTGTTGTTGAATTTGTTGGTGTTTTTCAATGTTGAGGTTGTTGTTATTTTTCAATGTTGAGGTTGTTGTTGAGTTTGTTGGTGTTTTTCAATGTTGAGGTTGTTGTTGAATTTGTTGGTGTTTTTCAATGTTGAGGTTGTTGTTGAATTTGTTGGTGTTTTTCAATGTTGAGGTTGTTGTTGAATTTGTTGGTGTTTTTCGATGTTGAGGTTGTTGTTGTTTTTCAATGTTGAGGTTGTTGTTGAAATTGTTGGTGTTTTTCAATGTTGAGGTTGTTGTTGTTTTTCAATGTTGAGTTTGTTGTTGAATTTGTTGCTGTTTTTCAATGTTGAGGTTGTTGTTGAATTTGTTGGTGTTTTTCAATCTTGAGGTTGTTGTTGTTTTTCAATGTTGAAGTTGTTGTTGAATTTGTTGGGGTTTTTCAAAGTTGAGGTTGTTGTTGTTTTTCAATGTTGAGGTTGTTGTTGAATTTGTTGGCGTTTTTCAATGTTGAGGTTGTTTTTGAATTTCTTAGTGTTTTTCAATGATGAAATTCTTGTTGTTTTTCAATGTTGAGGTTGTTGAATATGTGGGTGTTTTTCAATCTTGAGTTTGTTGTTGAATTTGTTGGTGTTTTTCAATGTTGAGGTTGTTGAATTTGTTGGTGTTTTTCAATGTTGAGGTTGTTGTTGAATTTGTTGGTGTTTTTCAATGTTGATGTTGTTGTTGAATTTGTTGGTGTTTTTCAATGTTGAGGTTGTTGTTGAATTTGTTGGTGTTTTTCAATGTTGAGGTTGTTGTTGTTTTTCAATGTTGAGGCTGTTGTTGAATTTGTTGGTGTTTTTCAATGTTTAGTTTGTTGTTGTTTTTCAATGTTGAGGTTGTTGTTGAATTTGTTGGTGTTTTTTAATGTTGAGGTTGTTGTTGTTTTTCAATTTTGAGGTTGTTGTTGAATTTGAAGGTGTTTTTCAATGCTGAGGTTGTTGTTGTTTTTCAATGTTCAGGTTGTTGTTGAATTTGTTGGTGTTTTTCAATTTCGAGGTTGTTGTTGAATTTGTTGGTGTTTTTCAATGTTGAAGTTGTTGTTGAATTTGTTGGTGTTTTTCAATGTTGAGGTTGTTGTTGTTTTTCAATGTTGAGGTTGTTGTTGAATTTGTTGGAGTTTTTCAATGTTGAGGTTGTTGTTGTTTTTCAATGCTGAGGTTGTTGTTGAATTTGTTGGTGTTTTTCAATGTTGAGGTTGTTGTTGAATTTGTTGGTTTTTTTCAATGTTGAGGTTGTTGTTGTTTTTCAATGTTGAGGTTGTTGTTGAATTTGTTGGTGTTTTTCAATGTTGAGGTTGTATTTGTTTTTCAATGTTGAGGTTGTTGTTGAATTTGTTGGTGTTTTTCAATTTCGAGGTTGTTGTTGAATTTGTTTGTGTTTTTCAATGTTGAGGTTGTTGTTCTTTTTCAATGTTGAGGTTATTGTTGAATTTGTTGGTGTTTTTCAATGTTGAGGTTGTTGTTGTTTTTCAATGTTGAGGTTGTTGTTGAATTTGTTGGTGTTTTTCAATGTTGAGTTTGTTGTTGTTTTTCAATGTTGAGGTTGTTGTTGAATTTGTTGGTGTTTTTCAATGTTGAGGTTGTTGTTGTTTTTCAATGTTGAGGTTGTTGTTGAATTTGTTGGTGTTTTTCAATGTTGAGGTTGTTGTTGAATTTGTTGGTGTTTTTCAATGTTGAGGTTGTTGTTGTTTTTCAATGTTGAGGTTTTTGTTGAGTTTGTTGGTGTTTTTCAATGTTGAGGTTGTTGTTGAATTTGTTGGTGTTTTTCAATGTTGAGGTTGTTGTTGAATTTGTTGGTGTTTTTCAATGCTGAGGTTGTTGTTGTGTTTCAATGTTGAGGTTGTTGTTGAATTTGTTGGTGTTTTTCCATGACGAGGTTGTTGTTGTTTTTCAAAGTTGAGGTTGTTGTGGAATTTGTTGGTGTTTTTCAATGTCGGGGTTGTTGTTGAATTTGTTGGTGTTTTTCTATGTTGAATTTTTTGTTGAATTTGTTGGTGTTTTTCAATGTTGAGGTTGTTGTTTTTCAATGTTGAAGTTGTTGTTGAATTTCTTGGCGTTTTTAAATGTTGAGGTTGTTGTTGAATTTGTTGGTGTTTTCAATGTTGAGGTTTTTGTTGAATTTGTTGGTGTTTTTCAATGTTGAGGTTGTTGTTGTTTTTCAATGTTGAGGTTGTTGTTGAATTTGATGGTGTTTTTCAATGTCGAGGTTGTTGTTGAATTTGTTGGTGTTTTTCAATGTTGAGGTTGTTGTTGAATTTGTTGTTGTTTTTCAATTTTGAGGTTGTCGTTGAATTTGAAGGTGTTTTTCAATGCTGAGGTTGTTGTTGTTTTTCAATGTTCAGGTTGTTGTTGAATTTGTTGGTGTTTTTCAATTTCGAGGTTGTTGTTGAATTTGTTGGTGTTTTTCAATGTTGAAGTTGTTGTTGAATTTGTTGGTGTTTTTCAATGTTGAGGTTGTTGTTGTTTTTCAATGTTGAGGTTGTTGTTGAATTTGTTGGTGTTTTTCAATGTTGAGGTTGTTGTTGTTTTTCAATGCTGAGGTTGTTGTTGAATTTGTTGGTGTTTTTCAATGTTGAGGTTGTTGTTGAATTTGTTGGTTTTTTTCAATGTTGAGGTTGTTGTTGTTTTTCAATGTTGAGGTTGTTGTTGAATTTGTTGGTGTTTTTCAATGTTGAGGTTGTATTTGTTTTTCAATGTTGAGGTTGTTGTTGAATTTGTTGGTGTTTTTCAATTTCGAGGTTGTTGTTGAATTTGTTTGTGTTTTTCAATGTTGAGGTTGTTGTTCTTTTTCAATGTTGAGGTTATTGTTGAATTTGTTGGTGTTTTCCAATGTTGAGGTTGTTGTTGTTTTTCAATGTTGAGGTTGTTGTTGAATTTGTTGGTGTTTTTCAATGTTGAGTTTGTTGTTGTTTTTCAATGTTGAGGTTGTTGTTGAATTTGTTGGTGTTTTTCAATGTTGAGGTTGTTGTTGTTTTTCAATGTTGAGGTTGTTGTTGAATTTGTTGGTGTTTTTCAATGTTGAGGTTGTTGTTGAATTTGTTGGTGTTTTTCAATGTCGAGGTTGTTGTTGTTTTTCAATGTTGAGGTTGTTGTTGAATTTGTTGGTGTTTTTCAATGTTGAGGTTGTTGTTGTTTTTCAATGTTGAGGTTGTTGTTGAATTTGTTGGTGTTTTTCAATGTTGAGTTTTTTGTTGTTTTTCTATGTTGAGGTTGTTGTTGAATTTGTTGGTGTTTTTCAATGTTGAGGTTGTTGTTGTTTTTCAATGTTGAGGTTGTTGTTGAATTTGTTGGTGCTTTTCAATGTTGAGATTGTTGTTGAATTTGTTGGTGTTTTTCAATGTTGAGGTTGTTGTTGTTTTTCAATGTTGAGGTTGTTGTTGAATTTGTTGGTATTTTTCAATGTTGAGTTTGTTGTTGAATTTGTTGGTGTTTTTCAATTTCGAGGTTGTTGTTGAATTTGTTAGTGTTTTTCAATGTTGAGGTTGTTGTTGAATTTGTTGGTGTTTTTCAATGTTGAGGTTGTTGTTGTTTTTCAATGTTGAGGTTGTTGTTGAATTTGTTGGTGTTTTTCAATGTTTAGTTTGTTGTTGTTTTTCAATGTTGAGGTTGTTGTTGAATTTGTTGGTGTTTTTCAATGTTGAGGTTGTTGTTGTTTTTCAATTTTGAGGTTGTTGTTGAATTTGTTGGTGTTTTTCAATGTTGAGGTTGTTGTTGTTTTTGAATGTTGAGGTTGTTGTTGAATTTGTTGGTGTTTTTCAATGTTGAGGTTGTTGTTGAATTTGTTGGTGTTTTTCAATGCTGAGGTTGTTGTTGTTTTTCAATGTTGAAGTTGTTGTTGAATTTGTTGGTGTTTTTCCATGATGAGTTTGTTGTTGTTTTTCAAAGTTGAGGTTGTTGTGGAATTTGTTGCTGTTTTTCAATGTCGGGGTTGTTGTTGAATTTGTTGGTGTTTTTCTATGTTGAATTTTTTGTTGAATTTGTTGGTGTTTTTCAATGTTGAAGTTGTTGTTTTTCAATGTTGAAGTTGTTGTTGAATTTGTTGGCGTTTTTAAATGTTGAGGTTGTTGTTGAATTTGTTGGTGTTTTCAATGTTGAGGTTTTTGTTGAATTTGTTGGTGTTTTTCAATGTTGAAGTTGTTGTTGAATTTGTTGGTGTTTTTCAATGCTGAGGTTGTTGCTGTTTTTCAATGTTGAGGTTGTTGTTGAATTTGATGGTGTTTTTCAATGTCGAGGTTGTTGTTGAATTTGTTGGTGTTTTTCAATGTTGAAGTTGTTGTTGAATTTGTTGGTGTTTTTCAATGCTGAGGTTGTTGCTGTTTTTCAATGTTGAGGTTGTTGTTGAATTTGTTGGTGTTTTTCAATGTTGAGGTTGTTGTTGAATTTGTCGGTGTTTTTCAATGTTGAGGTTGTTGTTGAATTTGTTGGTGTTTTTCAATGTTGAGGTTGTTGTTATTTTTCAATGTTGAGGTTGTTGTTGAGTTTGTTGGTGTTTTTCAATGTTGAGGTTGTTGTTGAATTTGTTGGTGTTTTTCAATGTTGAGGTTGTTGTTGAATTTGTTGGTGTTTTTCAATGTTGAGGTTGTTGTTGTTTTTAAATGTTGAGGTTGTTGTTGAATTTGTTGGTGTTTTTTCAATTTTGAGGTTGTTGGTGTTTGTCAATGTTGAGGTTAATTTTGAATTTGAGGGTGTTTTTCAATGTCGAGGTTGTTGTTGAATTTGTTGGTGTTTTTCAATGTGGATGTTGTTGTTGTTTTTCAATGTTGAGGTTGTTGTTGAATTTGTTGGTGTTTTTCAATGTTGAGATTGTTGTTATTTTTCAATGTTGAGGTTGTTGTTGAATTTGTTGGTGTTTTTAAATCTTGAGGTTGTTGTTGAATTTGCTGGTGTTTTGCAATGTTGAGGTTGTTGTTGTTTTTCAATGTTGAGGTTGTTGTTGAATTTGTTGGTGTATTTCAATGTTGAGGTTGTTGTTGTTTTTCAATGTTGAGGTTGTTGTTGTATTTGTTGGTGTTTTTCAATTTCGAGGTTGTTGTTGAATTTGTTGGTGTTTTTCAATGTTTAGGTTGTTGTTGTTTTTCAATGTTGAGGTTGTTGTTGAATTTGTTGGTGTTTTTCAACGTTGAGGTTGTTGTTGAATTTGTTGGTGTTTTTCAATGTTGAGGTTGTTGTTGTTTTTCAATGTTGAGGTTGTTGTTGAATTTGTTGGTGTATTTCAATGTTGAGGTTGTTGTTGTTTTTCAATGTTGAGGTTGTTGTTGTATTTGTTGGTGTTTTTCAATGTTGAGGTTGTTGATGAATTTGTTGGTGTTTTTCAATATTTAGGTTGTTGTTGTTTTTCAATGTTGAGGTTGTTGTTGAATTTGTTGGTGTTTTTCAACGTTGAGGTTGTTGTTGAATTTGTTGGTGTTTTTCAATGTTGAGGTTGTTGTTGTTTTTCAATGTTGAGGTTGTTGTTGAATTTGTTGGTGTTTTTCAATGTTGAGTTATTTGTTGTTTTTCAATGTTGAGGTTGTTGTTGAATTTGTTGGTGTTTTTCAATGTTGAGATTGTTGTTGAATTTGTTGGTGTTTTTCAATGTTGAGGTTGTTGTTGTTTTTCAATGTTGAGGTTGTTGTTGAATTTGTTGGTGTTTTTCAATGTTGAGTTTGTTGTTGAAGTTGTTGGTGTTTTTCAATTTCGAGGTTGTTGTTGAATTTGTTAGTGTTTTTCAATGTTGAGGTTGTTGTTGAATTTGTTGGTGTTTTTCAATGTTGAGGTTGTTGTTGTTTTTCAATGTTGAGGTTGTTGTTGAGTTTGTTGGTGTTTTTCAATGTTGAGGTTGTTGTTGAATTTGTTGGTGTTTTTCAATGTTGAGGTTGTTGTTGAATTTGTTGGTGTTTTTCAATGCTGAGGTTGTTGTTGTTTTTCAATGTTGAGGTTGTTGTTGAATTTGTTGGTGTTTTTCCATGATGAGGTTGTTGTTGTTTCTCAAAGTTGAGGTTGTTGTGGAATTTGTTGGTGTTTTTCAATGTCGGGGTTGTTGTTGAATTTGTTGGTGTTTTTCTATGTTGAATTTTTTGTTGAATTTGTTGGTGTTTTTCAATGTTGAGGTTGTTGTTTTTCAATGTTGAAGTTGTTGTTGAATTTGTTGGCGTTTTTAAATGTTGAGGTTGTTGTTGAATTTGTTGGTGTTTTCAATGTTGAGGTTTTTGTTGAATTTGTTGGTGTTTTTCAATGTTGAGGTTGTTGTTGTTTTTCAATGTTGAGGTTGTTGTTGAATTTGATGGTGTTTTTCAATGTCGAGGTTGTTGTTGAATTTGTTGGTGTTTTTCAATGTTGAAGTTGTTGTTGAATTTGTTGGTGTTTTTCAATGCTGAGGTTGTTGCTGTTTTTCAATGTTGAGGTTGTTGTTGAATTTGTTGTTGTTTTTCAATGTTGAGGTTGTTGTTGAATTTGTTGGTGTTTTTCAATGTTGAGGTTGTTGTTGAATTTGTTGGTGTTTTTCAATGTTGAGGTTGTTGTTATTTTTCAATGTTGAGGTTGTTGTTGAGCTTGTTGGTGTTTTTCAATGTTGAGGTTGTTGTTGAATTTGTTGGTGTTTTTCAATGTTGAGGTTGTTGTTGAATTTGTTGGTGTTTTTCAATGTTGAGGTTGTTGTTGAATTTGTTGGTGTTTTTCGATGTTGAGGTTGTTGTTGTTTTTCAATGTTGAGGTTGTTGTTGAATTTGTTGGTGTTTTTCAATGTTGAGGTTGTTGTTGTTTTTCAATGTTGAGTTTGTTGTTGAATTTGTTGGTGTTTTTCAATGTTGAGGTTGTTGTTGAATTTGTTGGTGTTTTTCAATGTTGAGGTTGTTGTTGTTTTTCAATGTTGAGGTTGTTGTTGAATTTGTTGGGGTTTTTCAAAGTTGAGGTTGTTGTTGTTTTTCAATGTTGAGGTTGTTGTTGAATTTGTTGGCGTTTTTCAATGTTGAGCTTGTTTTTGAATTTCTTAGTGTTTTTCAATGATGAAATTCTTGTTGTTTTTCAATGTTGAGGTTGTTGAATATGTGGGTGTTTTTCAATCTTGAGTTTGTTGTTGAATTTGTTGGTGTTTTTCAATGTTGAGGTTGTTGAATTTGTTAGTGTTTTTCAATGTTGAGGTTGTTGTTGAATTTGTTGGTGTTTTTCAATGTTGATGTTGTTGTTGAATTTGTTGGTGTTTTTCAATGTTGAGGTTGTTGTTGAATTTGTTGGTGTTTTTCAATGTTGAGGTTGTTGTTGTTTTTCAATGTTGAGGCTGTTGTTGAATTTGTTGGTGTTTTTCAATGTTTAGTTTGTTGTTGTTTTTCAATGTTGAGGTTGTTGTTGAATTTGTTGGTGTTTTTTAATGTTGAGGTTGTTGTTGTTTTTCAATTTTGAGGTTGTTGTTGAATTTGAAGGTGTTTTTCAATGCTGAGGTTGTTGTTGTTTTTCAATGTTCAGGTTGTTGTTGAATTTGTTGGAGTTTTTCAATGTTGAGGTTGTTGTTGTTTTTCAATGCTGAGGTTGTTGTTGAATTTGTTGGTGTTTTTCAATGTTGAGGTTGTTGTTGAATTTGTTGGTTTTTTTCAATGTTGAGGTTGTTGTTGTTTTTCAATGTTGAGGTTGTTGTTGAATTTGTTGGTGTTTTTCAATGTTGAGGTTGTATTTGTTTTTCAATGTTGAGGTTGTTGTTGAATTTGTTGGTGTTTTTCAATTTCGAGGTTGTTGTTGAATTTGTTTGTGTTTTTCAATGTTGAGGTTGTTGTTCTTTTTCAATGTTGAGGTTATTGTTGAATTTGTTGGTGTTTTTCAATGTTGAGGTTGTTGTTGTTTTTCAATGTTGAGGTTGTTGTTGAATTTGTTGGTGTTTTTCAATGTTGAGTTTGTTGTTGTTTTTCAATGTTGAGGTTGTTGTTGAATTTGTTGGTGTTTTTCAATGTTGAGGTTGTTGTTGTTTTTCAATGTTGAGGTTGTTGTTGAATTTGTTGGTGTTTTTCAATGTTGAGGTTGTTGTTGAATTTGTTGGTGTTTTTCAATGTTGAGGTTGTTGTTGTTTTTCAATGTTGAGGTTGTTGTTGAGTTTGTTGGTGTTTTTCAATGTTGAGGTTGTTGTTGAATTTGTTGGTGTTTTTCAATGTTGAGGTTGTTGTTGAATTTGTTGGTGTTTTTCAATGCTGAGGTTGTTGTTGTGTTTCAATGTTGAGGTTGTTGTTGAATTTGTTGGTGTTTTTCCATGACGAGGTTGTTGTTGTTTTTCAAAGTTGAGGTTGTTGTGGAATTTGTTGGTGTTTTTCAATGTCGGGGTTGTTGTTGAATTTGTTGGTGTTTTTCTATGTTGAATTTTTTGTTGAATTTGTTGGTGTTTTTCAATGTTGAGGTTGTTGTTTTTCAATGTTGAAGTTGTTGTTGAATTTGTTGGCGTTTTTAAATGTTGAGGTTGTTGTTGAATTTGTTGGTGTTTTCAATGTTGAGGTTTTTGTTGAATTTGTTGGTGTTTTTCAATGTTGAGGTTGTTGTTGTTTTTCAATGTTGAGGTTGTTGTTGAATTTGATGGTGTTTTTCAATGTCGAGGTTGTTGTTGAATTTGTTGGTGTTTTTCAATGTTGAAGTTGTTGTTGAATTTGTTGGTGTTTTTCAATGCTGAGGTTGTTGCTGTTTTTCAATGTTGAGGTTGTTGTTGAATTTGTTGGTGTTTTTCAATGTTGAGGTTGTTGTTGAATTTGTCGGTGTTTTTCAATGTTGAGGTTGTTGTTGAATTTGTTGGTGTTTTTCAATGTTGAGGTTGTTGTTATTTTTCAATGTTGAGGTTGTTGTTGAGTTTGTTGGTGTTTTTCAATGTTGAGGTTGTTGTTGAATTTGTTGGTGTTTTTCAATGTGGAGGTTGTTGTTGAATTTGTTGGTGTTTTTCAATGTTGAGGTTGTTGTTATTTTTCAATGTTGAGGTTGTTGTTGAGTTTTTGGGTGTTTTTCAATGTTGAGGTTGTTGTTGAATTTGTTGGTGTTTTTCAATGTTGAGGTTGTTGTTGAATTTGTTGGTGTTTTTCAATGTTGAGGTTGTTGTTGTTTTTAAATGTTGAGGTTGTTGTTGAATTTGTTGGTGTTTTTTCAATTTTGAGGTTGTTGGTGTTTTTCAATGTTGAGGTTGATTTTGAATTTGAGGGTGTTTTTCAATGTCGAGGTTGTTGTTGAATTTGTTGGTGTTTTTCAATGTGGAGGTTGTTGTTGTTTTTCAATGTTGAGGTTGTTGTTGAATTTGTTGGTGTTTTTCAATGTTGAGATTGTTGTTATTTTTCAATGTTGAGGTTGTTGTTGAATTTGTTGGTGTTTTTAAATCTTGAGGTTGTTGTTGAATTTGCTGGTGTTTTGCAATGTTGAGGTTGTTGTTGTTTTTCAATGTTGAGGTTGTTGTTGAATTTGTTGGTGTATTTCAATGTTGAGGTTGTTGTTGTTTTTCAATGTTGAGGTTGTTGTTGTATTTGTTGGTGTTTTTCAATTTCGAGGTTGTTGTTGAATTTGTTGGTGTTTTTCAATGTTGAAGTTCTTGTTGAATTTGTTGGTGTTTTTCAATGTTTAGGTTGTTGTTGTTTTTCAATGTTGAGGTTGTTGTTGAATTTGTTGGTGTTTTTCAATGTTTAGGTTGTTGTTGTTTTTCAATGTTGAGGTTGTTGTTGAATTTGTTGGTGTTTTTCAACGTTGAGGTTGTTGTTGAATTTGTTGGTGTTTTTCAATGTTGAGGTTGTTGTTGTTTTTCAATGTTGAGGTTGTTGTTGAATTTGTTGGTGTTTTTCAATGTTGAGCTTTTTGTTGTTTTTCAATGTTGAGGTTGTTGTTGAATTTGTTGGTGTTTTTCAATGTTGAGATTGTTGTTGAATTTGTTGGTGTTTTTCAATGTTGAGGTTGTTGTTGTTTTTCAATGCTGAGGTTGTTGTTGAATTTGTTGGTGTTTTTCAATGTTGAGTTTGTTGTTGAATTTGTTGGTGTTTTTCAATTTCGAGGTTGTTGTTGAATTTGTTGGTGTTTTTCAATGTTGAGTTTTTTGTTGTTTTTCAATGTTGAGGTTGTTGTTGAATTTGTTGATGTTTTTCAATGTTGAGGTTGTTGTTGTTTTTCAATGTTGAGGTTGTTGTTGAATTTGTTGGTGCTTTTCAATGTTGAGATTGTTGTTGAATTTGTTGGTGTTTTTCAATGTTGAGGTTGTTGTTGTTTTTCAATGTTGAGGTTGTTGTTGAATTTGTTGGTGTTTTTCAATGTTGAGTTTGTTGTTGAATTTGTTGGTGTTTTTCAATTTCGAGGTTGTTGTTGAATTTGTTAGTGTTTTTCAATGTTGAGGTTGTTGTTGAATTTGTTGGTGTTTTTCAATTTTGAGGTTGTTGTTGAATTTGTTGGTGTTTTTCAATGTTGAGGTTGTTGTTGTTTTTCAATGTTGAGGTTGTTGTTGAATTTGTTGGTGTTTTTCAATGTTTAGTTTGTTGTTGTTTTTCAATGTTGAGGTTGTTGTTGAATTTGTTGGTGTTTTTCAATGTTGAGGTTGTTGTTGTTTTTCAATTTTGAGGTTGTTGTTGAATTTGTTGGTGTTTTTCAATGTTGAGGTTGTTGTTGTTTTTCAATGTTGAGGTTGTTGTTGAATTTGTTGGTGTTTTTCAATTTCGAGGTTGTTGTTGAATTTGTTGGGGTTTTTCAATGTTGAAGTTGTTGTTGAATTTGTTGGTGTTTTTCAATGTTGAGGTTGTTGTTGTTTTTCAATGTTGAGGTTGTTGTTGAATTTGTTGGTGTCTTTCAATGTTGAGGTTGTTGTTGTTTTTCAATGCTGAGTTTGTTGTTGAATTTGTTGGTGTTTTTCAATGTTGAGGTTGTTGTTGAATTTGTTGGTGTTTTTCAATGTTGAGGTTGTTGTTGTTTTTCAATGTTGAGGTTGTTGTTGAATTTGTTGGTGTTTTTCAATGTTGAGGTTGTTGTTGTTTTTCAATGTTGAGGTTGTTGTTGAATTTGTTGGTGTTTTTCAATTTCGAGGTTGTTGTTTAATTTGTTTGTGTTTTTCAATGTTGAGGTACTTGTTGTTTATCAATGTTGAGGTTATTGTTGAATTTGTTGGTGTTTTTCAATGTTGAGGTTGTTGTTGTTTTTCAATGTTGAGGTTGTTGTTGAATTTGTTGGTGTTTTTCAATGTTGAGGTTGTTGTTGTTTTTCAATGTTGAGGTTGTTGTTGAATTTGTTGGGGTTTTTCAAAGTTGAGGTTGTTGTTGTTTTTCAATGTTGAGGTTGTTGTTGAATTTGTTGGCGTTTTTCAATGTTGAGGTTGTTTTTGAATTTGTTAGTGTTTTTCAATGATGAAATTGTTGTTGTTTTTCAATGTTGAGGTTGTTGAATATGTGGGTGTTTTTCAATCTTGAGTTTGTTGTTGAATTTGTTGGTGTTTTTCAATGTTGAGGTTGTTGAATTTGTTGGTGTTTTTCAATGTTGAGGTTGTTGTTGAATTTGTTGGTGTTTTTCAATTTGATGTTGTTGTTGAATTTGTTGGTGTTTTTCAATGTTGAGGTTGTTGTTGAATTTGTTGGTGTTTTTCAATGTTGAGGTTGTTGTTCTTATTAAATGTTGAGGTTGTTGTTGAATTTGCTGGTGGTTTTTCAATTTTGAGGTTGTTGGTGTTGTTCAATGTTGAGGTTGATTTTGAATTTGAGGGTGTTTTTCAATGTCGAGGTTGTTGTTGAATTTGTTGGTGTTTTTCAATGTTGAGGTTGTTGTTGTTTTTCAATGTTGAGGTTGTTGTTGAATTTGTTTGTGTTTTTCAATGTTGAGGTTGTTGAATTTGTTGGTCTTTTTCAATGTTGAGGTTGTTGTTGAATTTGTTGGTGTTTTTCAATTTGATGTTGTTGTTGAATTTGTTGGTGTTTTTCAATGTTGAGGTTGTTGTTGAATTTGTTGGTGTTTTTCAATGTTGAGGTTGTTGTTCTTATTAAATGTTGAGGTTGTTGTTGAATTTGCTGGTGGTTTTTCAATTTTGAGGTTGTTGGTGTTGTTCAATGTTGAGGTTGATTTTGAATTTGAGGGTGTTTTTCAATGTCGAGGTTGTTGTTGAATTTGTTGGTGTTTTTCAATGTTGAGGTTGTTGTTGTTTTTCAATGTTGAGGTTGTTGTTGAATTTGTTTGTGTTTTTCAATGTTGAGATTGTTGTTGTTTTTCAATGTTGAGGTTGTTGTTGAATTTGTTGGTATTTTAAATGTTGAGGTTGTTGTTGAATTTGTTGGTGTTTTGCAATGTTGAGGTTGTTGTTGTTTTTCAATGTTGAGGTTGTTGTTGAATTTGTTGGTGTTTTTCAATGTTGAGGTTTTTGTTGTTTTTCAATGTTGAGGTTGTTGTTGTATTTGTTGGTGTTTTTCAATTTCGAGGTTGTTGTTGAATTTGTTGGTGTTTTTCAATGTTGAAGTTGCTGTTGAAATTGTTGGTGATTTTCAATGTTGAGGTTGTTGTTGTTTTTCAATGTTGAGGTTGTTGTTGAATTTGTTGGTGTTTTTCAATGTTGAGGTTGTTGTTGTTTTTCAATGCTGAGGTTGTTGTTGAATTTGTTTGTGTTTTTCAATGTTGAGGTTGTTGTTGAATTTGTTGGTGTTTTTCCATGTTGAGGTTGTTGTTGTTTTTAAATGTTGAGGTTGTTGTTGAATTTGTTGGTGTTTTTTCAATTTTGAGGTTGTTGGTGTTTTTCAATGTTGAGGTTGATTTTGAATTTGAGGGTGTTTTTCAATGTCGAGGTTGTTGTTGAATTTGTTGGTGTTTTTCAATGTTGAGGTTGTTGTTGTTTTTCAACGTTGAGGTTGTTGTTGAATTTGTTGGTGTTTATCAATGTTGAGATTGTTGTTGTTTTTCAATGTTGAGGTTGTTGTTGTATTTGTTGGTGTTTTTCAATGTTGAAGTTGTTGTTGAATTTGTTGGTGTTTTTAAATGTTGAGGTTGTTGTTGTTTTTCAATGTTGAGGTTGTTGTTGAATTTGTTGGTGATTTTCAATGTTGAGGTTCTTGTTGTTTTTCAATGGTGAGGTTGTTGTTGAATTTGTTGGTGTTTTTCAATGTTGAGGTTGTTGTTGAATTTGTTGGTGTTTTTCAATGTTGAGGTTGTTGTTGTTTTTCAATGTTGACGTTGTTGTTGAATTTGTTGGTGTTTTTCAATGTTTCGGTTGTTGTTGTTTTTCAATGTTGAGGTTGTTGTTGAATTTGTTGGTGTTTTTCAATGTTGAGGTTGTTGTTGTTTTTCAATGCTGAGGTTGTTGTTGAATTTGTTGGTGTTTTTCAATGTTGAGGTTGTTGTTGAATTTGTTGGTGTTTTTCAATGTTGAGGTTGTTGTTGTTTTTCAATGTTGAGGTTGTTGTTGAATTTGCTGGTGTTTTTTTCAATTTTGAGGTTGTTGGTGTTGTTCAATGTTGAGGTTGTTGCTGTATTTGTTGGTGTTTTTCAATTTCGAGGTTGTTGTTGAATTTGTTGCTGTTTTTCAATGTTGAAGTTGTTGTTGAATTTGTTGGTGTTTTTCAATGTTGAGGTTGTTGTTGTTTTTCAATGCTGAGGTTGTTGTTGAATTTGTTGGTGTTTTTCAATGTTGAGGTTGTTGTTGAATTTGTTGGTGTTTTTCATTGTTGAGGTTGTTGTTGTTTTTCAATGTTGAGGTTGTTGTTGAATTTGTTGGTGTTTTTCAATGTTTAGGTTGTTGTTGTTTTTCAATGTTGAGGTTGTTGTTGAATTTGTTGGTGTTTTTCAATGTTGAGGTTGTTGTTGAATTTGTTGGTGTTTTTCAATGTTGAGGTTGTTGTTATTTTTCAATGTTGAGGTTTTTGTTGAGTTTGTTGGTGTTTTTCAATGTTGAGGTTGTTGTTGAATTTGTTGGTGTTTTTCAATGTTGAGGTTGTTGTTGAATTTGTTGGTGTTTTTCAATGTTGAGGTTGTTGTTGTTTTTAAATGTTGAGGTTGTTGTTGAATTTGTTGGTGTTTTTTCAATTTTGAGGTTGTTGGTGTTTTTCAATGTTGAGGTTGATTTTGAATTTGAGGGTGTTTTTCAATGTCGAGGTTGTTGTTGAATTTGTTGGAGTTTTTCAATGTTGAGGTTGTTGTTGTTTTTCAATGTTGAGGTTGTTGTTGAATTTGTTGGTGTTTATCAATGTTGAGATTGTTGTTGTTTTTCAATGTTGAGGATGTTGTTGAATTTGTTGGTGTTTTTAAATGTTGAGGTTGTTGTTGAATGTGCTGGTGTTTTGCAATGTTGGGGTTGTTGTTGTTTTTCAATGTTGAGGTTGTTGTTGAATTTGTTGGTGTTTTTCAATGTTGAGGTTGCTGTTGTTTTTCAATGTTGAGGTTGTTGTTGTATTTGTTGGTGTTTTTCAATGTTGAAGTTGTTGTTGAATTTGTTGGTGTTTTTAAATGTAGAGGTTGTTGTTGTTTTTCAATGTTGAGGTTGTTGTTGAATTTGTTGGTGATTTTCAATGTTGAGGTTGTTGTTGTTTTTCAATGCTGAGGTTGTTGTTGAATTTGTTGGTGTTTTTCAATGTTGAGGTTGTTGTTGAATTTGTTGGTGTTTTTCAATGTTGAGGTTGTTGTTGAATTTGTTGGTGTTTTTCAATGTTTCGGTTGTTGTTGTTTTTCAATGTTGAGGTTGTTGTTGAATTTGTTGGTGTTTTTCAATGTTGAGGTTGTTGTTGAATTTTTTGTTGTTTTTCAATGTTGAGGTAGTTGTTGTTTTTCAATGTTGAGGTTGTTGTTGAATTTGTTGGTGTTTTTCAATGTTGAGGTTTTTGTTGTTTTTCAATGTTGAGGTTGTTGTTGTATTTGTTTGTGTTTTTCAATTTCGAGGTTGTTGTTGAATTTGTTGGTGATTTTCAATGTTGAGGTTGTTGTTGTTTTTCAATGTTGAGGTTGTTGTTGAATTTGTTGGTGTTTTTCAATGTTTAGGTTGTTGTTGTTTTTCAATGTTGAGGATGTTGTTGAATTTGTTGGTGTTTTTCAATGTTGAGGTTGTTGTTATTTTTCAATGTTGAGGTTGTTGTTGAGTTTGTTGGTGTTTTTCAATGTTGAGGTTGTTGTTGAATTTGTTGGTGTTTTTCAATTTTGAGGTTGTTGTTGAATTTGTTGGTGTTTTTCAATGTTGAGGTTGTTGTTTTTTTCAATGTTGAGGTTGTTGTTGAATTTGTTGGTGTTTTTCAACGTTGAGGTTGTTGTTGAATTTGTTGGTGTTTTTCAATGTTGAGGTTGTTGTTGTTTTTCAATGTTGAGGTTGTTGTTGAATTTGTTGGTGTTTTTCAATGTTGAGTTTGTTGTTGTTTTTCAATGTTGAGGTTGTTGTTGAATTTGTTGCTGTTTTTCAATGTTGAGGTTGTTGTTGTTCTTCAATGTTGAGGTTGTTGTTGAATTTGTTGGTGTTTTTCAATGTTGAGGTTGTTGTTGTTTTTCAATGTTGAGGTTGTTGTTGAATTTGTTGGTGCTTTTCAATGTTGAGATTGTTGTTGAATTTGTTGGTGTTTTTCAATGTTGAGGTTGTTGTTGTTTTTCAATGTTGAGGTTGTTGTTGAATTTGATGGTGTTTTTCAATGTTGAGTTTGTTGTTGAATTTGTTGGTGTTTTTCAATTTCGAGGTTGTTGTTGAATTTGTTAGTGTTTTTCAATGTTGAGGTTGTTGTTGAATTTGTTGGTGTTTTTCAATGTTGAGGTTGTTGTTGAATTTGTTGGTGTTTTTCAATGTTGAGGTTGTGGTTGTTTTTCAATGTTGAGGTTGTCGTTGAATTTGTTGGTGTTTTTCAATGTTTAGTTTGTTGTTGTTTTTCAATGTTGAGGTTGTTGTTGAATTTGTTGGTGTTTTTCAATGTAGAGGTTGTTGTTGTTTTTCAATTTTGAGGTTGTTGTTGAATTTGTTGGTGTTTTTCAATGTTGAGGTTGTTGTTGTTTTTCAATGTTGAGGTTGTTGTTGAATTTGTTGGTGTTTTTCAATTTCGAGGTTGTTGTTGAATTTTTTGGTGTTTTTCAATGTTGAAGTTGTTGTTGAATTTGTTGGTGTTTTTCAATGTTGAGGTTGTTGTTGTTTTTCAATGTTGAGGTTGTTGTTGAATTTGTTGGTGTTTTTCAATGTTGAGGTTGTTGTTGTTTTTCAATGCTGAGGTTGTTGTTGAATTTGTTGGTGTTTTTCAATGTTGAGGTTGTTGTTGAATTTGTTGGTGTTTTTCAATGTTGAGGTTGTTGTTGTTTTTTAATGTTGAGGTTGTTGTTGAATTTGTTGGTGTTTTTCAATGTTGAGGTTGTTGTTGTTTTTCAATGTTGAGGTTGTTGTTGAATTTGTTGGTGCTTTTCAATGTTGAGATTGTTGTTGAATTTGTTGGTGTTTTTCAATGTTGAGGTTGTTGTTGTTTTTCAATGTTGAGGTTGTTGTTGAATTTGTAGGTGTTTTTCAATGTTGAGTTTGTTGTTGAATTTGTTGGTGTTTTTCAATTTCGAGGTTGTTGTTGAATTTGTTAGTGTTTTTCAATGTTGAGGTTGTTGTTGAATTTGTTGGTGTTTTTCAATGTTGAGGTTGTTGTTGAATTTGTTGGTGTTTTTCAATGTTGAGGTTGTTGTTGTTTTTCAATTTTGAGGCTGTTGTTGAATTTGTTGGTGTTTTTCAATGTTTAGTTTGTTGTTGTTTTTCAATGTTGAGGTTGTTGTTGAATTTGTTGGTGTTTTTCAATGTTGAAGTTGTTGTTGTTTTTCAATTTTGAGGTTGTTGTTGAATTTGTTGGTGTTTTTCAATGCTGAGGTTGTTGTTGTTTTTCAATGTTGAGGTTGTTGTTGAATTTGTTGTTGTTTTTCGATTTTGAGGTTGTTGTTGAATTTGTTGGTGTTTTTCAATGCTGAGGTTGTTGTTGTTTTTCAATGTTGAGGTTGTTGTTGAATTTGTTGGTGTTTTTCAATTTCGAGGTTGTTGTTGAATTTGTTGGTGTTTTTCAATGTTGAAGTTGTTGTTGAAATTGTTGGTGTTTTTCAATGTTGAGGTTGTTGTTGTTTTTCAATGTTGAGGTTGTTGTTGATTTTGTTGGTGTTTTTCAATGTTGAGGTTGTTGTTGTTTTTCAATGCTGAGGTTGTTGTTGAATTTGTTGGTGTTTTTCAATGTTGAGGATGTTGTTGAATTTGTTGGTGTTTTTCAATGTTGAGGTTGTTGTTGTTTTTCAATGTTGAGGTTGTTGTTGAATTTGTTGGTGTTTTTCAATGTTGAGGTTGTATTTGTTTTTCAATGTTGAGGTTGTTGTTGAATTTGTTGTTGTTTTTCAATTTCGAGGTTGTTGTTGAATTTGTTCGTGTTTTTCAATGTTGAGGTTGTTTTTCTTTTTCAATGTTGAGGTTATTGTTGAATTTGTTGGTGTTTTTCAATGTTGAGGTTGTTGTTGTTTTTCAATGTTGAGGTTGTTGTTGAATTTGTTGGTGTTTTTCAATGTTGAGTTTGTTGTTGTTTTTCAATGTTGAGGTTGTTGTTGAATTTGTTGGTGTTTTTCAATGTTGAGGTTGTTGTTGTTTTTCAATGTTGAGGTTGTTGTTGAATTTGTTGGTGTTTTTCAATGTTGAGGTTGCTGTTGTTTTTCAATGTTGAGGTTGTTGTTGAGTTTGTTGGTGTTTTTCAATGTTGAGGTTGTTGTTGAATTTGTTGGTGTTTTTCAATGTTGAGGTTGTTGTTGAATTTATTGGTGTTTTTCAATGCTGAGGTTGTTGTTGTTTTTCAATGTTGAGGTTGTTGTTGAATTTGTTGGTGTTTTTCCATGATGAGGTTGTTGTTGTTTTTCAAAGTTGAGGTTGTTGTGGAATTTGTTGGTGTTTTTCAATGTCGGGGTTGTTGTTGAATTTGTTGGTGTTTTTCTATGTTCAATTTTTTGTTGAATTTGTTGGTGTTTTTCAATGTTGAGGTTGTTGTTTTTCAATGTTGAGGTTGTTGTTGAATTTGATGGTGTTTTTCAATGTCGAGGTTGTTGTTGAATTTGTTGGTGTTTTTCAATGTTGAGGTTGTTGTTGAATTTGTTGGTGTTTTTCAATGTTGAGGTTGTTGTTGAATTTGTTGGTGTTTTTCAATGTTGAGGTTGTTGTTATTTTTCAATGTTGAGGTTGTTGTTGAGTTTGTTGGTGTTTTTCAATGTTGAGGTTGTTGTTGAATTTGTTGGTGTTTTTCAATGTTCAGGTTGTTGTTGAATTTGTTGGTGTTTTTCAATGTTGAGGTTGTTGTTGTTTTTCAACGTTGAGGTTGTTGTTGAATTTGTTGGTGTTTTTCAATGTTGAGGTTGTTGTTGTTTTTCAATGTTGAGGTTGTTGTTGAACTTGTTGGTGTTTTTCAATGTTGAGTTTTATGTTGTTTTTCAATGTTGAGGTTGTTGTTGAATTTGTTGGTGTTTTTCAATGTTGAGGTTGTTGTTGTTTTTCAATGTTGAGGTTGTTGTTGAATTTGTTGGTGCTTTTCAATGTTAAGATTGTTGTTGAATTTGTTGGTGTTTTTCAATGTTGAGGTTGTTGTTGTTTTTCAATGTTGAGGTTGTTGTTGAATTTGTTGGTGTTTTTCAATGTTGAGTTTGTTGTTGAATTTGTTGGTGTTTTTCAATTTCGAGGTTGTTGTTGAATTTGTTAGTGTTTTTCAATGTTGAGGTTGTTGTTGAATTTGTTGGTGTTTTTCAATGTTGAGGTTGTTGTTGAATTTGTTGGTGTTTTTCAATGTTGAGGTTGTTGTTGTTTTTCAATGTTGAGGCTGTTGTTGAATTTGTTGGTGTTTTTCAATGTTTAGTTTGTTGTTGTTTTTCAATGTTGAGGTTGTTGTTGAATTTGTTGGTGTTTTTCAATGTTGAAGTTGTTGTTGTTTTTCAATTTTGAGGTTGTTGTTGAATTTGTTGGTGTTTTTCAATGCTGAGGTTGTTGTTGTTTTTCAATGTTGAGGTTGTTGTTGAATTTGTTGGTGTTTTTCAATTTCGAGGTTGTTGTTGAATTTGTTGGTGTTTTTCAATGTTGAAGTTGTTGTTGAATTTGGTGGTGTTTTTCAATGTTGAGGTTGTTGTTGTTTTTCAATGTTGGGGTTGTTGTTGAATTTGTTGGTGTTTTTCAATGTTGAGGTTGTTGTTGTTTTTCAATGCTGAGGTTGTTGTTGAATTTGTTGGTGTTTTTCAATGTTGAGGTTGTTGTTGAATTTGTTGGTGTTTTTCAATGTTGAGGTTGTTGTTGTTTTTCAATGTTGAGGTTGTTGTTGAATTTGTTGGTGTTTTTCAATGTTGAGGTTGTATTTGTTTTTCAATGTTGAGGTTGTTGTTGAATTTGTTGGTGTTTTTCAATTTCGAGGTTGTTTTTGAATTTGTTTGTGTTTTTCAATGTTGAGGTTGTTGTTCTTTTTCAATGTTGAGGTTATTGTTGAATTTGTTGGTGTTGTTCAATGTTGAGGTTGTTGTTGTTTTTCAATGTTGAGGTTGTTGTTGAATTTGTTGGTGTTTTTCAATGTTGAGTTTGTTGTTGTTTTTCAATGTTGAGGTTGTTGTTGAATTTGTTGGTGTTTTTCAATGTTGAGGTTGTTGTTGTTTTTCAATGTTGAGGTTGTTGTTGAATTTGTTGGTGTTTTTCAATGTTGAGGTTGTTGTTGAATTGGTTGGTGTTTTTCAATGTTGAGGTTGCTGTTGTTTTTCAATGTTGAGGTTGTTGTTGAGTTTGTTGGTGTTTTTCAATGTTGAGGTTGTTGTTGAATTTGTTGGTGTTTTTCAATGTTGAGGTTGTTGTTGAATTTATTGGTGTTTTTCAATGCTGAGGTTGTTGTTGTTTTTCAATGTTGAGGTTGTTGTTGAATTTGTTGGTGTTTTTCCATGATGAGGTTGTTGTTGTTTTTCAAAGTTGAGGTTGTTGTGGAATTTGTTGGTGTTTTTCAATGTCGGGGTTGTTGTTGAATTTGTTGGTGTTTTTCTATGTTCAATTTTTTGTTGAATTTGTTGGTGTTTTTGAATGTTGAGGTTGTTGTTTTTCAATGTTGAAGTTGTTGTTGAATTTGTTGGCGTTTTTAAATGTTGAGGTTGTTGTTGAATTTGTTGGTGTTTTCAATGTTGAGGTTTTTGTTGAATTTGTTGGTGTTTTTCAATGTTGAGGTTGTTGTTGTTTTACAATGTTGAGGTTGTTGTTGAATTTGATGGTGTTTTTCAATGTCGAGGTTGTTGTTGAATTTGTTGGTGTTTTTCAATGTTGAAGTTGTTGTTGAATTTGTTGGTGTTTTTCAATGTTGAGGTTGTTGCTGTTTTTCAATGTTGAGGTTGTTGTTGAATTTGATGGTGTTTTTCAATGTCGAGGTTGTTGTTGAATTTGTTGGTGTTTTTCAATGTTGAGGTTGTTGTTGAATTTGTTGGTGTTTTTCAATGTTGAGGTTGTTGTTGAATTTGTTGGTGTTTTTCAATGTTGAGGTTGTTGTTATTTTTCAATGTTGAGGTTGTTGTTGAGTTTGTTGGTGTTTTTCAATGTTGAGGTTGTTGTTGAATTTGTTGGTGTTTTTCAATGTTCAGGTTGTTGTTGAATTAGTTGGTGTTTTTCAATGTTGAGGTTGTTGTTGTTTTTAAAAGTTGAGGTTGATTTTGAATTTGTTGGTGTTTTTTCAATTTTGAGGTTGTTGGTGTTTTTCAATGTTGAGGTTGATTTTGAATTTGAGGGTGTTTTTCAATGTCGAGGTTGTTGTTGAATTTGTTGGTGTTTTTCAATGTGGAGGTTGTTGTTGTTTTTCAATGTTGAGGTTGTAGTTGAATTTGTTGGTGTTTTTCAATGTTGAGATTGTTGTTGTTTTTCAATGTTGAGGTTGTTGTTGAATTTGTTGGTGTTTTTAAATCTTGAGGTTGTTGTTGAATTTGCTGGTGTTTTGCAATGTTGAGGTTGTTGTTGTTTTTCAATGTTGAGGTTGTTGTTGAATTTGTTGGTGTATTTCAATGTTGAGGTTGTTGTTGTTTTTCAATGTTGAGGTTGTTGTTGTATTTGTTGGTGTTTTTCAATTTCGAGGTTGTTGTTGAATTTGTTGGTGTTTTTCAATTTTGAAGTTCTTGTTGAATTTGTTGGTGTTTTTCAATGTTTAGGTTGTTGTTGTTTTTCAACGTTGAGGTTGTTGTTGAATTTGTTGGTGTTTTTCAATGTTGAGGTTGTTGTTGTTTTTCAATGTTGAGGTTGTTGTTGAACTTGTTGGTGTTTTTCAATGTTGAGTTTTATGTTGTTTTTCAATGTTGAGGTTGTTGTTGAATTTGTTGGTGCTTTTCAATGTTGAGATTGTTGTTGAATTTGTTGGTGTTTTTCAATGTTGAGGTTGTTGTTGTTTTTCAATGTTGAGGTTGTTGTTGAATTTGTTGGTGTTTTTCAATGTTGAGTTTGTTGTTGAATTTGTTGGTGTTTTTCAATTTCGAGGTTGTTGTTGAATTTGTTAGTGTTTTTCAATGTTGAGGTTGTTGTTGAATTTGTTGGTGTTTTTCAATGTTGAGGTTGTTGTTGAATTTGTTGGTGTTTTTCAATGTTGAGGTTGTTGTTGTTTTTCAATGTTGAGGCTGTTGTTGAATTTGTTGGTGTTTTTCAATGTTTAGTTTGTTGTTGTTTTTCAATGTTGAGGTTGTTGTTGGATTTGTTGGTGTTTTTCAATGTTGAAGTTGTTGTTGTTTTTCAATTTTGAGGTTGTTGTTGAATTTGTTGGTGTTTTTCAATGCTGAGGTTGTTGTTGTTTTTCAATGTTGAGGTTGTTGTTGAATTTGTTGGTGTTTTTCAATTTCGAGGTTGTTGTTGAATTTGTTGGTGTTTTTCAATGTTGAAGTTGTTGTTGAATTTGTTGGTGTTTTTCAATGTTGAGGTTGTTGTTGTTTTTCAATGTTGAGGTTGTTGTTGAATTTGTTGGTGTTTTTCAATGTTGAGGTTGTTGTTGTTTTTCAATGCTGAGGTTGTTGTTGAATTTGTTGGTGTTTTTCAATGTTGAGGTTGTTGTTGAATTTGTTGGTGTTTTTCAATGTCGAGGTTGTTGTTGTTTTTCAATGTTGAGGTTGTTGTTGAATTTGTTGGTGTTTTTCAATGTTGAGGTTGTATTTGTTTTTCAATGTTGAGGTTGTTGTTGAATTTGTTGGTGTTTTTCAATTTCGAGGTTGTTTTTGAATTTGTTGGTGTTTTTCAATGTTGAGGTTGTTGTTGTTTTTCAATGTTGAGGTTGTTGTTGAATTTGTTGGTGTTTTTCAATGTTGAGTTTGTTGTTGTTTTTCAATGTTGAGGTTGTTGTTGAATTTGTTGGTGTTTTTCAATGTTGAGGTTGTTGTTGTTTTTCAATGTTGAGGTTGTTGTTGAATTTGTTGGTGTTTTTCAATGTTGAGGTTGTTGTTGAATTTGTTGGTGTTTTTCAATGTTGAGGTTGCTGTTGTTTTTCAATGTTGAGGTTGTTGTTGAGTTTGTTGGTGTTTTTCAATGTTGAGGTTGTTGTTGAATTTGTTGGTGTTTTTCAATGTTGAGGTTGTTGTTGAATTTATTGGTGTTTTTCAATGCTGAGGTTGTTGTTGTTTTTCAATGTTGAGGTTGTTGTTGAATTTGTTGGTGTTTTTCCATGATGAGGTTGTTGTTGTTTTTCAAAGTTGAGGTTGTTGTGGAATTTGTTGGTGTTTTTCAATGTCGGGGTTGTTGTTGAATTTGTTGGTGTTTTTCTATGTTGAATTTTTTGTTGAATTTGTTGGTGTTTTTCAATGTTCAGGTTGTTGTTTTTCAATGTTGAAGTTGTTGTTGAATTTGTTGGCGTTTTTAAATGTTGAGGTTGTTGTTGAATTTGTTGGTGTTTTCAATGTTGAGGTTTTTGTTGAATTTGTTGGTGTTTTTCAATGTTGAGGTTGTTGTTGTTTTTCAATGTTGAGGTTGTTGTTGAATTTGATGGTGTTTTTCAATGTCGAGGTTGTTGTTGAATTTGTTGGTGTTTTTCAATGTTGAAGTTGTTGTTGAATTTGTTGGTGTTTTTCAATGTTGAGGTTGTTGCTGTTTTTCAATGTTGAGGTTGTTGTTGAATTTGATGGTGTTTTTCAATGTCGAGGTTGTTGTTGAATTTGTTGGTGTTTTTCAATGTTGAGGTTGTTGTTGAATTTGTTGGTGTTTTTCAATGTTGAGGTTGTTGTTGAATTTGTTGGTGTTTTTCAATGTTGAGGTTGTTGTTATTTTTCAATGTTGAGGTTGTTGTTGAGTTTGTTGGTGTTTTTCAATGTTGAGGTTGTTGTTGAATTTGTTGGTGTTTTTCAATGTTGAGGTTGTTGTTGAATTTGTTGATGTTTTTCAATGTTGAGGTTGTTGTTGTTTTCAAAAGTTGAGGTTGATTTTGAATTTGTTGGTGTTTTTTCAATTTTGAGGTTGTTGGTGTTTTTCAATGTTGAGGTTGATTTTGAATTTGAGGGTGTTTTTCAATGTCGAGGTTGTTGTTGAATTTGTTGGTGTTTTTCAATGTGGAGGTTGTTGTTGTTTTTCAATGTTGAGGTTGTTGTTGAATTTGTTGGTGTTTTTCAATGTTGAGATTGTTGTTGTTTTTCAATGTTGAGGTTGTTGTTGAATTTGTTGGTGTTTTTAAATCTTGAGGTTGTTGTTGAATTTGCTGGTGCTTTGCAATGTTGAGGTTGTTGCTGTTTTTCAATGTTGAGGTTGTTGTTGAATTTGTTGGTGTATTTCAATGTTGAGGTTGTTGTTGTTTTTCAATGTTGAGGTTGTTGTTGTATTTGTTGGTGTTTTTCAATTTCGAGGTTGTTGTTGAATTTGTTGGTGTTTTTCAATTTTGAAGTTCTTGTTGAATTTGTTGGTGTTTTTCAATGTTTAGGTTGTTGTTGTTTTTCAATGTTGAGGTTGTTGTTGAATTTGTTGGTGTTTTTCAATGTTTAGGTTGTTGTTGTTTTTCAATGTTGAGGTTGTTGTTGAATTTGTTGGTGTGTTTCAACGTTGAGGTTGTTGTTGAATTTGTTGGTGTTTTTCAATGTTGAGGTTGTTGTTGTTTTTCAATGTTGAGGTTGTTGTTGAATTTGTTGGTGTTTTTCATTGTTGAGTTTTTTGTTGTTTTTCAATGTTGAGGTTGTTGTTGAATTTGTTGGTGTTTTTCAATGTTGAGGTTGTTGTTGTTTTTCAATGTTGAGGTTGTTGTTGAATTTGTTGGTGCTTTTCAATGTTGAGATTGTTGTTGAATTTGTTGGTGTTTTTCAATGTTGAGGTTGTTGTTGTTTTTCAATGTTGAGGTTGTTGTTGAATTTGTTGGTGTTTTTCAATGTTGAGTTTGTTGTTGAATTTGTTGGTGTTTTTCAATTTCGAGGTTGTTGTTGAATTTGTTAGTGTTTTTCAATGTTGAGGTTGTTGTTGAATTTGTTGGTGTTTTTCAATGTTGAGGTTGTTGTTGAATTTGTTGGTGTTTTTCAATGTTGAGGTTGTTGTTGTTTTTCAATTTTGAGGTTGTTGTTGAATTTGTTGGTGTTTTTCAATGTTTAGTTTGTTGTTGTTTTTCAATGTTGAGGTTGTTGTTGAATTTGTTGGTGTTTTTCAATGTTGAGGTTGTTGTTGTTTTTCAATGTTGAGGTTGTTGTTGAATTTGTTGGTGTTTTTCAATGTTGAGGTTGTTGTTGTTTTTCAATGTTGAGGTTGTTGTTGAATTTGTTGGTGTTTTTCAATTTCGAGGTTGTTGTTGAATTTGTTGGGGGTTTTCAATGTTGAAGTTGTTGTTGAATTTGTTGGTGTTTTTCAATGTTTAGTTTGTTGTTGTTTTTCAATGTTGAGGTTGTTGTTGAATTTGTTGGTGTTTTTCAATGTTGAGGTTGTTGTTGTTTTTCAATGTTGAGGTTATTGTTGAATTTGTTGGTGTTTTTCAATGTGGAGGTTTTGTTGTTTTTCAATGTTGAGGTTGTTGTTGAATTTGTTCGTGTTTTTCAATGTTGAGTTTGTTGTTGTTTTTCAATGTTGAGGTTGTTGTTGAATTTGTTGGTGTTTTTCAATGTTGAGGTTGTTGTTGTTTTTCAATGTTGAGGTTGTTGTTGAATTTGTTGGTGTTTTTCAAAGTTGAGGTTGTTGTTGTTTTTCAATGTTGAGGTTGTTGTTGAATTTGTTGCGTTTTTCAATGTTGAGGTTGTTGTTGAATTTGTTAGTGTTTTTCAATGATGAGGTTGTTGTTGTTTTTCAATGTTGAGGTTGTTGAATTTGTGGGTGTTTTTCAATCTTGAGTTTGTTGTTGAATTTGTTGGTGTTTTTCAATGTTGAGGTTGTTGTTGAATTTGTTGGTGTTTTTCAATGTTGAGGTTGTTGTTCTTTTTCAATGTTGAGGTTGTTGTTGAGTTTGTTGGTGTTTTTCAATGTTGAGGTTGTTGTTGTATTTGTTGGTGTTTTTCAATGTTGAAGTTGTTGTTGAATTTGTTGGTGTTTTTAAATGTAGAGGTTGTTGTTGTTTTTCAATGTTGAGGTTGTTGTTGAATTTGTTGGTGATTTTCAATGTTGAGGTTGTTGTTGTTTTTCAATGCTGAGGTTGTTGTTGAATTTGTTGGTGTTTTTCAATGTTGAGGTTGTTGTTGAATTTGTTGGTGTTTTTCAATGTTGAGGTTGTTGTTGAATTTGTTGGTGTTTTTCAATGTTTCGGTTGTTGTTGTTTTTCAATGTTGAGGTTGTTGTTGAATTTGTTGGTGTTTTTCAATGTTGAGGTTGTTGTTGAATTTTTTGTTGTTTTTCAATGTTGAGGTAGTTGTTGTTTTTCAATGTTGAGGTTGTTGTTGAATTTGTTGGTGTTTTTCAATGTTGAGGTTTTTGTTGTTTTTCAATGTTGAGGTTGTTGTTGTATTTGTTTGTGTTTTTCAATTTCGAGGTTGTTGTTGAATTTGTTGGTGATTTTCAATGTTGAGGTTGTTGTTGTTTTTCAATGTTGAGGTTGTTGTTGAATTTGTTGGTGTTTTTCAATGTTTAGGTTGTTGTTGTTTTTCAATGTTGAGGATGTTGTTGAATTTGTTGGTGTTTTTCAATGTTGAGGTTGTTGTTATTTTTCAATGTTGAGGTTGTTGTTGAGTTTGTTGGTGTTTTTCAATGTTGAGGTTGTTGTTGAATTTGTTGGTGTTTTTCAATTTTGAGGTTGTTGTTGAATTTGTTGGTGTTTTTCAATGTTGAGGTTGTTGTTTTTTTTCAATGTTGAGGTTGTTGTTGAATTTGTTGGTGTTTTTCAACGTTGAGGTTGTTGTTGAATTTGTTGGTGTTTTTCAATGTTGAGTTTGTTGTTGTTTTTCAATGTTGAGGTTGTTGTTGAATTTGTTGCTGTTTTTCAATGTTGAGGTTGTTGTTGTTCTTCAATGTTGAGGTTGTTGTTGAATTTGTTGGTGTTTTTCAATGTTGAGGTTGTTGTTGTTTTTCAATGTTGAGGTTGTTGTTGAATTTGTTCGTGCTTTTCAATTTTGAGATTGTTGTTGAATTTGTTGGTGTTTTTCAATGTTGAGGTTGTTGTTGTTTTTCAATGTTGAGGTTGTTGTTGAATTTGATGGTGTTTTTCAATGTTGAGTTTGTTGTTGAATTTGTTGGTGTTTTTCAATTTCGAGGTTGTTGTTGAATTTGTTAGTGTTTTTCAATGTTGAGGTTGTTGTTGAATTTGTTGGTGTTTTTCAATGTTGAGGTTGTTGTTGAATTTGTTGGTGTTTTTCAATGTTGAGGTTGTGGTTGTTTTTCAATGTTGAGGTTGTCGTTGAATTTGTTGGTGTTTTTCAATGTTTAGTTTGTTGTTGTTTTTCAATGTTGAGGTTGTTGTTGAATTTGTTGGTGTTTTTCAATGTAGAGGTTGTTGTTGTTTTTCAATTTTGAGGTTGTTGTTGAATTTGTTGGTGTTTTTCAATGTTGAGGTTGTTGTTGTTTTTCAATGTTGAGGTTGTTGTTTAATTTGTTGGTGTTTTTCAATTTCGAGGTTGTTGTTGAATTTTTTGGTGTTTTTCAATGTTGAAGTTGTTGTTGAATTTGTTGGTGTTTTTCAATGTTGAGGTTGTTGTTGTTTTTCAATGTTGAGGTTGTTGTTGAATTTGTTGGTGTTTTTCAATGTTGAGGTTGTTGTTGTTTTTCAATGCTGAGGTTGTTGTTGAATTTGTTGGTGTTTTTCAATGTTGAGGTTGTTGTTGAATTTGTTGGTGTTTTTCAATGTTGAGGTTGTTGTTGTTTTTTAATGTTGAGGTTGTTGTTGAATTTGTTGGTGTTTTTCAATGTTGAGGTTGTTGTTGTTTTTCAATGTTGAGGTTGTTGTTGAATTTGTTGGTGCTTTTCAATGTTGAGATTGTTGTTGAATTTGTTGGTGTTTTTCAATGTTGAGGTTGTTGTTGTTTTTCAATGTTGAGGTTGTTGTTGAATTTGTAGGTGTTTTTCAATGTTGAGTTTGTTGTTGAATTTGTTGGTGTTTTTCAATTTCGAGGTTGTTGTTGAATTTGTTAGTGTTTTTCAATGTTGAGGTTGTTGTTGAATTTGTTGGTGTTTTTCAATGTTGAGGTTGTTGTTGAATTTGTTGGTGTTTTTCAATGTTGAGGTTGTTGTTGTTTTTCAATGTTGAGGCTGTTGTTGAATTTGTTGGTGTTTTTCAATGTTTAGTTTGTTGTTGTTTTTCAATGTTGAGGTTGTTGTTGAATTTGTTGGTGTTTTTCAATGTTGAAGTTGTTGTTGTTTTTCAATTTTGAGGTTGTTGTTGAATTTGTTGGTGTTTTTCAATGCTGAGGTTGTTGTTGTTTTTCAATGTTGAGGTTGTTGTTGAATTTGTTGTTGTTTTTCAATTTTGAGGTTGTTGTTGAATTTGTTGGTGTTTTTCAATGCTGAGGTTGTTGTTGTTTTTCAATGTTGAGGTTGTTGTTGAATTTGTTGGTGTTTTTAAATCTTGAGGTTGTTGTTGAATTTGCTGGTGTTTTGCAATGTTGAGGTTGTTGTTGTTTTTCAATGTTGAGGTTGTTGTTGTATTTGTTGGTGTTTTTCAATTTCGAGGTTGTTGTTGAATTTGTTGGTGTTTTTCAATTTTGAAGTTCTTGTTGAATTTGTTGGTGTTTTTCAATGTTTAGGTTGTTGTTGTTTTTCAACGTTGAGGTTGTTGTTGAATTTGTTGGTGTTTTTCAATGTTGAGGTTGTTGTTGTTTTTCAATGTTGAGGTTGTTGTTGAACTTGTTGGTGTTTTTCAATGTTGAGTTTTATGTTGTTTTTCAATGTTGAGGTTGTTGTTGAATTTGTTGGTGTTTTTCAATGTTGAGGTTGTTGTTGTTTTTCAATGTTGAGGTTGTTGTTGAATTTGTTGGTGCTTTTCAATGTTAAGATTGTTGTTGAATTTGTTGGTGTTTTTCAATGTTGAGGTTGTTGTTGTTTTTCAATGTTGAGGTTGTTGTTGAATTTGTTGGTGTTTTTCAATGTTGAGTTTGTTGTTGAATTTGTTGGTGTTTTTCAATTTCGAGGTTGTTGTTGAATTTGTTAGTGTTTTTCAATGTTGAGGTTGTTGTTGAATTTGTTGGTGTTTTTCAATGTTGAGGTTGTTGTTGAATTTGTTGGTGTTTTTCAATGTTGAGGTTGTTGTTGTTTTTCAATGTTGAGGCTGTTGTTGAATTTGTTGGTGTTTTTCAATGTTTAGTTTGTTGTTGTTTTTCAATGTTGAGGTTGTTGTTGAATTTGTTGGTGTTTTTCAATGTTGAAGTTGTTGTTGTTTTTCAATTTTGAGGTTGTTGTTGAATTTGTTGGTGTTTTTCAATGCTGAGGTTGTTGTTGTTTTTCAATGTTGAGGTTGTTGTTGAATTTGTTGGTGTTTTTCAATTTCGAGGTTGTTGTTGAATTTGTTGGTGTTTTTCAATGTTGAAGTTGTTGTTGAATTTGGTGGTGTTTTTCAATGTTGAGGTTGTTGTTGTTTTTCAATGTTGAGGTTGTTGTTGAATTTGTTGGTGTTTTTCAATGTTGAGGTTGTTGTTGTTTTTCAATGCTGAGGTTGTTGTTGAATTTGTTGGTGTTTTTCAATGTTGAGGTTGTTGTTGAATTTGTTGGTGTTTTTCAATGTTGAGGTTGTTGTTGTTTTTCAATGTTGAGGTTGTTGTTGAATTTGTTGGTGTTTTTCAATGTTGAGGTTGTATTTGTTTTTCAATGTTGAGGTTGTTGTTGAATTTGTTGGTGTTTTTCAATTTCGAGGTTGTTTTTGAATTTGTTTGTGTTTTTCAATGTTGAGGTTGTTGTTCTTTTTCAATGTTGAGGTTATTGTTGAATTTGTTGGTGTTGTTCAATGTTGAGGTTGTTGTTGTTTTTCAATGTTGAGGTTGTTGTTGAATTTGTTGGTGTTTTTCAATGTTGAGTTTTTTGTTGTTTTTCAATGTTGAGGTTGTTGTTGAATTTGTTGGTGTTTTTCAATGTTGAGGTTGTTGTTGTTTTTCAATGTTGAGGTTGTTGTTGAATTTGTTGGTGTTTTTCAATGTTGAGGTTGTTGTTGAATTTGTTGGTGTTTTTCAATGTTGAGGTTGCTGTTGTTTTTCAATGTTGAGGTTGTTGTTGAGTTTGTTGGTGTTTTTCAATGTTGAGGTTGTTGTTGAATTTGTTGGTGTTTTTCAATGTTGAGGTTGTTGTTGAATTTATTGGTGTTTTTCAATGCTGAGGTTGTTGTTGTTTTTCAATGTTGAGGTTGTTGTTGAATTTGTTGGTGTTTTTCCATGATGAGGTTGTTGTTGTTTTTCAAAGTTGAGGTTGATGTGGAATTTGTTGGTGTTTTTCAATGTCGGGGTTGTTGTTGAATTTGTTGGTGTTTTTCTATGTTCAATTTTTTGTTGAATTTGTTGGTGTTTTTGAATGTTGAGGTTGTTGTTTTTCAATGTTGAAGTTGTTGTTGAATTTGTTGGCGTTTTTAAATGTTGAGGTTGTTGTTGAATTTGTTGGTGTTTTCAATGTTGAGGATTTTGTTGAATTTGTTGGTGTTTTTCAATGTTGAGGTTGTTGTTGTTTTACAATGTTGAGGTTGTTGTTGAATTTGATGGTGTTTTTCAATGTCGAGGTTGTTGTTGAATTTGTTGGTGTTTTTCAATGTTGAAGTTGTTGTTGAATTTGTTGGTGTTTTTCAATGTTGAGGTTGTTGCTGTTTTTCAATGTTGAGGTTGTTGTTGAATTTGATGGTGTTTTTCAATGTCGAGGTTGTTGTTGAATTTGTTGGTGTTTTTCAATGTTGAGGTTGTTGTTGAATTTGTTGGTGTTTTTCAATGTTGAGGTTGTTGTTGAATTTGTTGGTGTTTTTCAATGTTGAGGTTGTTGTTATTTTTCAATGTTGAGGTTGTTGTTGAGTTTGTTGGTGTTTTTCAATGTTGAGGTTGTTGTTGAATTTGTTGGTGTTTTTCAATGTTCAGGTTGTTGTTGAATTAGTTGGTGTTTTTCAATGTTGAGGTTGTTGTTGTTTTTAAAAGTTGAGGTTGATTTTGAATTTGTTGGTGTTTTTTCAATTTTGAGGTTGTTGGTGTTTTTCAATGTTGAGGTTGATTTTGAATTTGAGGGTGTTTTTCAATGTCGAGGTTGTTGTTGAATTTGTTGGTGTTTTTCAATGTGGAGGTTGTTGTTGTTTTTCAATGTTGAGGTTGTTGTTGAATTTGTTGCGTTTTTCAATGTTGAGGTTGTTGTTGAATTTGTTAGTGTTTTTCAATGATGAGGTTGTTGTTGTTTTTCAATGTTGAGGTTGTTGAATTTGTGGGTGTTTTTCAATCTTGAGTTTGTTGTTGAATTTGTTGGTGTTTTTCAATGTTGAGGTTGTTGTTGAATTTGTTGGTGTTTTTCAATGTTGAGGTTGTTGTTATTTTTCAATGTTGAGGTTGTTGTTGAGTTTGTTGGTGTTTTTCAATGTTGAGGTTGTTGTTGTATTTGTTGGTGTTTTTCAATGTTGAAGTTGTTGTTGAATTTGTTGGTGTTTTTAAATGTAGAGGTTGTTGTTGTTTTTCAATGTTGAGGTTGTTGTTGAATTTGTTGGTGATTTTCAATGTTGAGGTTGTTGTTGTTTTTCAATGCTGAGGTTGTTGTTGAATTTGTTGGTGTTTTTCAATGTTGAGGTTGTTGTTGAATTTGTTGGTGTTTTTCAATGTTGAGGTTGTTGTTGAATTTGTTGGTGTTTTTCAATGTTTCGGTTGTTGTTGTTTTTCAATGTTGAGGTTGTTGTTGAATTTGTTGGTGTTTTTCAATGTTGAGGTTGTTGTTGAATTTTTTGTTGTTTTTCAATGTTGAGGTAGTTGTTGTTTTTCAATGTTGAGGTTGTTGTTGAATTTGTTGGTGTTTTTCAATGTTGAGGTTTTTGTTGTTTTTCAATGTTGAGGTTGTTGTTGTATTTGTTTGTGTTTTTCAATTTCGAGGTTGTTGTTGAATTTGTTGGTGATTTTCAATGTTGAGGTTGTTGTTGTTTTTCAATGTTGAGGTTGTTGTTGAGTTTGTTGGTGTTTTTCAATGTTTAGGTTGTTGTTGTTTTTCAATGTTGAGGATGTTGTTGAATTTGTTGGTGTTTTTCAATGTTGAGGTTGTTGTTATTTTTCAATGTTGAGGTTGTTGTTGAGTTTGTTGGTGTTTTTCAATGTTGAGGTTGTTGTTGAATTTGTTGGTGTTTTTCAATTTTGAGGTTGTTGTTGAATTTGTTGGTGTTTTTCAATGTTGAGGTTGTTGTTTTTTTTCAATGTTGAGGTTGTTGTTGAATTTGTTGGTGTTTTTCAACGTTGAGGTTGTTGTTGAATTTGTTGGTGTTTTTCAATGTTGAGGTTGTTGTTGTTTTTCAATGTTGAGGTTGTTGTTGAATTTGTTGGTGTTTTTCAATGTTGAGTTTGTTGTTGTTTTTCAATGTTGAGGTTGTTGTTGAATTTGTTGCTGTTTTTCAATGTTGAGGTTGTTGTTGTTCTTCAATGTTGAGGTTGTTGTTGAATTTGTTGGTGTTTTTCAATGTTGAGGTTGTTGTTGTTTTTCAATGTTGAGGTTGTTGTTGAATTTGTTGGTGCTTTTCAATTTTGAGATTGTTGTTGAATTTGTTGGTGTTTTTCAATGTTGAGGTTGTTGTTGTTTTTCAATGTTGAGGTTGTTGTTGAATTTGATGGTGTTTTTCAATGTTGAGTTTGTTGTTGAATTTGTTGGTGTTTTTCAATTTCGAGGTTGTTGTTGAATTTGTTAGTGTTTTTCAATGTTGAGGTTGTTGTTGAATTTGTTGGTGTTTTTCAATGTTGAGGTTGTTGTTGAATTTGTTGGTGTTTTTCAATGTTGAGGTTGTGGTTGTTTTTCAATGTTGAGGTTGTCGTTGAATTTGTTGGTGTTTTTCAATGTTTAGTTTGTTGTTGTTTTTCAATGTTGAGGTTGTTGTTGAATTTGTTGGTGTTTTTCAATGTAGAGGTTGTTGTTGTTTTTCAATTTTGAGGTTGTTGTTGAATTTGTTGGTGTTTTTCAATGTTGAGGTTGTTGTTGTTTTTCAATGTTGAGGTTGTTGTTTAATTTGTTGGTGTTTTTCAATTTCGAGGTTGTTGTTGAATTTTTTGGTGTTTTTCAATGTTGAAGTTGTTGTTGAATTTGTTGGTGTTTTTCAATGTTGAGGTTGTTGTTGTTTTTCAATGTTGAGGTTGTTGTTGAATTTGTTGGTGTTTTTCAATGTTGAGGTTGTTGTTGTTTTTCAATGCTGAGGTTGTTGTTGAATTTGTTGGTGTTTTTCAATGTTGAGGTTGTTGTTGAATTTGTTGGTGTTTTTCAATGTTGAGGTTGTTGTTGTTTTTTAATGTTGAGGTTGTTGTTGAATTTGTTGGTGTTTTTCAATGTTGAGGTTGTTGTTGTTTTTCAATGTTGAGGTTGTTGTTGAATTTGTTGGTGCTTTTCAATGTTGAGATTGTTGTTGAATTTGTTGGTGTTTTTCAATGTTGAGGTTGTTGTTGTTTTTCAATGTTGAGGTTGTTGTTGAATTTGTAGGTGTTTTTCAATGTTGAGTTTGTTGTTGAATTTGTTGGTGTTTTTCAATTTCGAGGTTGTTGTTGAATTTGTTAGTGTTTTTCAATGTTGAGGTTGTTGTTGAATTTGTTGGTGTTTTTCAATGTTGAGGTTGTTGTTGAATTTGTTGGTGTTTTTCAATGTTGAGTTTGTTGTTGTTTTTCAATGTTGAGGTTGTTGTTGAATTTGTTGCTGTTTTTCAATGTTGAGGTTGTTGTTGTTCTTCAATGTTGAGGTTGTTGTTGAATTTGTTGGTGTTTTTCAATGTTGAGGTTGTTGTTGTTTTTCAATGTTGAGGTTGTTGTTGAATTTGTTCGTGCTTTTCAATTTTGAGATTGTTGTTGAATTTGTTGGTGTTTTTCAATGTTGAGGTTGTTGTTGTTTTTCAATGTTGAGGTTGTTGTTGAATTTGATGGTGTTTTTCAATGTTGAGTTTGTTGTTGAATTTGTTGGTGTTTTTCAATTTCGAGGTTGTTGTTGAATTTGTTAGTGTTTTTCAATGTTGAGGTTGTTGTTGAATTTGTTGGTGTTTTTCAATGTTGAGGTTGTTGTTGAATTTGTTGGTGTTTTTCAATGTTGAGGTTGTGGTTGTTTTTCAATGTTGAGGTTGTCGTTGAATTTGTTGGTGTTTTTCAATGTTTAGTTTGTTGTTGTTTTTCAATGTTGAGGTTGTTGTTGAATTTGTTGGTGTTTTTCAATGTAGAGGTTGTTGTTGTTTTTCAATTTTGAGGTTGTTGTTGAATTTGTTGGTGTTTTTCAATGTTGAGGTTGTTGTTGTTTTTCAATGTTGAGGTTGTTGTTTAATTTGTTGGTGTTTTTCAATTTCGAGGTTGTTGTTGAATTTTTTGGTGTTTTTCAATGTTGAAGTTGTTGTTGAATTTGTTGGTGTTTTTCAATGTTGAGGTTGTTGTTGTTTTTCAATGTTGAGGTTGTTGTTGAATTTGTTGGTGTTTTTCAATGTTGAGGTTGTTGTTGTTTTTCAATGCTGAGGTTGTTGTTGAATTTGTTGGTGTTTTTCAATGTTGAGGTTGTTGTTGAATTTGTTGGTGTTTTTCAATGTTGAGGTTGTTGTTGTTTTTTAATGTTGAGGTTGTTGTTGAATTTGTTGGTGTTTTTCAATGTTGAGGTTGTTGTTGTTTTTCAATGTTGAGGTTGTTGTTGAATTTGTTGGTGCTTTTCAATGTTGAGATTGTTGTTGAATTTGTTGGTGTTTTTCAATGTTGAGGTTGTTGTTGTTTTTCAATGTTGAGGTTGTTGTTGAATTTGTAGGTGTTTTTCAATGTTGAGTTTGTTGTTGAATTTGTTGGTGTTTTTCAATTTCGAGGTTGTTGTTGAATTTGTTAGTGTTTTTCAATGTTGAGGTTGTTGTTGAATTTGTTGGTGTTTTTCAATGTTGAGGTTGTTGTTGAATTTGTTGGTGTTTTTCAATGTTGAGGTTGTTGTTGTTTTTCAATGTTGAGGCTGTTGTTGAATTTGTTGGTGTTTTTCAATGTTTAGTTTGTTGTTGTTTTTCAATGTTGAGGTTGTTGTTGAATTTGTTGGTGTTTTTCAATGTTGAAGTTGTTGTTGTTTTTCAATTTTGAGGTTGTTGTTGAATTTGTTGGTGTTTTTCAATGCTGAGGTTGTTGTTGTTTTTCAATGTTGAGGTTGTTGTTGAATTTGTTGTTGTTTTTCAATTTTGAGGTTGTTGTTGAATTTGTTGGTGTTTTTCAATGCTGAGGTTGTTGTTGTTTTTCAATGTTGAGGTTGTTGTTGAATTTGTTGGTGTTTTTAAATCTTGAGGTTGTTGTTGAATTTGCTGGTGTTTTGCAATGTTGAGGTTGTTGTTGTTTTTCAATGTTGAGGTTGTTGTTGTATTTGTTGGTGTTTTTCAATTTCGAGGTTGTTGTTGAATTTGTTGGTGTTTTTCAATTTTGAAGTTCTTGTTGAATTTGTTGGTGTTTTTCAATGTTTAGGTTGTTGTTGTTTTTCAACGTTGAGGTTGTTGTTGAATTTGTTGGTGTTTTTCAATGTTGAGGTTGTTGTTGTTTTTCAATGTTGAGGTTGTTGTTGAACTTGTTGGTGTTTTTCAATGTTGAGTTTTATGTTGTTTTTCAATGTTGAGGTTGTTGTTGAATTTGTTGGTGTTTTTCAATGTTGAGGTTGTTGTTGTTTTTCAATGTTGAGGTTGTTGTTGAATTTGTTGGTGCTTTTCAATGTTAAGATTGTTGTTGAATTTGTTGGTGTTTTTCAATGTTGAGGTTGTTGTTGTTTTTCAATGTTGAGGTTGTTGTTGAATTTGTTGGTGTTTTTCAATGTTGAGTTTGTTGTTGAATTTGTTGGTGTTTTTCAATTTCGAGGTTGTTGTTGAATTTGTTAGTGTTTTTCAATGTTGAGGTTGTTGTTGAATTTGTTGGTGTTTTTCAATGTTGAGGTTGTTGTTGAATTTGTTGGTGTTTTTCAATGTTGAGGTTGTTGTTGTTTTTCAATGTTGAGGCTGTTGTTGAATTTGTTGGTGTTTTTCAATGTTTAGTTTGTTGTTGTTTTTCAATGTTGAGGTTGTTGTTGAATTTGTTGGTGTTTTTCAATGTTGAAGTTGTTGTTGTTTTTCAATTTTGAGGTTGTTGTTGAATTTGTTGGTGTTTTTCAATGCTGAGGTTGTTGTTGTTTTTCAATGTTGAGGTTGTTGTTGAATTTGTTGGTGTTTTTCAATTTCGAGGTTGTTGTTGAATTTGTTGGTGTTTTTCAATGTTGAAGTTGTTGTTGAATTTGGTGGTGTTTTTCAATGTTGAGGTTGTTGTTGTTTTTCAATGTTGAGGTTGTTGTTGAATTTGTTGGTGTTTTTCAATGTTGAGGTTGTTGTTGTTTTTCAATGCTGAGGTTGTTGTTGAATTTGTTGGTGTTTTTCAATGTTGAGGTTGTTGTTGAATTTGTTGGTGTTTTTCAATGTTGAGGTTGTTGTTGTTTTTCAATGTTGAGGTTGTTGTTGAATTTGTTGGTGTTTTTCAATGTTGAGGTTGTATTTGTTTTTCAATGTTGAGGTTGTTGTTGAATTTGTTGGTGTTTTTCAATTTCGAGGTTGTTTTTGAATTTGTTTGTGTTTTTCAATGTTGAGGTTGTTGTTCTTTTTCAATGTTGAGGTTATTGTTGAATTTGTTGGTGTTGTTCAATGTTGAGGTTGTTGTTGTTTTTCAATGTTGAGGTTGTTGTTGAATTTGTTGGTGTTTTTCAATGTTGAGTTTTTTGTTGTTTTTCAATGTTGAGGTTGTTGTTGAATTTGTTGGTGTTTTTCAATGTTGAGGTTGTTGTTGTTTTTCAATGTTGAGGTTGTTGTTGAATTTGTTGGTGTTTTTCAATGTTGAGGTTGTTGTTGAATTTGTTGGTGTTTTTCAATGTTGAGGTTGCTGTTGTTTTTCAATGTTGAGGTTGTTGTTGAGTTTGTTG
The DNA here is from genome assembly GCA_026770705.1 of Isurus oxyrinchus. Lineage (NCBI taxonomy): Eukaryota > Metazoa > Chordata > Chondrichthyes > Lamniformes > Lamnidae > Isurus > Isurus oxyrinchus. The sequence goes on along the minus strand of JANJGN010000443.1, from coordinate 106,710 downwards.
GTGTTTTTCAATGTTGAGGTTGTTGTTGAATTTGTTGGTGTTTTTCAATGTTGAGGTTGTTGTTGAATTTATTGGTGTTTTTCAATGCTGAGGTTGTTGTTGTTTTTCAATGTTGAGGTTGTTGTTGAATTTGTTGGTGTTTTTCCATGATGAGGTTGTTGTTGTTTTTCAAAGTTGAGGTTGATGTGGAATTTGTTGGTGTTTTTCAATGTCGGGGTTGTTGTTGAATTTGTTGGTGTTTTTCTATGTTCAATTTTTTGTTGAATTTGTTGGTGTTTTTGAATGTTGAGGTTGTTGTTTTTCAATGTTGAAGTTGTTGTTGAATTTGTTGGCGTTTTTAAATGTTGAGGTTGTTGTTGAATTTGTTGGTGTTTTCAATGTTGAGGTTTTTGTTGAATTTGTTGGTGTTTTTCAATGTTGAGGTTGTTGTTGTTTTACAATGTTGAGGTTGTTGTTGAATTTGATGGTGTTTTTCAATGTCGAGGTTGTTGTTGAATTTGTTGGTGTTTTTCAATGTTGAAGTTGTTGTTGAATTTGTTGGTGTTTTTCAATGTTGAGGTTGTTGCTGTTTTTCAATGTTGAGGTTGTTGTTGAATTTGATGGTGTTTTTCAATGTCGAGGTTGTTGTTGAATTTGTTGGTGTTTTTCAATGTTGAGGTTGTTGTTGAATTTGTTGGTGTTTTTCAATGTTGAGGTTGTTGTTGAATTTGTTGGTGTTTTTCAATGTTGAGGTTGTTGTTATTTTTCAATGTTGAGGTTGTTGTTGAGTTTGTTGGTGTTTTTCAATGTTGAGGTTGTTGTTGAATTTGTTGGTGTTTTTCAATGTTCAGGTTGTTGTTGAATTAGTTGGTGTTTTTCAATGTTGAGGTTGTTGTTGTTTTTAAAAGTTGAGGTTGATTTTGAATTTGTTGGTGTTTTTTCAATTTTGAGGTTGTTGGTGTTTTTCAATGTTGAGGTTGATTTTGAATTTGAGGGTGTTTTTCAATGTCGAGGTTGTTGTTGAATTTGTTGGTGTTTTTCAATGTGGAGGTTGTTGTTGTTTTTCAATGTTGAGGTTGTTGTTGAATTTGTTGCGTTTTTCAATGTTGAGGTTGTTGTTGAATTTGTTAGTGTTTTTCAATGATGAGGTTGTTGTTGTTTTTCAATGTTGAGGTTGTTGAATTTGTGGGTGTTTTTCAATCTTGAGTTTGTTGTTGAATTTGTTGGTGTTTTTCAATGTTGAGGTTGTTGTTGAATTTGTTGGTGTTTTTCAATGTTGAGGTTGTTGTTATTTTTCAATGTTGAGGTTGTTGTTGAGTTTGTTGGTGTTTTTCAATGTTGAGGTTGTTGTTGTATTTGTTGGTGTTTTTCAATGTTGAAGTTGTTGTTGAATTTGTTGGTGTTTTTAAATGTAGAGGTTGTTGTTGTTTTTCAATGTTGAGGTTGTTGTTGAATTTGTTGGTGATTTTCAATGTTGAGGTTGTTGTTGTTTTTCAATGCTGAGGTTGTTGTTGAATTTGTTGGTGTTTTTCAATGTTGAGGTTGTTGTTGAATTTGTTGGTGTTTTTCAATGTTGAGGTTGTTGTTGAATTTGTTGGTGTTTTTCAATGTTTCGGTTGTTGTTGTTTTTCAATGTTGAGGTTGTTGTTGAATTTGTTGGTGTTTTTCAATGTTGAGGTTGTTGTTGAATTTTTTGTTGTTTTTCAATGTTGAGGTAGTTGTTGTTTTTCAATGTTGAGGTTGTTGTTGAATTTGTTGGTGTTTTTCAATGTTGAGGTTTTTGTTGTTTTTCAATGTTGAGGTTGTTGTTGTATTTGTTTGTGTTTTTCAATTTCGAGGTTGTTGTTGAATTTGTTGGTGATTTTCAATGTTGAGGTTGTTGTTGTTTTTCAATGTTGAGGTTGTTGTTGAGTTTGTTGGTGTTTTTCAATGTTTAGGTTGTTGTTGTTTTTCAATGTTGAGGATGTTGTTGAATTTGTTGGTGTTTTTCAATGTTGAGGTTGTTGTTATTTTTCAATGTTGAGGTTGTTGTTGAGTTTGTTGGTGTTTTTCAATGTTGAGGTTGTTGTTGAATTTGTTGGTGTTTTTCAATTTTGAGGTTGTTGTTGAATTTGTTGGTGTTTTTCAATGTTGAGGTTGTTGTTTTTTTTCAATGTTGAGGTTGTTGTTGAATTTGTTGGTGTTTTTCAACGTTGAGGTTGTTGTTGAATTTGTTGGTGTTTTTCAATGTTGAGGTTGTTGTTGTTTTTCAATGTTGAGGTTGTTGTTGAATTTGTTGGTGTTTTTCAATGTTGAGTTTGTTGTTGTTTTTCAATGTTGAGGTTGTTGTTGAATTTGTTGCTGTTTTTCAATGTTGAGGTTGTTGTTGTTCTTCAATGTTGAGGTTGTTGTTGAATTTGTTGGTGTTTTTCAATGTTGAGGTTGTTGTTGTTTTTCAATGTTGAGGTTGTTGTTGAATTTGTTGGTGCTTTTCAATTTTGAGATTGTTGTTGAATTTGTTGGTGTTTTTCAATGTTGAGGTTGTTGTTGTTTTTCAATGTTGAGGTTGTTGTTGAATTTGATGGTGTTTTTCAATGTTGAGTTTGTTGTTGAATTTGTTGGTGTTTTTCAATTTCGAGGTTGTTGTTGAATTTGTTAGTGTTTTTCAATGTTGAGGTTGTTGTTGAATTTGTTGGTGTTTTTCAATGTTGAGGTTGTTGTTGAATTTGTTGGTGTTTTTCAATGTTGAGGTTGTGGTTGTTTTTCAATGTTGAGGTTGTCGTTGAATTTGTTGGTGTTTTTCAATGTTTAGTTTGTTGTTGTTTTTCAATGTTGAGGTTGTTGTTGAATTTGTTGGTGTTTTTCAATGTAGAGGTTGTTGTTGTTTTTCAATTTTGAGGTTGTTGTTGAATTTGTTGGTGTTTTTCAATGTTGAGGTTGTTGTTGTTTTTCAATGTTGAGGTTGTTGTTTAATTTGTTGGTGTTTTTCAATTTCGAGGTTGTTGTTGAATTTTTTGGTGTTTTTCAATGTTGAAGTTGTTGTTGAATTTGTTGGTGTTTTTCAATGTTGAGGTTGTTGTTGTTTTTCAATGTTGAGGTTGTTGTTGAATTTGTTGGTGTTTTTCAATGTTGAGGTTGTTGTTGTTTTTCAATGCTGAGGTTGTTGTTGAATTTGTTGGTGTTTTTCAATGTTGAGGTTGTTGTTGAATTTGTTGGTGTTTTTCAATGTTGAGGTTGTTGTTGTTTTTTAATGTTGAGGTTGTTGTTGAATTTGTTGGTGTTTTTCAATGTTGAGGTTGTTGTTGTTTTTCAATGTTGAGGTTGTTGTTGAATTTGTTGGTGCTTTTCAATGTTGAGATTGTTGTTGAATTTGTTGGTGTTTTTCAATGTTGAGGTTGTTGTTGTTTTTCAATGTTGAGGTTGTTGTTGAATTTGTAGGTGTTTTTCAATGTTGAGTTTGTTGTTGAATTTGTTGGTGTTTTTCAATTTCGAGGTTGTTGTTGAATTTGTTAGTGTTTTTCAATGTTGAGGTTGTTGTTGAATTTGTTGGTGTTTTTCAATGTTGAGGTTGTTGTTGAATTTGTTGGTGTTTTTCAATGTTGAGGTTGTTGTTGTTTTTCAATGTTGAGGCTGTTGTTGAATTTGTTGGTGTTTTTCAATGTTTAGTTTGTTGTTGTTTTTCAATGTTGAGGTTGTTGTTGAATTTGTTGGTGTTTTTCAATGTTGAAGTTGTTGTTGTTTTTCAATTTTGAGGTTGTTGTTGAATTTGTTGGTGTTTTTCAATGCTGAGGTTGTTGTTGTTTTTCAATGTTGAGGTTGTTGTTGAATTTGTTGTTGTTTTTCAATTTTGAGGTTGTTGTTGAATTTGTTGGTGTTTTTCAATGCTGAGGTTGTTGTTGTTTTTCAATGTTGAGGTTGTTGTTGAATTTGTTGGTGTTTTTAAATCTTGAGGTTGTTGTTGAATTTGCTGGTGTTTTGCAATGTTGAGGTTGTTGTTGTTTTTCAATGTTGAGGTTGTTGTTGTATTTGTTGGTGTTTTTCAATTTCGAGGTTGTTGTTGAATTTGTTGGTGTTTTTCAATTTTGAAGTTCTTGTTGAATTTGTTGGTGTTTTTCAATGTTTAGGTTGTTGTTGTTTTTCAACGTTGAGGTTGTTGTTGAATTTGTTGGTGTTTTTCAATGTTGAGGTTGTTGTTGTTTTTCAATGTTGAGGTTGTTGTTGAACTTGTTGGTGTTTTTCAATGTTGAGTTTTATGTTGTTTTTCAATGTTGAGGTTGTTGTTGAATTTGTTGGTGTTTTTCAATGTTGAGGTTGTTGTTGTTTTTCAATGTTGAGGTTGTTGTTGAATTTGTTGGTGCTTTTCAATGTTAAGATTGTTGTTGAATTTGTTGGTGTTTTTCAATGTTGAGGTTGTTGTTGTTTTTCAATGTTGAGGTTGTTGTTGAATTTGTTGGTGTTTTTCAATGTTGAGTTTGTTGTTGAATTTGTTGGTGTTTTTCAATTTCGAGGTTGTTGTTGAATTTGTTAGTGTTTTTCAATGTTGAGGTTGTTGTTGAATTTGTTGGTGTTTTTCAATGTTGAGGTTGTTGAATTTGTTGGTGTTTTTCAATGTTGAGGTTGTTGTTGTTTTTCAATGTTGAGGCTGTTGTTGAATTTGTTGGTGTTTTTCAATGTTTAGTTTGTTGTTGTTTTTCAATGTTGAGGTTGTTGTTGAATTTGTTGGTGTTTTTCAATGTTGAAGTTGTTGTTGTTTTTCAATTTTGAGGTTGTTGTTGAATTTGTTGGTGTTTTTCAATGCTGAGGTTGTTGTTGTTTTTCAATGTTGAGGTTGTTGTTGAATTTGTTGGTGTTTTTCAATTTCGAGGTTGTTGTTGAATTTGTTGGTGTTTTTCAATGTTGAAGTTGTTGTTGAATTTGGTGGTGTTTTTCAATGTTGAGGTTGTTGTTGTTTTTCAATGTTGAGGTTGTTGTTGAATTTGTTGGTGTTTTTCAATGTTGAGGTTGTTGTTGTTTTTCAATGCTGAGGTTGTTGTTGAATTTGTTGGTGTTTTTCAATGTTGAGGTTGTTGTTGAATTTGTTGGTGTTTTTCAATGTTGAGGTTGTTGTTGTTTTTCAATGTTGAGGTTGTTGTTGAATTTGTTGGTGTTTTTCAATGTTGAGGTTGTATTTGTTTTTCAATGTTGAGGTTGTTGTTGAATTTGTTGGTGTTTTTCAATTTCGAGGTTGTTTTTGAATTTGTTTGTGTTTTTCAATGTTGAGGTTGTTGTTCTTTTTCAATGTTGAGGTTATTGTTGAATTTGTTGGTGTTGTTCAATGTTGAGGTTGTTGTTGTTTTTCAATGTTGAGGTTGTTGTTGAATTTGTTGGTGTTTTTCAATGTTGAGTTTTTTGTTGTTTTTCAATGTTGAGGTTGTTGTTGAATTTGTTGGTGTTTTTCAATGTTGAGGTTGTTGTTGTTTTTCAATGTTGAGGTTGTTGTTGAATTTGTTGGTGTTTTTCAATGTTGAGGTTGTTGTTGAATTTGTTGGTGTTTTTCAATGTTGAGGTTGCTGTTGTTTTTCAATGTTGAGGTTGTTGTTGAGTTTGTTGGTGTTTTTCAATGTTGAGGTTGTTGTTGAATTTGTTGGTGTTTTTCAATGTTGAGGTTGTTGTTGAATTTATTGGTGTTTTTCAATGCTGAGGTTGTTGTTGTTTTTCAATGTTGAGGTTGTTGTTGAATTTGTTGGTGTTTTTCCATGATGAGGTTGTTGTTGTTTTTCAAAGTTGAGGTTGTTGTGGAATTTGTTGGTGTTTTTCAATGTCGGGGTTGTTGTTGAATTTGTTGGTGTTTTTCTATGTTCAATTTTTTGTTGAATTTGTTGGTGTTTTTGAATGTTGAGGTTGTTGTTTTTCAATGTTGAAGTTGTTGTTGAATTTGTTGGCGTTTTTAAATGTTGAGGTTGTTGTTGAATTTGTTGGTGTTTTCAATGTTGAGGTTTTTGTTGAATTTGTTGGTGTTTTTCAATGTTGAGGTTGTTGTTGTTTTACAATGTTGAGGTTGTTGTTGAATTTGATGGTGTTTTTCAATGTCGAGGTTGTTGTTGAATTTGTTGGTGTTTTTCAATGTTGAAGTTGTTGTTGAATTTGTTGGTGTTTTTCAATGTTGAGGTTGTTGCTGTTTTTCAATGTTGAGGTTGTTGTTGAATTTGATGGTGTTTTTCAATGTCGAGGTTGTTGTTGAATTTGTTGGTGTTTTTCAATGTTGAGGTTGTTGTTGAATTTGTTGGTGTTTTTCAATGTTGAGGTTGTTGTTGAATTTGTTGGTGTTTTTCAATGTTGAGGTTGTTGTTGTTTTTCAATGTTGAGGTTGTTGTTGAATTTGTTGGTGTTTTTCAATGTTGAAGTTGTTGTTGTTTTTCAATTTTGAGGTTGTTGTTGAATTTGTTGGTGTTTTTCAATGCTGAGGTTGTTGTTGTTTTTCAATGTTGAGGTTGTTGTTGAATTTGTTGTTGTTTTTCAATTTTGAGGTTGTTGTTGAATTTGTTGGTGTTTTTCAATGCTGAGGTTGTTGTTGTTTTTCAATGTTGAGGTTGTTGTTGAATTTGTTGGTGTTTTTAAATCTTGAGGTTGTTGTTGAATTTGCTGGTGTTTTGCAATGTTGAGGTTGTTGTTGTTTTTCAATGTTGAGGTTGTTGTTGTATTTGTTGGTGTTTTTCAATTTCGAGGTTGTTGTTGAATTTGTTGGTGTTTTTCAATTTTGAAGTTCTTGTTGAATTTGTTGGTGTTTTTCAATGTTTAGGTTGTTGTTGTTTTTCAACGTTGAGGTTGTTGTTGAATTTGTTGGTGTTTTTCAATGTTGAGGTTGTTGTTGTTTTTCAATGTTGAGGTTGTTGTTGAACTTGTTGGTGTTTTTCAATGTTGAGTTTTATGTTGTTTTTCAATGTTGAGGTTGTTGTTGAATTTGTTGGTGTTTTTCAATGTTGAGGTTGTTGTTGTTTTTCAATGTTGAGGTTGTTGTTGAATTTGTTGGTGCTTTTCAATGTTAAGATTGTTGTTGAATTTGTTGGTGTTTTTCAATGTTGAGGTTGTTGTTGTTTTTCAATGTTGAGGTTGTTGTTGAATTTGTTGGTGTTTTTCAATGTTGAGTTTGTTGTTGAATTTGTTGGTGTTTTTCAATTTCGAGGTTGTTGTTGAATTTGTTAGTGTTTTTCAATGTTGAGGTTGTTGTTGAATTTGTTGGTGTTTTTCAATGTTGAGGTTGTTGAATTTGTTGGTGTTTTTCAATGTTGAGGTTGTTGTTGTTTTTCAATGTTGAGGCTGTTGTTGAATTTGTTGGTGTTTTTCAATGTTTAGTTTGTTGTTGTTTTTCAATGTTGAGGTTGTTGTTGAATTTGTTGGTGTTTTTCAATGTTGAAGTTGTTGTTGTTTTTCAATTTTGAGGTTGTTGTTGAATTTGTTGGTGTTTTTCAATGCTGAGGTTGTTGTTGTTTTTCAATGTTGAGGTTGTTGTTGAATTTGTTGGTGTTTTTCAATTTCGAGGTTGTTGTTGAATTTGTTGGTGTTTTTCAATGTTGAAGTTGTTGTTGAATTTGGTGGTGTTTTTCAATGTTGAGGTTGTTGTTGTTTTTCAATGTTGAGGTTGTTGTTGAATTTGTTGGTGTTTTTCAATGTTGAGGTTGTTGTTGTTTTTCAATGCTGAGGTTGTTGTTGAATTTGTTGGTGTTTTTCAATGTTGAGGTTGTTGTTGAATTTGTTGGTGTTTTTCAATGTTGAGGTTGTTGTTGTTTTTCAATGTTGAGGTTGTTGTTGAATTTGTTGGTGTTTTTCAATGTTGAGGTTGTATTTGTTTTTCAATGTTGAGGTTGTTGTTGAATTTGTTGGTGTTTTTCAATTTCGAGGTTGTTTTTGAATTTGTTTGTGTTTTTCAATGTTGAGGTTGTTGTTCTTTTTCAATGTTGAGGTTATTGTTGAATTTGTTGGTGTTGTTCAATGTTGAGGTTGTTGTTGTTTTTCAATGTTGAGGTTGTTGTTGAATTTGTTGGTGTTTTTCAATGTTGAGTTTTTTGTTGTTTTTCAATGTTGAGGTTGTTGTTGAATTTGTTGGTGTTTTTCAATGTTGAGGTTGTTGTTGTTTTTCAATGTTGAGGTTGTTGTTGAATTTGTTGGTGTTTTTCAATGTTGAGGTTGTTGTTGAATTTGTTGGTGTTTTTCAATGTTGAGGTTGCTGTTGTTTTTCAATGTTGAGGTTGTTGTTGAGTTTGTTGGTGTTTTTCAATGTTGAGGTTGTTGTTGAATTTGTTGGTGTTTTTCAATGTTGAGGTTGTTGTTGAATTTATTGGTGTTTTTCAATGCTGAGGTTGTTGTTGTTTTTCAATGTTGAGGTTGTTGTTGAATTTGTTGGTGTTTTTCCATGATGAGGTTGTTGATGTTTTTCAAAGTTGAGGTTGTTGTGGAATTTGTTGGTGTTTTTCAATGTCGGGGTTGTTGTTGAATTTGTTGGTGTTTTTCTATGTTCAATTTTTTGTTGAATTTGTTGGTGTTTTTGAATGTTGAGGTTGTTGTTTTTCAATGTTGAAGTTGTTGTTGAATTTGTTGGCGTTTTTAAATGTTGAGGTTGTTGTTGAATTTGTTGGTGTTTTCAATGTTGAGGTTTTTGTTGAATTTGTTGGTGTTTTTCAATGTTGAGGTTGTTGTTGTTTTACAATGTTGAGGTTGTTGTTGAATTTGATGGTGTTTTTCAATGTCGAGGTTGTTGTTGAATTTGTTGGTGTTTTTCAATGTTGAAGTTGTTGTTGAATTTGTTGGTGTTTTTCAATGTTGAGGTTGTTGCTGTTTTTCAATGTTGAGGTTGTTGTTGAATTTGATGGTGTTTTTCAATGTCGAGGTTGTTGTTGAATTTGTTGGTGTTTTTCAATGTTGAGGTTGTTGTTGAATTTGTTGGTGTTTTTCAATGTTGAGGTTGTTGTTGAATTTGTTGGTGTTTTTCAATGTTGAGGTTGTTGTTATTTTTCAATGTTGAGGTTGTTGTTGAGTTTGTTGGTGTTTTTCAATGTTGAGGTTGTTGTTGAATTTGTTGGTGTTTTTCAATGTTCAGGTTGTTGTTGAATTAGTTGGTGTTTTTCAATGTTGAGGTTGTTGTTGTTTTTAAAAGTTGAGGTTGATTTTGAATTTGTTGGTGTTTTTTCAATTTTGAGGTTGTTGGTGTTTTTCAATGTTGAGGTTGATTTTGAATTTGAGGGTGTTTTTCAATGTCGAGGTTGTTGTTGAATTTGTTGGTGTTTTTCAATGTGGAGGTTGTTGTTGTTTTTCAATGTTGAGGTTGTAGTTGAATTTGTTGGTGTTTTTCAATGTTGAGATTGTTGTTGTTTTTCAATGTTGAGGTTGTTGTTGAATTTGTTGGTGTTTTTAAATCTTGAGGTTGTTGTTGAATTTGCTGGTGTTTTGCAATGTTGAGGTTGTTGTTGTTTTTCAATGTTGAGGTTGTTGTTGAATTTGTTGGTGTATTTCAATGTTGAGGTTGTTGTTGTTTTTCAATGTTGAGGTTGTTGTTGTATTTGTTGGTGTTTTTCAATTTCGAGGTTGTTGTTGAATTTGTTGGTGTTTTTCAATTTTGAAGTTCTTGTTGAATTTGTTGGTGTTTTTCAATGTTTAGGTTGTTGTTGTTTTTCAACGTTGAGGTTGTTGTTGAATTTGTTGGTGTTTTTCAATGTTGAGGTTGTTGTTGTTTTTCAATGTTGAGGTTGTTGTTGAACTTGTTGGTGTTTTTCAATGTTGAGTTTTATGTTGTTTTTCAATGTTGAGGTTGTTGTTGAATTTGTTGGTGCTTTTCAATGTTGAGATTGTTGTTGAATTTGTTGGTGTTTTTCAATGTTGAGGTTGTTGTTGTTTTTCAATGTTGAGGTTGTTGTTGAATTTGTTGGTGTTTTTCAATGTTGAGTTTGTTGTTGAATTTGTTGGTGTTTTTCAATTTCGAGGTTGTTGTTGAATTTGTTAGTGTTTTTCAATGTTGAGGTTGTTGTTGAATTTGTTGGTGTTTTTCAATGTTGAGGTTGTTGTTGAATTTGTTGGTGTTTTTCAATGTTGAGGTTGTTGTTGTTTTTCAATGTTGAGGCTGTTGTTGAATTTGTTGGTGTTTTTCAATGTTTAGTTTGTTGTTGTTTTTCAATGTTGAGGTTGTTGTTGGATTTGTTGGTGTTTTTCAATGTTGAAGTTGTTGTTGTTTTTCAATTTTGAGGTTGTTGTTGAATTTGTTGGTGTTTTTCAATGCTGAGGTTGTTGTTGTTTTTCAATGTTGAGGTTGTTGTTGAATTTGTTGGTGTTTTTCAATTTCGAGGTTGTTGTTGAATTTGTTGGTGTTTTTCAATGTTGAAGTTGTTGTTGAATTTGTTGGTGTTTTTCAATGTTGAGGTTGTTGTTGTTTTTCAATGTTGAGGTTGTTGTTGAATTTGTTGGTGTTTTTCAATGTTGAGGTTGTTGTTGTTTTTCAATGCTGAGGTTGTTGTTGAATTTGTTGGTGTTTTTCAATGTTGAGGTTGTTGTTGAATTTGTTGGTGTTTTTCAATGTCGAGGTTGTTGTTGTTTTTCAATGTTGAGGTTGTTGTTGAATTTGTTGGTGTTTTTCAATGTTGAGGTTGTATTTGTTTTTCAATGTTGAGGTTGTTGTTGAATTTGTTGGTGTTTTTCAATTTCGAGGTTGTTTTTGAGTTTGTTGGTGTTTTTCAATGTTGAGGTTGTTGTTGTTTTTCAATGTTGAGGTTGTTGTTGAATTTGTTGGTGTTTTTCAATGTTGAGTTTGTTGTTGTTTTTCAATGTTGAGGTTGTTGTTGAATTTGTTGGTGTTTTTCAATGTTGAGGTTGTTGTTGTTTTTCAATGTTGAGGTTGTTGTCTAATTTGTTGGTGTTTTTCAATGTTGAGGTTGTTGTTGAATTTGTTGGTGTTTTTCAATGTTGAGGTTGCTGTTGTTTTTCAATGTTGAGGTTGTTGTTGAGTTTGTTGGTGTTTTTCAATGTTGAGGTTGTTGTTGAATTTGTTGGTGTTTTTCAATGTTGAGGTTGTTGTTGAATTTATTGGTGTTTTTCAATGCTGAGGTTGTTGTTGTTTTTCAATGTTGAGGTTGTTGTTGAATTTGTTGGTGTTTTTCCATGATGAGGTTGTTGTTGTTTTTCAAAGTTGAGGTTGTTGTGGAATTTGTTGGTGTTTTTCAATGTCGGGGTTGTTGTTGAATTTGTTGGTGTTTTTCTATGTTGAATTTTTTGTTGAATTTGTTGGTGTTTTTCAATGTTGAGGTTGTTGTTTTTCAATGTTGAAGTTGTTGTTGAATTTGTTGGCGTTTTTAAATGTTGAGGTTGTTGTTGAATTTGTTGGTGTTTTCAATGTTGAGGTTTTTGTTGAATTTGTTGGTGTTTTTCAATGTTGAGGTTGTTGTTGTTTTTCAATGTTGAGGTTGTTGTTGAATTTGATGGTGTTTTTCAATGTCGAGGTTGTTGTTGAATTTGTTGGTGTTTTTCAATGTTGAAGTTGTTGTTGAATTTGTTGGTGTTTTTCAATGTTGAGGTTGTTGCTGTTTTTCAATGTTGAGGTTGTTGTTGAATTTGATGGTGTTTTTCAATGTCGAGGTTGTTGTTGAATTTGTGGGTGTTTTTCAATGTTGAGGTTGTTGTTGAATTTGTTGGTGTTTTTCAATGTTGAGGTTGTTGTTGAATTTGTTGGTGTTTTTCAATGTTGAGGTTGTTGTTATTTTTCAATGTTGAGGTTGTTGTTGAGTTTGTTGGTGTTTTTCAATGTTGAGGTTGTTGTTGAATTTGTTGGTGTTTTTCAATGTTGAGGTTGTTGTTGAATTTGTTGATGTTTTTCAATGTTGAGGTTGTTGTTGTTTTCAAAAGTTGAGGTTGATTTTGAATTTGTTGGTGTTTTTTCAATTTTGAGGTTGTTGGTGTTTTTCAATGTTGAGGTTGATTTTGAATTTGAGGGTGTTTTTCAATGTCGAGGTTGTTGTTGAATTTGTTGGTGTTTTTCAATGTGGAGGTTGTTGTTGTTTTTCAATGTTGAGGTTGTTGTTGAATTTGTTGGTGTTTTTCAATGTTGAGATTGTTGTTGTTTTTCAATGTTGAGGTTGTTGTTGAATTTGTTGGTGTTTTTAAATCTTGAGGTTGTTGTTGAATTTGCTGGTGCTTTGCAATGTTGAGGTTGTTGCTGTTTTTCAATGTTGAGGTTGTTGTTGAATTTGTTGGTGTATTTCAATGTTGAGGTTGTTGTTGTTTTTCAATGTTGAGGTTGTTGTTGTATTTGTTGGTGTTTTTCAATTTCGAGGTTGTTGTTGAATTTGTTGGTGTTTTTCAATTTTGAAGTTCTTGTTGAATTTGTTGGTGTTTTTCAATGTTTAGGTTGTTGTTGTTTTTCAATGTTGAGGTTGTTGTTGAATTTGTTGGTGTTTTTCAATGTTTAGGTTGTTGTTGTTTTTCAATGTTGAGGTTGTTGTTGAATTTGTTGGTGTGTTTCAACGTTGAGGTTGTTGTTGAATTTGTTGGTGTTTTTCAATGTTGAGGTTGTTGTTGTTTTTCAATGTTGAGGTTGTTGTTGAATTTGTTGGTGTTTTTCATTGTTGAGTTTTTTGTTGTTTTTCAATGTTGAGGTTGTTGTTGAATTTGTTGGTGTTTTTCAATGTTGAGGTTGTTGTTGTTTTTCAATGTTGAGGTTGTTGTTGAATTTGTTGGTGCTTTTCAATGTTGAGATTGTTGTTGAATTTGTTGGTGTTTTTCAATGTTGAGGTTGTTGTTGTTTTTCAATGTTGAGGTTGTTGTTGAATTTGTTGGTGTTTTTCAATTTCGAGGTTGTTGTTGAATTTGTTAGTGTTTTTCAATGTTGAGGTTGTTGTTGAATTTGTTGGTGTTTTTCAATGTTGAGGTTGTTGTTGAATTTGTTGGTGTTTTTCAATGTTGAGGTTGTTGTTGTTTTTCAATTTTGAGGTTGTTGTTGAATTTGTTGGTGTTTTTCAATGTTTGGTTTGTTGTTGTTTTTCAATGTTGAGGTTGTTGTTGAATTTGTTGGTGTTTTTCAATGTTGAGGTTGTTGTTGTTTTTCAATGTTGAGGTTGTTGTTGAATTTGTTGGTGTTTTTCAATGTTGAGGTTGTTGTTGTTTTTCAATGTTGAGGTTGTTGTTGAATTTGTTGGTGTTTTTCAATTTCGAGGTTGTTGTTGAATTTGTTGGGGGTTTTCAATGTTGAAGTTGTTGTTGAATTTGTTGGTGTTTTTCAATGTTTAGTTTGTTGTTGTTTTTCAATGTTGAGGTTGTTGTTGAATTTGTTGGTGTTTTTCAATGTTGAGGTTGTTGTTGTTTTTCAATGTTGAGGTTATTGTTGAATTTGTTGGTGTTTTTCAATGTTGAGGTTTTGTTGTTTTTCAATGTTGAGGTTGTTGTTGAATTTGTTCGTGTTTTTCAATGTTGAGTTTGTTGTTGTTTTTCAATGTTGAGGTTGTTGTTGAATTTGTTGGTGTTTTTCAATGTTGAGGTTGTTGTTGTTTTTCAATGTTGAGGTTGTTGTTGAATTTGTTGGTGTTTTTCAAAGTTGAGGTTGTTGTTGTTTTTCAATGTTGAGGTTGTTGTTGAATTTGTTGCGTTTTTCAATGTTGAGGTTGTTGTTGAATTTGTTAGTGTTTTTCAATGATGAGGTTGTTGTTGTTTTTCAATGTTGAGGTTGTTGAATTTGTGGGTGTTTTTCAATCTTGAGTTTGTTGTTGAATTTGTTGGTGTTTTTCAATGTTGAGGTTGTTGTTGAATTTGTTGGTGTTTTTCAATGTTGAGGTTGTTGTTATTTTTCAATGTTGAGGTTGTTGTTGAGTTTGTTGGTGTTTTTCAATGTTGATGTTGTTGTTGAATTTGTTGTTGTTTTTCAATGTTGATGTTGTTGTTGAATTTGTTGCTGTTTTTGAATGTTGAGGTTGTTGTTGAATTTGTTGGTGTTTTTCCATGATGAGGTTGTTGTTGAATTTGTTGGTGTTTTTCTATGTTGAATTTTTTGTTGAATTTGTTGGTGTTTTTCAATGTTGAGGTTGTTGTTGTTTTTCAATGTTGAGGTTGTTGTTGAATTTGATGGTGTTTTTCAATGTCGAGGTTGTTGTTGAATTTGTTGGTGTTTTTCAATGTTGAAGTTGTTGTTGAATTTGTTGGTGTTTTTCAATGTTGAGGTTGTTGCTGTTTTTCAATGTTGAGGTTGTTGTTGAATTTGATGGTGTTTTTCAATGTCGAGGTTGTTGTTGAATTTGTTGGTGTTTTTCAATGTTGAGGTTGTTGTTGAATTTGTTGGTATTTTTCAATGTTGAGGTTGTTGTTGAATTTGTTGCTGTTTTTCAATGTTGAGGTTGTTGTTATTTTTCAATGTTGAGGTTGTTGTTGAGTTTGTTGGTGTTTTTCAATGTTGAGGTTGTTGTTGAATTTGTTGGTGTTTTTCAATGTTGAGGTTGTTGTTGAATTTGTTGGTGTTTTTCAATGTTGAGGTTGTTGTTGTTTTTAAATGTTGAGGTTGATTTTGAATTTGTTGGTGTTTTTTCAATTTTGAGGTTGTTGGTGTTTTTCAATGTTGAGGTTGATTTTGAATTTGAGGGTGTTTTTCAATGTCGAGGTTGTTGTTGAATTTTTTGGTGTTTTTCAATGTGGAGGTTGTTGTTGTTTTTCAATGTTGAGGTTGTTGTTGAATTTGTTGGTGTTTTTCAATGTTGAGATTGTTGTTGTTTTTCAATGTTGAGGTTGTTGATGAATTTGTTGGTGTTTTTAAATCTTGAGGTTGTTGTTGAATTTGCTGGTGTTTTGCAATGTTGAGGTTGTTGTTGCTTTTCAATGTTGAGGTTGTTGTTGAATTTGTTGGTGTATTTCAATGTTGAGGTTGTTGTTGTTTTTCAATGTTGAGGTTGTTGTTGTATTTGTTGGTGTTTTTCAATTTCGAGGTTGTTGTTGAATTTGTTGGTGTTTTTCAATTTTGAAGTTCTTGTTGAATTTGTTGGTGTTTTTCAATGTTTAGGTTGTTGTTGTTTTTCAATGTTGAGGTTGTTGTTGAATTTGTTGGTGTTTTTCAATGTTTAGGTTGTTGTTGTTTTTCAATGTTGATGTTGTTGTTGAATTTTGTGGTGTTTTTCAACGTTGAGGTTGTTGTTGAATTTGTTGGTGTTTTTCAATGTTGAGGTTGTTGTTGTTTTTCAATGTTGAGGTTGTTGTTGAATTTGTTGGTGCTTTTCAATGTTGAGATTGTTGTTGAATTTGTTGGTGTTTTTCAATGTTGAGGATGTTGTTGTTTTTCAATGTTGAGGTTGTTGTTGAATTTGTTGGTGTTTTTCAATGTTGAGTTTGTTGTTGAATTTGTTGGTGTTTTTCAATTTCGAGGTTGTTGTTGAATTTGTTAGTGTTTTTCAATGTTGAGGTTGTTGTTGAATTTGTTGGTGTTTTTCAATGTTCAGGTTGTTGTTGAATTTGTTGGTGTTTTTCAATGTTGAGGTTGTTGTTGTTTTTCAATGTTGAGGTTGTCGTTGAATTTGTTGGTCTTTTTCAATGTTTAGTTTGTTGTTGTTTTTCAATGTTGAGGTTGTTGTTGAATTTGTTGGTGTTTTTCAATGTAGAGGTTGTTGTTGTTTTTCAATTTTGAGGTTGTTGTTGAATTTGTTGGTGTTTTTCAATGTTGAGGTTGTTGTTGATTTTCAATGTTGAGGTTGTTGTTGAATTTGTTGGTGTTTTTCAATTTCGAGGTTGTTGTTGAATTTTTTGGTGTTTTTCAATGTTGAAGTTGTTGTTGAATTTGTTGGTGTTTTTCAATGTTGAGGTTGTTGTTGTTTTTCAATGTTGAGGTTGTTGTTGAATTTGTTGGTGTTTTTCAAAGTTGAGGTTGTTGTTGTTTTTCAATGCTGAGGTTGTTGTTGAATTTGTTGGTGTTTTTCAATGTTGAGGTTGTTGTTGAATTTGTTGGTGTTTTTCAATGTTGAGGTTGTTGTTGTTTTTTAATGTTGAGGTTGTTGTTGAATTTGTTGGTGTTTTTCAATGTTGAGGTTGTTGTTGAATTTGTTGGTGTTTTTCAATGTTGAGGTTGTTGTTGTTTTTCAATGTTGAGGTTGTTGTTGAATTTGTTGGTGTTTTTCAATGTTGAGATTGTTGTTGAATTTGTTGGTGTTTTTCAATGTTGAGGTTGTTGTTGTTTTTCAATGTTGAGGTTGTTGTTGAATTTGTAGGTGTTTTTCAATGTTGAGTTTGTTGTTGAATTTGTTGGTGTTTTTCAATTTCGAGGTTGTTGTTGAATTTGTTAGTGTTTTTCAATGTTGAGGTTGTTGTTGAATTTGTTGGTGTTTTTCAATGCTGAGGTTGTTGTTGAATTTGTTGGTGTTTTTCAATGTTGAGGTTGTTGTTGTTTTTCAATGTTGAGGCTGTTGTTGAATTTGTTGGTGTTTTTCAATGTTTAGTTTGTTGTTGTTTTTCAATGTTGAGGTTGTTGTTGAATTTGTTGGTGTTTTTCAATGTTGAGGTTGTTGTTGAATTTGTTGGTGTTTTTCATTGTTGAGTTTTTTGTTGTTTTTCAATGTTGAGGTTGTTGTTGAATTTGTTGGTGTTTTTCAATGTTGAGGTTGTTGTTGTTTTTCAATGTTGAGGTTGTTGTTGAATTTGTTGGTGCTTTTCAATGTTGAGATTGTTGTTGAATTTGTTGGTGTTTTTCAATGTTGAGGTTGTTGTTGTTTTTCAATGTTGAGGTTGTTGTTGAATTTGTTGGTGTTTTTCAATGTTGAGTTTGTTGTTGAATTTGTTGGTGTTTTTCAATTTCGAGGTTGTTGTTGAATTTGTTAGTGTTTTTCAATGTTGAGGTTGTTGTTGAATTTGTTGGTGTTTTTCAATGTTGAGGTTGTTGTTGAATTTGTTGGTGTTTTTCAATGTTGAGGTTGTTGTTGTTTTTCAATTTTGAGGTTGTTGTTGAATTTGTTGGTGTTTTTCAATGTTTAGTTTGTTGTTGTTTTTCAATGTTGAGGTTGTTGTTGAATTTGTTGGTGTTTTTCAATGTTGAGGTTGTTGTTGTTTTTCAATGTTGAGGTTGTTGTTGAATTTGTTGGTGTTTTTCAATGTTGAGGTTGTTGTTGTTTTTCAATGTTGAGGTTGTTGTTGAATTTGTTGGTGTTTTTCAATTTCGAGGTTGTTGTTGAATTTGTTGGGGGTTTTCAATGTTGAAGTTGTTGTTGAATTTGTTGGTGTTTTTCAATGTTTAGTTTGTTGTTGTTTTTCAATGTTGAGGTTGTTGTTGAATTTGTTGGTGTTTTTCAATGTTGAGGTTGTTGTTGTTTTTCAATGTTGAGGTTATTGTTGAATTTGTTGGTGTTTTTCAATGTTGAGGTTTTGTTGTTTTTCAATGTTGAGGTTGTTGTTGAATTTGTTCGTGTTTTTCAATGTTGAGTTTGTTGTTGTTTTTCAATGTTGAGGTTGTTGTTGAATTTGTTGGTGTTTTTCAATGTTGAGGTTGTTGTTGTTTTTCAATGTTGAGGTTGTTGTTGAATTTGTTGGTGTTTTTCAAAGTTGAGGTTGTTGTTGTTTTTCAATGTTGAGGTTGTTGTTGAATTTGTTGCGTTTTTCAATGTTGAGGTTGTTGTTGAATTTGTTAGTGTTTTTCAATGATGAGGTTGTTGTTGTTTTTCAATGTTGAGGTTGTTGAGTTTCTGGGTATTTTTCAATCTTGAGTTTGTTGTTGAATTTGTTGGTGTTTTTCAATGTTGAGGTTGTTGTTGAATTTGTTGGTGTTTTTCAATGTTGAGGTTGTTGTTATTTTTCAATGTTGAGGTTGTTGTTGAGTTTGTTGGTGTTTTTCAATGTTGATGTTGTTGTTGAATTTGTTGTTGTTTTTCAATGTTGATGTTGTTGTTGAATTTGTTGCTGTTTTTCAATGTTGAGTTTTTTTGTTGAATTTGTTGGTGTTTTTCCATGATGAGGTTGTTGTTGAATTTGTTGGTGTTTTTCTATGTTGAATTTTTTGTTGAATTTGTTGGTGTTTTTCAATGTTGAGGTTGTTGTTTTTCAATGTTGAAGTTGTTGTTGAATTTGTTGGCGTTTTTAAATGTTGAGGTTGTTGTTGAATTTGTTGGTGTTTTCAATGTTGAGGTTTTTGTTGAATTTGTTGGTGTTTTTCAATGTTGAGGTTGTTGTTGTTTTTCAATGTTGAGGTTGTTGTTGAATTTGATGGTGTTTTTCAATGTCGAGGTTGTTGTTGAATTTGTTGGTGTTTTTCAATGTTGAAGTTGTTGTTGAATTTGTTGGTGTTTTTCAATGTTGAGGTTGTTGCTGTTTTTCAGTGTTGAGGTTGTTGTTGAATTTGATGGTGTTTTTCAATGTCGAGGTTGTTGTTGAATTTGATGGTGTTTTTTCAATGTTGAGGTTGTTGTTGAATTTGTTGGTATTTTTCAATTTTGAGGTTGTTGTTGAATTTGTTGCTGTTTTTCAATGTTGAGGTTGTTGTTGAATTTGTTGGTGTTTTTAAATGTTGAGGTTGTTGTTGTTTTTCAATGTTGAGGTTGTTGAATTTGTTGGTGATTTTCACTGTTGAGGTTGTTGTTATTTTTCAATGTTGAGGTTGTTGTTGAGTTTGTTGGTGTTGTTCAATGTTGAGGTTGTTGTTGAATTTGTTGGTGTTTTTCAATCTTGAGTTTGTTGTTGAATTTGTTGGTGTTTTTCAATGTTGAGGTTGTTGTTGAATTTGTTGGTGTTTTTCAATGTTGAGGTTGTTGTTATTTTTCAATGTTGAGGTTGTTGTTGAGTTTGTTGGTGTTTTTCAATGTTGATGTTGTTGTTGAATTTGTTGTTGTTTTTCAATGTTGATGTTGTTGTTGAATTTGTTGCTGTTTTTGAATGTTGAGGTTGTTGTTGAATTTGTTGGTGTTTTTCCATGATGAGGTTGTTGTTGAATTTGTTGGTGTTTTTCTATGTTGAATTTTTTGTTGAATTTGTTGGTGTTTTTCAATGTTGAGGTTGTTGTTGTTTTTCAATGTTGAGGTTGTTGTTGAATTTGATGGTGTTTTTCAATGTCGAGGTTGTTGTTGAATTTGTTGGTGTTTTTCAATGTTGAAGTTGTTGTTGAATTTGTTGGTGTTTTTCAATGTTGAGGTTGTTGCTGTTTTTCAATGTTGAGGTTGTTGTTGAATTTGATGGTGTTTTTCAATGTCGAGGTTGTTGTTGAATTTGTTGGTGTTTTTCAATGTTGAGGTTGTTGTTGAATTTGTTGGTATTTTTCAATGTTGAGGTTGTTGTTGAATTTGTTGCTGTTTTTCAATGTTGAGGTTGTTGTTATTTTTCAATGTTGAGGTTGTTGTTGAGTTTGTTGGTGTTTTTCAATGTTGAGGTTGTTGTTGAATTTGTTGGTGTTTTTCAATGTTGAGGTTGTTGTTGAATTTGTTGGTGTTTTTCAATGTTGAGGTTGTTGTTGTTTTTAAATGTTGAGGTTGATTTTGAATTTGTTGGTGTTTTTTCAATTTTGAGGTTGTTGGTGTTTTTCAATGTTGAGGTTGATTTTGAATTTGAGGGTGTTTTTCAATGTCGAGGTTGTTGTTGAATTTTTTGGTGTTTTTCAATGTGGAGGTTGTTGTTGTTTTTCAATGTTGAGGTTGTTGTTGAATTTGTTGGTGTTTTTCTATGTTGAGATTGTTGTTGTTTTTCAATGTTGAGGTTGTTGATGAATTTGTTGGTGTTTTTAAATCTTGAGGTTGTTGTTGAATTTGCTGGTGTTTTGCAATGTTGAGGTTGTTGTTGCTTTTCAATGTTGAGGTTGTTGTTGAATTTGTTGGTGTATTTCAATGTTGAGGTTGTTGTTGTTTTTCAATGTTGAGGTTGTTGTTGTATTTGTTGGTGTTTTTCAATTTCGAGGTTGTTGTTGAATTTGTTGGTGTTTTTCAATTTTGAAGTTCTTGTTGAATTTGTTGGTGTTTTTCAATGTTTAGGTTGTTGTTGTTTTTCAATGTTGAGGTTGTTGTTGAATTTGTTGGTGTTTTTCAATGTTTAGGTTGTTGTTGTTTTTCAATGTTGATGTTGTTGTTGAATTTTGTGGTGTTTTTCAACGTTGAGGTTGTTGTTGAATTTGTTGGTGTTTTTCAATGTTGAGGTTGTTGTTGTTTTTCAATGTTGAGGTTGTTGTTGAATTTGTTGGTGCTTTTCAATGTTGAGATTGTTGTTGAATTTGTTGGTGTTTTTCAATGTTGAGGATGTTGTTGTTTTTCAATGTTGAGGTTGTTGTTGAATTTGTTGGTGTTTTTCAATGTTGAGTTTGTTGTTGAATTTGTTGGTGTTTTTCAATTTCGAGGTTGTTGTTGAATTTGTTAGTGTTTTTCAATGTTGAGGTTGTTGTTGAATTTGTTGGTGTTTTTCAATGTTCAGGTTGTTGTTGAATTTGTTGGTGTTTTTCAATGTTGAGGTTGTTGTTGTTTTTCAATGTTGAGGTTGTCGTTGAATTTGTTGGTCTTTTTCAATGTTTAGTTTGTTGTTGTTTTTCAATGTTGAGGTTGTTGTTGAATTTGTTGGTGTTTTTCAATGTAGAGGTTGTTGTTGTTTTTCAATTTTGAGGTTGTTGTTGAATTTGTTGGTGTTTTTCAATGTTGAGGTTGTTGTTGATTTTCAATGTTGAGGTTGTTGTTGAATTTGTTGGTGTTTTTCAATTTCGAGGTTGTTGTTGAATTTTTTGGTGTTTTTCAATGTTGAAGTTGTTGTTGAATTTGTTGGTGTTTTTCAATGTTGAGGTTGTTGTTGTTTTTCAATGTTGAGGTTGTTGTTGAATTTGTTGGTGTTTTTCAAAGTTGAGGTTGTTGTTGTTTTTCAATGCTGAGGTTGTTGTTGAATTTGTTGGTGTTTTTCAATGTTGAGGTTGTTGTTGAATTTGTTGGTGTTTTTCAATGTTGAGGTTGTTGTTGTTTTTTAATGTTGAGGTTGTTGTTGAATTTGTTGGTGTTTTTCAATGTTGAGGTTGTTGTTGAATTTGTTGGTGTTTTTCAATGTTGAGGTTGTTGTTGTTTTTCAATGTTGAGGTTGTTGTTGAATTTGTTGGTGTTTTTCAATGTTGAGATTGTTGTTGAATTTGTTGGTGTTTTTCAATGTTGAGGTTGTTGTTGTTTTTCAATGTTGAGGTTGTTGTTGAATTTGTAGGTGTTTTTCAATGTTGAGTTTGTTGTTGAATTTGTTGGTGTTTTTCAATTTCGAGGTTGTTGTTGAATTTGTTAGTGTTTTTCAATGTTGAGGTTGTTGTTGAATTTGTTGGTGTTTTTCAATGCTGAGGTTGTTGTTGAATTTGTTGGTGTTTTTCAATGTTGAGGTTGTTGTTGTTTTTCAATGTTGAGGCTGTTGTTGAATTTGTTGGTGTTTTTCAATGTTTAGTTTGTTGTTGTTTTTCAATGTTGAGGTTGTTGTTGAATTTGTTGGTGTTTTTCAATGTTGAGGTTGTTGTTGAATTTGTTGGTGTTTTTCATTGTTGAGTTTTTTGTTGTTTTTCAATGTTGAGGTTGTTGTTGAATTTGTTGGTGTTTTTCAATGTTGAGGTTGTTGTTGTTTTTCAATGTTGAGGTTGTTGTTGAATTTGTTGGTGCTTTTCAATGTTGAGATTGTTGTTGAATTTGTTGGTGTTTTTCAATGTTGAGGTTGTTGTTGTTTTTCAATGTTGAGGTTGTTGTTGAATTTGTTGGTGTTTTTCAATGTTGAGTTTGTTGTTGAATTTGTTGGTGTTTTTCAATTTCGAGGTTGTTGTTGAATTTGTTAGTGTTTTTCAATGTTGAGGTTGTTGTTGAATTTGTTGGTGTTTTTCAATGTTGAGGTTGTTGTTGAATTTGTTGGTGTTTTTCAATGTTGAGGTTGTTGTTGTTTTTCAATTTTGAGGTTGTTGTTGAATTTGTTGGTGTTTTTCAATGTTTAGTTTGTTGTTGTTTTTCAATGTTGAGGTTGTTGTTGAATTTGTTGGTGTTTTTCAATGTTGAGGTTGTTGTTGTTTTTCAATGTTGAGGTTGTTGTTGAATTTGTTGGTGTTTTTCAATGTTGAGGTTGTTGTTGTTTTTCAATGTTGAGGTTGTTGTTGAATTTGTTGGTGTTTTTCAATTTCGAGGTTGTTGTTGAATTTGTTGGGGGTTTTCAATGTTGAAGTTGTTGTTGAATTTGTTGGTGTTTTTCAATGTTTAGTTTGTTGTTGTTTTTCAATGTTGAGGTTGTTGTTGAATTTGTTGGTGTTTTTCAATGTTGAGGTTGTTGTTGTTTTTCAATGTTGAGGTTATTGTTGAATTTGTTGGTGTTTTTCAATGTTGAGGTTTTGTTGTTTTTCAATGTTGAGGTTGTTGTTGAATTTGTTCGTGTTTTTCAATGTTGAGTTTGTTGTTGTTTTTCAATGTTGAGGTTGTTGTTGAATTTGTTGGTGTTTTTCAATGTTGAGGTTGTTGTTGTTTTTCAATGTTGAGGTTGTTGTTGAATTTGTTGGTGTTTTTCAAAGTTGAGGTTGTTGTTGTTTTTCAATGTTGAGGTTGTTGTTGAATTTGTTGCGTTTTTCAATGTTGAGGTTGTTGTTGAATTTGTTAGTGTTTTTCAATGATGAGGTTGTTGTTGTTTTTCAATGTTGAGGTTGTTGAGTTTCTGGGTATTTTTCAATCTTGAGTTTGTTGTTGAATTTGTTGGTGTTTTTCAATGTTGAGGTTGTTGTTGAATTTGTTGGTGTTTTTCAATGTTGAGGTTGTTGTTATTTTTCAATGTTGAGGTTGTTGTTGAGTTTGTTGGTGTTTTTCAATGTTGATGTTGTTGTTGAATTTGTTGTTGTTTTTCAATGTTGATGTTGTTGTTGAATTTGTTGCTGTTTTTCAATGTTGAGTTTTTTTGTTGAATTTGTTGGTGTTTTTCCATGATGAGGTTGTTGTTGAATTTGTTGGTGTTTTTCTATGTTGAATTTTTTGTTGAATTTGTTGGTGTTTTTCAATGTTGAGGTTGTTGTTTTTCAATGTTGAAGTTGTTGTTGAATTTGTTGGCGTTTTTAAATGTTGAGGTTGTTGTTGAATTTGTTGGTGTTTTCAATGTTGAGGTTTTTGTTGTTTTTCAATGTTGAGGCTGTTGTTGAATTTGTTGGTGTTTTTCAATGTTTAGTTTGTTGTTGTTTTTCAATGTTGAGGTTGTTGTTGAATTTGTTGGTGTTTTTCAATGTTGAGGTTGTTGTTGAATTTGTTGGTGTTTTTCATTGTTGAGTTTTTTGTTGTTTTTCAATGTTGAGGTTGTTGTTGAATTTGTTGGTGTTTTTCAATGTTGAGGTTGTTGTTGTTTTTCAATGTTGAGGTTGTTGTTGAATTTGTTGGTGCTTTTCAATGTTGAGATTGTTGTTGAATTTGTTGGTGTTTTTCAATGTTGAGGTTGTTGTTGTTTTTCAATGTTGAGGTTGTTGTTGAATTTGTTGGTGTTTTTCAATGTTGAGTTTGTTGTTGAATTTGTTGGTGTTTTTCAATTTCGAGGTTGTTGTTGAATTTGTTAGTGTTTTTCAATGTTGAGGTTGTTGTTGAATTTGTTGGTGTTTTTCAATGTTGAGGTTGTTGTTGAATTTGTTGGTGTTTTTCAATGTTGAGGTTGTTGTTGTTTTTCAATTTTGAGGTTGTTGTTGAATTTGTTGGTGTTTTTCAATGTTTAGTTTGTTGTTGTTTTTCAATGTTGAGGTTGTTGTTGAATTTGTTGGTGTTTTTCAATGTTGAGGTTGTTGTTGTTTTTCAATGTTGAGGTTGTTGTTGAATTTGTTGGTGTTTTTCAATGTTGAGGTTGTTGTTGTTTTTCAATGTTGAGGTTGTTGTTGAATTTGTTGGTGTTTTTCAATTTCGAGGTTGTTGTTGAATTTGTTGGGGGTTTTCAATGTTGAAGTTGTTGTTGAATTTGTTGGTGTTTTTCAATGTTTAGTTTGTTGTTGTTTTTCAATGTTGAGGTTGTTGTTGAATTTGTTGGTGTTTTTCAATGTTGAGGTTGTTGTTGTTTTTCAATGTTGAGGTTATTGTTGAATTTGTTGGTGTTTTTCAATGTTGAGGTTTTGTTGTTTTTCAATGTTGAGGTTGTTGTTGAATTTGTTCGTGTTTTTCAATGTTGAGTTTGTTGTTGTTTTTCAATGTTGAGGTTGTTGTTGAATTTGTTGGTGTTTTTCAATGTTGAGGTTGTTGTTGTTTTTCAATGTTGAGGTTGTTGTTGAATTTGTTGGTGTTTTTCAATTTCGAGGTTGTTGTTGAATTTGTTGGGGGTTTTCAATGTTGAAGTTGTTGTTGAATTTGTTGGTGTTTTTCAATGTTTAGTTTGTTGTTGTTTTTCAATGTTGAGGTTGTTGTTGAATTTGTTGGTGTTTTTCAATGTTGAGGTTGTTGTTGTTTTTCAATGTTGAGGTTATTGTTGAATTTGTTGGTGTTTTTCAATGTTGAGGTTTTGTTGTTTTTCAATGTTGAGGTTGTTGTTGAATTTGTTCGTGTTTTTCAATGTTGAGTTTGTTGTTGTTTTTCAATGTTGAGGTTGTTGTTGAATTTGTTGGTGTTTTTCAATGTTGAGGTTGTTGTTGTTTTTCAATGTTGAGGTTGTTGTTGAATTTGTTGGTGTTTTTCAAAGTTGAGGTTGTTGTTGTTTTTCAATGTTGAGGTTGTTGTTGAATTTGTTGCGTTTTTCAATGTTGAGGTTGTTGTTGAATTTGTTAGTGTTTTTCAATGATGAGGTTGTTGTTGTTTTTCAATGTTGAGGTTGTTGAGTTTCTGGGTATTTTTCAATCTTGAGTTTGTTGTTGAATTTGTTGGTGTTTTTCAATGTTGAGGTTGTTGTTGAATTTGTTGGTGTTTTTCAATGTTGAGGTTGTTGTTATTTTTCAATGTTGAGGTTGTTGTTGAGTTTGTTGGTGTTTTTCAATGTTGATGTTGTTGTTGAATTTGTTGTTGTTTTTCAATGTTGATGTTGTTGTTGAATTTGTTGCTGTTTTTCAATGTTGAGTTTTTTTGTTGAATTTGTTGGTGTTTTTCCATGATGAGGTTGTTGTTGAATTTGTTGGTGTTTTTCTATGTTGAATTTTTTGTTGAATTTGTTGGTGTTTTTCAATGTTGAGGTTGTTGTTTTTCAATGTTGAAGTTGTTGTTGAATTTGTTGGCGTTTTTAAATGTTGAGGTTGTTGTTGAATTTGTTGGTGTTTTCAATGTTGAGGTTTTTGTTGTTTTTCAATGTTGAGGCTGTTGTTGAATTTGTTGGTGTTTTTCAATGTTTAGTTTGTTGTTGTTTTTCAATGTTGAGGTTGTTGTTGAATTTGTTGGTGTTTTTCAATGTTGAGGTTGTTGTTGAATTTGTTGGTGTTTTTCATTGTTGAGTTTTTTGTTGTTTTTCAATGTTGAGGTTGTTGTTGAATTTGTTGGTGTTTTTCAATGTTGAGGTTGTTGTTGTTTTTCAATGTTGAGGTTGTTGTTGAATTTGTTGGTGCTTTTCAATGTTGAGATTGTTGTTGAATTTGTTGGTGTTTTTCAATGTTGAGGTTGTTGTTGTTTTTCAATGTTGAGGTTGTTGTTGAATTTGTTGGTGTTTTTCAATGTTGAGTTTGTTGTTGAATTTGTTGGTGTTTTTCAATTTCGAGGTTGTTGTTGAATTTGTTAGTGTTTTTCAATGTTGAGGTTGTTGTTGAATTTGTTGGTGTTTTTCAATGTTGAGGTTGTTGTTGAATTTGTTGGTGTTTTTCAATGTTGAGGTTGTTGTTGTTTTTCAATTTTGAGGTTGTTGTTGAATTTGTTGGTGTTTTTCAATGTTTAGTTTGTTGTTGTTTTTCAATGTTGAGGTTGTTGTTGAATTTGTTGGTGTTTTTCAATGTTGAGGTTGTTGTTGTTTTTCAATGTTGAGGTTGTTGTTGAATTTGTTGGTGTTTTTCAATGTTGAGGTTGTTGTTGTTTTTCAATGTTGAGGTTGTTGTTGAATTTGTTGGTGTTTTTCAATTTCGAGGTTGTTGTTGAATTTGTTGGGGGTTTTCAATGTTGAAGTTGTTGTTGAATTTGTTGGTGTTTTTCAATGTTTAGTTTGTTGTTGTTTTTCAATGTTGAGGTTGTTGTTGAAATTGTTGGTGTTTTTCAATGTTGAGGTTGTTGTTGTTTTTCAATGTTGAGGTTATTGTTGAATTTGTTGGTGTTTTTCAATGTTGAGGTTTTGTTGTTTTTCAATGTTGAGGTTGTTGTTGAATTTGTTCGTGTTTTTCAATGTTGAGTTTGTTGTTGTTTTTCAATGTTGAGGTTGTTGTTGAATTTGTTGGTGTTTTTCAATGTTGAGGTTGTTGTTGTTTTTCAATGTTGAGGTTGTTGTTGAATTTGTTGGTGTTTTTCAAAGTTGAGGTTGTTGTTGTTTTTCAATGTTGAGGTTGTTGTTGAATTTGTTGCGTTTTTCAATGTTGAGGTTGTTGTTGAATTTGTTAGTGTTTTTCAATGATGAGGTTGTTGTTGTTTTTCAATGTTGAGGTTGTTGAGTTTCTGGGTATTTTTCAATCTTGAGTTTGTTGTTGAATTTGTTGGTGTTTTTCAATGTTGAGGTTGTTGTTGAATTTGTTGGTGTTTTTCAATGTTGAGGTTGTTGTTATTTTTCAATGTTGAGGTTGTTGTTGAGTTTGTTGGTGTTTTTCAATGTTGATGTTGTTGTTGAATTTGTTGTTGTTTTTCAATGTTGATGTTGTTGTTGAATTTGTTGCTGTTTTTCAATGTTGAGTTTTTTTGTTGAATTTGTTGGTGTTTTTCCATGATGAGGTTGTTGTTGAATTTGTTGGTGTTTTTCTATGTTGAATTTTTTGTTGAATTTGTTGGTGTTTTTCAATGTTGAGGTTGTTGTTTTTCAATGTTGAAGTTGTTGTTGAATTTGTTGGCGTTTTTAAATGTTGAGGTTGTTGTTGAATTTGTTGGTGTTTTCAATGTTGAGGTTTTTGTTGAATTTGTTGGTGTTTTTCAATGTTGAGGTTGTTGTTGTTTTTCAATGTTGAGGTTGTTGTTGAATTTGATGGTGTTTTTCAATGTCGAGGTTGTTGTTGAATTTGTTGGTGTTTTTCAATGTTGAAGTTGTTGTTGAATTTGTTGGTGTTTTTCAATGTTGAGGTTGTTGCTGTTTTTCAGTGTTGAGGTTGTTGTTGAATTTGATGGTGTTTTTCAATGTCGAGGTTGTTGTTGAATTTGATGGTGTTTTTTCAATGTTGAGGTTGTTGTTGAATTTGTTGGTATTTTTCAATTTTGAGGTTGTTGTTGAATTTGTTGCTGTTTTTCAATGTTGAGGTTGTTGTTGAATTTGTTGGTGTTTTTAAATGTTGAGGTTGTTGTTGTTTTTCAATGTTGAGGTTGTTGAATTTGTTGGTGATTTTCACTGTTGAGGTTGTTGTTATTTTTCAATGTTGAGGTTGTTGTTGAGTTTGTTGGTGTTGTTCAATGTTGAGGTTGTTGTTGAATTTGTTGGTGTTTTTCAATGTTGAGGTTGTTGTTGAATTTGTTGGTGTTTTTCAATGTTGAGGTTGTTGTTGTTTTTAAATGTTGAGGTTGATTTTGAATTTGTTGGTGTTTTTTCAATTTTGAGGTTGTTGGTGTTTTTCAATGTTGAGGTTGATTTTGAATTTGAGGGTGTTTTTCAATGTCGAGGTTGTTGTTGAATTTTTTGGTGTTTTTCAATGTGGAGGTTGTTGTTGTTTTTCAATGTTGAGGTTGTTGTTGAACTTGTTGGTGTTTTTCAATGTTGAGATTGTTGTTGTTTTTCAATGTTGAGGTTGTTGTTGAATTTGTTGGTGTTTTTAAATCTTGAGGTTGTTGTTGAATTTGCTGGATTTTTGCAATGTTGAGGTTGTTGTTGCTTTTCAATGTTGAGGTTGTTGTTGAATTTGTTGGTGTATTTCAATGTTGAGGTTGTTGTTGTTTTTCAATGTTGAGGTTGTTGTTGTATTTGTTGGTGTTTTTCAATTTCGAGGTTGTTGTTGAATTTGTTGGTGTTTTTCACTTTTGAAGTTCTTGTTGAATTTGTTGGTGTTTTTCAATGTTTAGGTTGTTGTTGTTTTTCAATGTTGAGGTTGTTGTTGAATTTGTTGGTGTTTTTCAATGTTTAGGTTGTTGTTGTTTTTCAATGTTGATGTTGTTGTTGAATTTTGTGGTGTTTTTCAACGTTGAGGTTGTTGTTGAATTTGTTGGTGTTTTTCAATGTTGAGGTTGTTGTTGTTTTTTAATGTTGAGGTTGTTGTTGAATTTGTTGGTGTTTTTCAATGTTGAGTTTTTTGTTGTTTTTCAATGTTGAGGTTGTTGTTGAATTTGTTGGTGTTTTTCAATGTTGAGGTTGTTGTTGTTTTTCTATGTTGAGGTTGTTGTTGAATTTGTTGGTGCTATTCAATGTTGAGATTGTTGTTGAATTTGTTGGTGTTTTTCAATGTTGAGGATGTTGTTGTTTTTCAATGTTGAGGTTGTTGTTGAATTTGTTGGTGTTTTTCAATGTTGAGTTTGTTGTTGAATTTGTTGGTGTTTTTCAATTTCGAGGTTGTTGTTGAATTTGTTAGTGTTTTTCAATGTTGAGGTTGTTGTTGAATTTGTTGGTGTTTTTCAATGTTGAGGTTGTTGTTGAATTTGTTGGTGTTTTTCAATGTTGAGGTTGTTGTTGTTTTTCAATGTTGAGGTTGTCGTTGAATTTGTTGGTCTTTTTCAATGTTTAGTTTGTTGTTGTTTTTCAATGTTGAGGTTGTTGTTGAATTTGTTGGTGTTTTTCAATGTTGAGGTTGTTGTTGATTTTCAATGTTGAGGTTGTTGTTGAATTTGTTGGTGTTTTTCAATTTCGAGGTTGTTGTTGAATTTTTTGGTGTTTTTCAATGTTGAAGTTGTTGTTGAATTTGTTGGTGTTTTTCAATGTTGAGGTTGTTGTTGTTTTTCAATGTTGAGGTTGTTGTTGAATTTGTTGGTGTTTTTCAATGTTGAGGTTGTTGTTGTTTTTCAATGCTGAGGTTGTTGTTGAATTTGTTGGTGTTTTTCAATGTTGAGGTTGTTGTTGAATTTGTTGGTGTTTTTCAATGTTGAGGTTGTTGTTGAATTTGTTGGTGTTTTTCAATGTTGAGGTTGTTGTTGTTTTTTAATGTTGAGGTTGTTGTTGAATTTGTTGGTGTTTTTCAATGTTGAGATTGTTGTTGAATTTGTTGGTGTTTTTCAATGTTCAGGTTGTTGTTGTTTTTCAATGTTGAGGTTGTTGTTGAATTTCTAGGTGTTTTTCAATGTTGAGTTTGTTGTTGAATTTGTTGGTGTTTTTCAATTTCGAGGTTGTTGTTGAATTTGTTAGTGTTTTTCAATGTTGAGGTTGTTGTTGAATTTGTTGGTGTTTTTCAATGCTGAGGTTGTTGTTGAATTTGTTGGTGTTTTTCAATGTTGAGGTTGTTGTTGTTTGTCAATGTTGAGGCTGTTGTTGAATTTGTTGGTGTTTTTCAATGTTTAGTTTGTTGTTGTTTTTCAATGTTGAGGTTGTTGTTGAATTTGTTGGTGTTTTTCAATGTTGAGGTTGTTGTTGTTTTTCAATTTTGAGGTTGTTTTTGAATTTGTTGGTGTTTTTCAATGCTGAGGTTGTTGTTGTTTTTCAATGTTGAGGTTGTTGTTGAATTTGTTGGTGTTTTTCAATTTCGAGGTTGTTGTTGAATTTGTTGGTGTTTTTCAATGTTGAAGTTGTTGTTGAATTTGTTGGTGTTTTTCAATGTTGAGGTTGTTGTTGTTTTTCAATGTTGAGGTTGTTGTTGAATTTGTTGGTGTTTTTCAATGTTAAGGTTGTTCTTGTTTTTCAATTCTGAGGTTGTTGTTGAATTTGTTGGTGTTTTTCAATGTTGAGGTTGTTGTTGAATTTGTTGGTGTTTTTCAATGTTGAGGTTGTTGTTGTTTTTCAATGTTGAGGTTGTTGTTGAATTTGTTGGTGTTTTTCAATGTTGAGGTTGTATTTGTTTTTCAATGTTGAGGTTGTTGTTGAATTTGTTGGTGTTTTTCAATTTCGAGGTTGTTGTTGAATTTGTTTGTGTTTTTCAATGTTGAGGTTGTTGTTGTTTTTCAATGTTGAGGTTATTGTTGAATTTGTTGGTGTTTTTCAATGTTGAGTTTGTTGTTGTTTTTCAATGTTGAGGTTGTTGTTGAATTTGTTGCTGTTTTCAATGTTGAGGTTGTTGTTGTTCTTCAATGTTGAGGTTGTTGTTGAATTTGTTGGTGTTTTTCAATGTTGAGGTTGTTGTTATTTTTCAAAGTTTAGGTTGTTGTTGAGTTTGTTGGTGTTTTTCAATGTTGATGTTGTTGTTGAATTTGTTGTTGTTTTTCAATGTTGATGTTGTTGTTGAATTTGTTGGTGTTTTTCAATGTTGAGGTTGTTGTTTTTCAATGTTGAAGTTGTTGTTGAATTTGTTGGCGTTTTTAAATGTTGAGGTTGTTGTTGAATTTGTTGGTGTTTTCAATGTTGAGGTTTTTGTTGAATTTGTTGGTGTTTTTCAATGTTGAGGTTGTTGTTGTTTTTCAATGTTGAGGTTGTTGTTGAATTTGATGGTGTTTTTCAATGTCGAGGTTGTTGTTGAATTTGTTGGTGTTTTTCAATGTTGAAGTTGTTGTTGAATTTGTTGGTGTTTTTCAATGTTGAGGATGTTGTTGTTTTTCAATGTTGAGGTTATTGTTGAATTTGTTGGTGTTTTTCAATGTTGAGTTTGTTGTTGTTTTTCAATGTTGAGGTTGTTGTTGAATTTGTTGCTGTTTTTCAATGTTGAGGTTGTTGTTCTTCTTCAATGTTGAGGTTGTTGTTGAATTTGTTGGTGTTTTTCAATGTTGAGGTTGTTGTTGAATTTGTTGGTGTTTTTCAATGTTGAGGTTGTTGTTATTTTTCAATGTTGAGGTTGTTGTTGAGTTTGTTGGTGTTTTTCAATGTTGATGTTGTTGTTGAATTTGTTGTTGCTTTTCAATGTTGATGTTGCTGTTGAATTTGTTGCTGTTTTTCAATGTTGAGGTTGTTGTTGAATTTGTTGGTGTTTTTCCATGATGAGGTTGTTGTTGTTTTTCAAAGTTGAGGTTGTTGTGGAATTTGTTCGTGTTTTTCAATGTCGGGGTTGTTGTTGAATTTGTTGGTGTTTTTCTATGTTGAATTTTTTGTTGAATTTGCTGGTGTTTTTCAATGTTGAGGTTGTTGTTTTTCAATGTTGAAGTTGTTGTTGAATTTGTTGGCGTTTTTAAATGTTGAGGTTGTTGTTGAATTTGTTGGTGTTTTCAATGTTGAGGTTTTTGTTGAATTTGTTGGTGTTTTTCAATGTTGAGGTTGTTGTTGTTTTTCAATGTTGAGGTTGTTGTTGAATTTGATGGTGTTTTTCAATGTCGAGGTTGTTGTTGAATTTGTTGGTGTTTTTCAATGTTGAAGTTGTTGTTGAATTTGTTGGTGTTTTTCAATGTTGAGGTTGTTGCTGTTTTTCAATGTTGAGGTTGTTGTTGAATTTGATGGTGTTTTTCAATGTCGAGGTTGTTGTTGAATTTGTTGGTGTTTTTCAATGTTGAGGTTGTTGTTGAATTTGTTGGAATTTTTCAATGTTGAGGTTGTTGTTGAATTTGTTGGTGTTTTTCAATTTCGAGGTTGTTGTTGAATTTGTTAGTGTTTTTCAATGTTGAGGTTGTTGTTGAATTTGTTGGTGTTTTTCAATGTTGAGGTTGTTGTTGAATTTGTTGGTGTTTTTCAATGTTGAGGTTGTTGTTGTTTTTCAATTTTGAGGTTGTTGTTGAATTTGTTGGTGTTTTTCAATGTTTAGTTTGTTGTTGTTTTTCAATGTTGAGGTTGTTGTTGAATTTGTTGGTGTTTTTCAATGTTGAGGTTGTTGTTGTTTTTCAATGTTGAGGTTGTTGTTGAATTTGTTGGTGTTTTTCAATGTTGAGGTTGTTGTTGTTTTTCAATGTTGAGGTTGTTGTTGAATTTGTTGGTGTTTTTCAATTTCGAGGTTGTTGTTGAATTTGTTGGGGGTTTTCAATGTTGAAGTTGTTGTTGAATTTGTTGGTGTTTTTCAATGTTTAGTTTGTTGTTGTTTTTCAATGTTGAGGTTGTTGTTGAATTTGTTGGTGTTTTTCAATGTTGAGGTTGTTGTTGTTTTTCAATGTTGAGGTTATTGTTGAATTTGTTGGTGTTTTTCAATGTTGAGGTTTTGTTGTTTTTCAATGTTGAGGTTGTTGTTGAATTTGTTCGTGTTTTTCAATGTTGAGTTTGTTGTTGTTTTTCAATGTTGAGGTTGTTGTTGAATTTGTTGGTGTTTTTCAATGTTGAGGTTGTTGTTGTTTTTCAATGTTGAGGTTGTTGTTGAATTTGTTGGTGTTTTTCAAAGTTGAGGTTGTTGTTGTTTTTCAATGTTGAGGTTGTTGTTGAATTTGTTGCGTTTTTCAATGTTGAGGTTGTTGTTGAATTTGTTAGTGTTTTTCAATGATGAGGTTGTTGTTGTTTTTCAATGTTGAGGTTGTTGAGTTTGTGGGTGTTTTTCAATCTTGAGTTTGTTGTTGAATTTGTTGGTGTTTTTCAATGTTGAGGTTGTTGTTGAATTTGTTGGTGTTTTTCAATGTTGAGGTTGTTGTTATTTTTCAATGTTGAGGTTGTTGTTGAGTTTGTTGGTGTTTTTCAATGTTGATGTTGTTGTTGAATTTGTTGTTGTTTTTCAATGTTGATGTTGTTGTTGAATTTGTTGCTGTTTTTCAATGTTGAGTTTGTTGTTGAATTTGTTGGTGTTTTTCCATGATGAGGTTGTTGTTGAATTTGTTGGTGTTTTTCTATGTTGAATTTTTTGTTGAATTTGTTGGTGTTTTTCAATGTTGAGGTTGTTGTTTTTCAATGTTGAAGTTGTTGTTGAATTTGTTGGCGTTTTTAAATGTTGAGGTTGTTGTTGAATTTGTTGGTGTTTTCAATGTTGAGGTTTTTGTTGAATTTGTTGGTGTTTTTCAATGTTGAGGTTGTTGTTGTTTTTCAATGTTGAGGTTGTTGTTGAATTTGATGGTGTTTTTCAATGTCGAGGTTGTTGTTGAATTTGTTGGTGTTTTTCAATGTTGAAGTTGTTGTTGAATTTGTTGGTGTTTTTCAATGTTGAGGTTGTTGCTGTTTTTCAGTGTTGAGGTTGTTGTTGAATTTGATGGTGTTTTTCAATGTCGAGGTTGTTGTTGAATTTGATGGTGTTTTTTCAATGTTGAGGTTGTTGTTGAATTTGTTGGTATTTTTCAATTTTGAGGTTGTTGTTGAATTTGTTGCTGTTTTTCAATGTTGAGGTTGTTGTTGAATTTGTTGGTGTTTTTAAATGTTGAGGTTGTTGTTGTTTTTCAATGTTGAGGTTGTTGAATTTGTTGGTGATTTTCACTGTTGAGGTTGTTGTTATTTTTCAATGTTGAGGTTGTTGTTGAGTTTGTTGGTGTTGTTCAATGTTGAGGTTGTTGTTGAATTTGTTGGAGTTTTTCAATGTTGAGGTTGTTGTTGAATTTGTTGGTGTTTTTCAATGTTGAGGTTGTTGTTGTTTTTAAATGTTGAGGTTGATTTTGAATTTGTTGGTGTTTTTTCAATTTTGAGGTTGTTGGTGTTTTTCAATGTTGAGGTTGATTTTGAATTTGAGGGTGTTTTTCAATGTCGAGGTTGTTGTTGAATTTTTTGGTGTTTTTCAATGTGGAGGTTGTTGTTGTTTTTCAATGTTGAGGTTGTTGTTGAACTTGTTGGTGTTTTTCAATGTTGAGATTGTTGTTGTTTTTCAATGTTGAGGTTGTTGTTGAATTTGTTGGTGTTTTTAAATCTTGAGGTTGTTGTTGAATTTGCTGGATTTTTGCAATGTTGAGGTTGTTGTTGCTTTTCAATGTTGAGGTTGTTGTTGAATTTGTTGGTGTATTTCAATGTTGAGGTTGTTGTTGTTTTTCAATGTTGAGGTTGTTGTTGTATTTGTTGGTGTTTTTCAATTTTGAAGTTCTTGTTGAATTTGTTGGTGTTTTTCAATGTTTAGGTTGTTGTTGTTTTTCAATGTTGAGGTTGTTGTTGAATTTGTTGGTGTTTTTCAATGTTTAGGTTGTTGTTGTTTTTCAATGTTGATGTTGTTGTTGAATTTTGTGGTGTTTTTCAACGTTGAGGTTGTTGTTGAATTTGTTGGTGTTTTTCAATGTTGAGGTTGTTGTTGTTTTTCAATGTTGAGGTTGTTGTTGAATTTGTTGGTGTTTTTCAATGTTGAGTTTTTTGTTGTTTTTCAATGTTGAGGTTGTTGTTGAATTTGTTGGTGTTTTTCAATGTTGAGGTTGTTGTTGTTTTTCAATGTTGAGGTTGTTGTTGAATTTGTTGGTGCTTTTCAATGTTGAGATTGTTGTTGAATTTGTTGGTGTTTTTCAATGTTGAGGATGTTGTTGTTTTTCAATGTTGAGGTTGTTGTTGAATTTGTTGGTGTTTTTCAATGTTGAGTTTGTTGTTGAATTTGTTGGTGTTTTTCAATTTCGAGGTTGTTGTTGAATTTGTTAGTGTTTTTCAATGTTGAGGTTGTTGTTGAATTTGTTGGTGTTTTTCAATGTTGAGGTTGTTGTTGAATTTGTTGGTGTTTTTCAATGTTGAGGTTGTTGTTGTTTTTCAATGTTGAGGTTGTCGTTGAATTTGTTGGTCTTTTTCAATGTTTAGTTTGTTGTTGTTTTTGAATGTTGAGGTTGTTGTTGAATTTGTTGGTGTTTTTCAATGTAGAGGTTGTTGTTGTTTTTCAATTTTGAGGTTGTTGTTGAATTTGTTGGTGTTTTTCAATGTTGAGGTTGTTGTTGATTTTCAATGTTGAGGTTGTTGTTGAATTTGTTGGTGTTTTTCAATTTCGAGGTTGTTGTTGAATTTTTTGGTGTTTTTCAATGTTGAAGTTGTTGTTGAATTTGTTGGTGTTTTTCAATGTTGAGGTTGTTGTTGTTTTTCAATGTTGAGGTTGTTGTTGAATTTGTTGGTGTTTTTCAATGGTGAGGTTGTTGTTGTTTTTCAATGCTGAGGTTGTTGTTGAATTTGTTGGTGTTTTTCAATGTTGAGGTTGTTGTTGAATTTGTTGGTGTTTTTCAATGTTGAGGTTGTTGTTGTTTTTTAATGTTGAGGTTGTTGTTGAATTTGTTGGTGTTTTTCAATGTTGAGGTTGTTGTTGAATTTGTTGGTGTTTTTCAATGTTGAGGTTGTTGTTGTTTTTTAATGTTGAGGTTGTTGTTGAATTTGTTGGTGTTTTTCAATGTTGAGATTGTTGTTGAATTTGTTGGTGTTTTTCAATGTTGAGGTTGTTGTTGTTTTTCAATGTTGAGGTTGTTGTTGAATTTCTAGGTGTTTTTCAATGTTGAGTTTGTTGTTGAATTTGTTGGTGTTTTTCAATTTCGAGGTTGTTGTTGAATTTGTTAGTGTTTTTCAATGTTGAGGTTGTTGTTGAATTTGTTGGTGTTTTTCAATGCTGAGGTTGTTGTTGAATTTGTTGGTGTTTTTCAATGTTGAGGTTGTTGTTGTTTTTCAATGTTGAGGCTGTTGTTGAATTTGTTGGTGTTTTTCAATGTTTAGTTTGTTGTTGTTTTTCAATGTTGAGGTTGTTGTTGAATTTGTTGGTGTTTTTCAATGTTGAGGTTGTTGTTGTTTTTCAATTTTGAGGTTGTTTTTGAATTTGTTGGTGTTTTTCAATGCTGAGGTTGTTGTTGTTTTTCAATGTTGAGGTTGTTGTTGAATTTGTTGGTGTTTTTCAATTTCGAGGTTGTTGTTGAATTTGTTGGTGTTTTTCAATGTTGAAGTTGTTGTTGAATTTGTTGGTGTTTTTCAATGTTGAGGTTGTTGTTGTTTTTCAATGTTGAGGTTGTTGTTGAATTTGTTGGTGTTTTTCAATGTTGAGGTTGTTCTTGTTTTTCAATTCTGAGGTTGTTGTTGAATTTGTTGGTGTTTTTCAATGTTGAGGTTGTTGTTGAATTTGTTGGTGTTTTTCAATGTTGAGGTTGTATTTGTTTTTCAATGTTGAGGTTGTTGTTGAATTTGTTGGTGTTTTTCAATTTCGAGGTTGTTGTTGAATGTGTTTGTGTTTTTCAATGTTGAGGTTGTTGTTGTTTTTCAATGTTGAGGTTATTGTTGAATTTGTTGGTGTTTTTCAATGTTGAGTTTGTTGTTGTTTTTCAATGTTGAGGTTGTTGTTGAATTTGTTGCTGTTTTCAATGTTGAGGTTGTTGTTATTCTTCAATGTTGAGGTTGTTGTTGAATTTGTTGGTGTTTTTCAATGTTGATGTTGTTGTTGAATTTGTTGTTGTTTTTCAATGTTGATGTTGTTGTTGAATTTGTTGCTGTTTTTCAATGTTGAGGTTGTTGTTGAATTTGTTGGTGTTTTTCCATGATGAGGTTGTTGTTGTTTTTCAAAGTTGAGGTTGTTGTGGAATTTGTTGGTGTTTTTCAATGTCGGGGTTGTTGTTGAATTTGTTGGTGTTTTTCTATGTTGAATTTTTTGTTGAATTTGTTGGTGTTTTTCAATGTTGAGGTTGTTGTTTTTCAATGTTGAAGTTGTTGTTGAATTTGTTGGCGTTTTTAAATGTTGAGGTTGTTGTTGAATTTGTTGGTGTTTTCAATGTTGAGGTTTTTGTTGAATTTGTTGGTGTTTTTCAATGTTGAGGTTGTTGTTGTTTTTCAATGTTGAGGTTGTTGTTGAATTTGATGGTGTTTTTCAATGTCGAGGTTGTTGTTGAATTTGTTGGTGTTTTTCAATGTTGAAGTTGTTGTTGAATTTGTTGGTGTTTTTCAATGTTGAGGATGTTGTTGTTTTTCAATGTTGAGGTTATTGTTGAATTTGTTGGTGTTTTTCAATGTTGAGTTTGTTGTTGTTTTTCAATGTTGAGGTTGTTGTTGAATTTGTTGCTGTTTTTCAATGTTGAGGTTGTTGTTGTTCTTCAATGTTGAGGTTGTTGTTGAATTTGTTGGTGTTTTTCAATGTTGAGGTTGTTGTTGAATTTGTTGGTGTTTTTCAATGTTGAGGTTGTTGTTATTTTTCAATGTTGAGGTTGTTGTTGAGTTTGTTGGTGTTTTTCAATGTTGATGTTGTTGTTGAATTTGTTGTTGTTTTTCAATGTTGATGTTGTTGTTGAATTTGTTGCTGTTTTTCAATGTTGAGGTTGTTGTTGAATTTGTTGGTGTTTTTCCATGATGAGGTTGTTGTTGTTTTTCAAAGTTGAGGTTGTTGTTGAACTTGTTGGTGTTTTTCAATGTTGAGATTGTTGTTGTTTTTCAATGTTGAGGTTGTTGTTGAATTTGTTGGTGTTTTTAAATCTTGAGGTTGTTGTTGAATTTGCTGGATTTTTGCAATGTTGAGGTTGTTGTTGCTTTTCAATGTTGAGGTTGTTGTTGAATTTGTTGGTGTATTTCAATGTTGAGGTTGTTGTTGTTTTTCAATGTTGAGGTTGTTGTTGTATTTGTTGGTGTTTTTCAATTTTGAAGTTCTTGTTGAATTTGTTGGTGTTTTTCAATGTTTAGGTTGTTGTTGTTTTTCAATGTTGAGGTTGTTGTTGAATTTGTTGGTGTTTTTCAATGTTTAGGTTGTTGTTGTTTTTCAATGTTGATGTTGTTGTTGAATTTTGTGGTGTTTTTCAACGTTGAGGTTGTTGTTGAATTTGTTGGTGTTTTTCAATGTTGAGGTTGTTGTTGTTTTTCAATGTTGAGGTTGTTGTTGAATTTGTTGGTGTTTTTCAATGTTGAGTTTTTTGTTGTTTTTCAATGTTGAGGTTGTTGTTGAATTTGTTGGTGTTTTTCAATGTTGAGGTTGTTGTTGTTTTTCAATGTTGAGGTTGTTGTTGAATTTGTTGGTGCTTTTCAATGTTGAGATTGTTGTTGAATTTGTTGGTGTTTTTCAATGTTGAGGATGTTGTTGTTTTTCAATGTTGAGGTTGTTGTTGAATTTGTTGGTGTTTTTCAATGTTGAGTTTGTTGTTGAATTTGTTGGTGTTTTTCAATTTCGAGGTTGTTGTTGAATTTGTTAGTGTTTTTCAATGTTGAGGTTGTTGTTGAATTTGTTGGTGTTTTTCAATGTTGAGGTTGTTGTTGAATTTGTTGGTGTTTTTCAATGTTGAGGTTGTTGTTGTTTTTCAATGTTGAGGTTGTCGTTGAATTTGTTGGTCTTTTTCAATGTTTAGTTTGTTGTTGTTTTTCAATGTTGAGGTTGTTGTTGAATTTGTTGGTGTTTTTCAATGTAGAGGTTGTTGTTGTTTTTCAATTTTGAGGTTGTTGTTGAATTTGTTGGTGTTTTTCAATGTTGAGGTTGTTGTTGATTTTCAATGTTGAGGTTGTTGTTGAATTTGTTGGTGTTTTTCAATTTCGAGGTTGTTGTTGAATTTTTTGGTGTTTTTCAATGTTGAAGTTGTTGTTGAATTTGTTGGTGTTTTTCAATGTTGAGGTTGTTGTTGTTTTTCAATGTTGAGGTTGTTGTTGAATTTGTTGGTGTTTTTCAATGGTGAGGTTGTTGTTGTTTTTCAATGCTGAGGTTGTTGTTGAATTTGTTGGTGTTTTTCAATGTTGAGGTTGTTGTTGAATTTGTTGGTGTTTTTCAATGTTGAGGTTGTTGTTGTTTTTTAATGTTGAGGTTGTTGTTGAATTTGTTGGTGTTTTTCAATGTTGAGGTTGTTGTTGAATTTGTTGGTGTTTTTCAATGTTGAGGTTGTTGTTGTTTTTTAATGTTGAGGTTGTTGTTGAATTTGTTGGTGTTTTTCAATGTTGAGATTGTTGTTGAATTTGTTGGTGTTTTTCAATGTTGAGGTTGTTGTTGTTTTTCAATGTTGAGGTTGTTGTTGAATTTCTAGGTGTTTTTCAATGTTGAGTTTGTTGTTGAATTTGTTGGTGTTTTTCAATTTCGAGGTTGTTGTTGAATTTGTTAGTGTTTTTCAATGTTGAGGTTGTTGTTGAATTTGTTGGTGTTTTTCAATGCTGAGGTTGTTGTTGAATTTGTTGGTGTTTTTCAATGTTGAGGTTGTTGTTGTTTTTCAATGTTGAGGCTGTTGTTGAATTTGTTGGTGTTTTTCAATGTTTAGTTTGTTGTTGTTTTTCAATGTTGAGGTTGTTGTTGAATTTGTTGGTGTTTTTCAATGTTGAGGTTGTTGTTGTTTTTCAATTTTGAGGTTGTTTTTGAATTTGTTGGTGTTTTTCAATGCTGAGGTTGTTGTTGTTTTTCAATGTTGAGGTTGTTGTTGAATTTGTTGGTGTTTTTCAATTTCGAGGTTGTTGTTGAATTTGTTGGTGTTTTTCAATGTTGAAGTTGTTGTTGAATTTGTTGGTGTTTTTCAATGTTGAGGTTGTTGTTGTTTTTCAATGTTGAGGTTGTTGTTGAATTTGTTGGTGTTTTTCAATGTTGAGGTTGTTCTTGTTTTTCAATTCTGAGGTTGTTGTTGAATTTGTTGGTGTTTTTCAATGTTGAGGTTGTTGTTGAATTTGTTGGTGTTTTTCAATGTTGAGGTTGTATTTGTTTTTCAATGTTGAGGTTGTTGTTGAATTTGTTGGTGTTTTTCAATTTCGAGGTTGTTGTTGAATGTGTTTGTGTTTTTCAATGTTGAGGTTGTTGTTGTTTTTCAATGTTGAGGTTATTGTTGAATTTGTTGGTGTTTTTCAATGTTGAGTTTGTTGTTGTTTTTCAATGTTGAGGTTGTTGTTGAATTTGTTGCTGTTTTCAATGTTGAGGTTGTTGTTATTCTTCAATGTTGAGGTTGTTGTTGAATTTGTTGGTGTTTTTCAATGTTGAGGTTGTTGTTATTTTTCAAAGTTGAGGTTGTTGTTGAGTTTGTTGGTGTTTTTCAATGTTGATGTTGTTGTTGAATTTGTTGTTGTTTTTCAATGTTGATGTTGTTGTTGAATTTGTTGCTGTTTTTCAATGTTGAGGTTGTTGTTGAATTTGTTGGTGTTTTTCCATGATGAGGTTGTTGTTGTTTTTCAAAGTTGAGGTTGTTGTGGAATTTGTTGGTGTTTTTCAATGTCGGGGTTGTTGTTGAATTTGTTGGTGTTTTTCTATGTTGAATTTTTTGTTGAATTTGTTGGTGTTTTTCAATGTTGAGGTTGTTGTTTTTCAATGTTGAAGTTGTTGTTGAATTTGTTGGCGTTTTTAAATGTTGAGGTTGTTGTTGAATTTGTTGGTGTTTTCAATGTTGAGGTTTTTGTTGAATTTGTTGGTGTTTTTCAATGTTGAGGTTGTTGTTGTTTTTCAATGTTGAGGTTGTTGTTGAATTTGATGGTGTTTTTCAATGTCGAGGTTGTTGTTGAATTTGTTGGTGTTTTTCAATGTTGAAGTTGTTGTTGAATTTGTTGGTGTTTTTCAATGTTGAGGATGTTGTTGTTTTTCAATGTTGAGGTTATTGTTGAATTTGTTGGTGTTTTTCAATGTTGAGTTTGTTGTTGTTTTTCAATGTTGAGGTTGTTGTTGAATTTGTTGCTGTTTTTCAATGTTGAGGTTGTTGTTGTTCTTCAATGTTGAGGTTGTTGTTGAATTTGTTGGTGTTTTTCAATGTTGAGGTTGTTGTTGAATTTGTTGGTGTTTTTCAATGTTGAGGTTGTTGTTATTTTTCAATGTTGAGGTTGTTGTTGAGTTTGTTGGTGTTTTTCAATGTTGATGTTGTTGTTGAATTTGTTGTTGTTTTTCAATGTTGATGTTGTTGTTGAATTTGTTGCTGTTTTTCAATGTTGAGGTTGTTGTTGAATTTGTTGGTGTTTTTCCATGATGAGGTTGTTGTTGTTTTTCAAAGTTGAGGTTGTTGTGGAATTTGTTCGTGTTTTTCAATGTCGGGGTTGTTGTTGAATTTGTTGGTGTTTTTCTATGTTGAATTTTTTGTTGAATTTGCTGGTGTTTTTCAATGTTGAGGTTGTTGTTTTTCAATGTTGAAGTTGTTGTTGAATTTGTTGGCGTTTTTAAATGTTGAGGTTGTTGTTGAATTTGTTGGTGTTTTCAATGTTGAGGTTTTTGTTGAATTTGTTGGTGTTTTTCAATGTTGAGGTTGTTGTTGTTTTTCAATGTTGAGGTTGTTGTTGAATTTGATGGTGTTTTTCAATGTCGAGGTTGTTGTTGAATTTGTTGGTGTTTTTCAATGTTGAAGTTGTTGTTGAATTTGTTGCTGTTTTTCAATGTTGAGGTTGTTGTTGAATTTGATGGTGTTTTTCAATGTCGAGGTTGTTGTTGAATTTGTTGGTGTTTTTCAATGTTGAGGTTGTTGTTGAATTTGTTGGAATTTTTCAATGTTGAGGTTGTTGTTGAATTTGTTGGTGTTTTTCAATGTTGAGGTTGTTGTTATTTTTCAATGTTGAGGTTGTTGTTGAGTTTGTTGGTGTTTTTCAATGTTGAGGTTGTTGTTGAATTTGTTGGTGTTTTTCAATGTTGAGGTTGTTGTTGAATTTGTTGGTGTTTTTCAATGTTGAGGTTGTTGTTGTTTTTAAATGTTGCGGTTGATTTTGAATTTGTTGGTGTTTTTTCAATTTTGAGGTTGTTGGTGTTTTTCAATGTTGAGGTTGATTTTGAATTTGAGGGTGTTTTTCAATGTCGAGGTTGCTGTTGAATTTTTTGGTGTTTTTCAATGTGGAGGTTGTTGTTGTTTTTCAATGTTGAGGTTGTTGTTGAATTTGTTGGTGTTTTTCAATGTGGAGATTGTTGTTGTTTTTCAATGTTGAGGTTGTTGTTGAATTTGTTGGTGTTTTTAAATCTTGAGGTTGTTTTTGAATTTGCTGGTGTTTTGCAATGTTGAGGTTGTTGTTGTTTTTCAATGTTGAGGTTGTTGTTGAATTTGTTGGTGTATTTCAATGTTGAGGTTGTTGTTGTTTTTCAATGTTGAGGTTGTTGTTGAATTTGTTGGTGTTTTTCAATGTTGAGGTTGTATTTGTTTTTCAATGTTGAGGTTGTTGTTGAATTTGTTGGTGTTTTTCAATTTCGAGGTTGTTGTTGAATTTGTTTGTGTTTTTCAATGTTGAGGTTGTTGTTGTTTTTCAATGTTGAGGTTATTGTTGAATTTGTTGGTGTTTTTCAATGTTGAGGTTGTTGTTGTTTTTCAATGTTGAGGTTGTTGTTGAATTTGTTGCTGTTTTCAATGTTGAGGTTGTTGTTGTTCTTCAATGTTGAGGTTGTTGTTGAATTTGTTGGTGTTTTTCAATGTTGAGGTTGTTGTTATTTTTCAAAGTTGAGGTTGTTGTTGAGTTTGTTGGTGTTTTTCAATGTTGATGTTGTTGTTGAATTTGTTGTTGTTTTTCAATGTTGATGTTGTTGTTGAATTTGTTGCTGTTTTTCAATGTTGAGGTTGTTGTTGAATTTGTTGGTGTTTTTCCATGATGAGGTTGTTGTTGTTTTTCAAAGTTGAGGTTGTTGTGGAATTTGTTGGTGTTTTTCAATGTCGGGGTTGTTGTTGAATTTGTTGGTGTTTTTCTATGTTGAATTTTTTGTTGAATTTGTTGGTGTTTTTCAATGTTGAGGTTGTTGTTTTTCAATGTTGAAGTTGTTGTTGAATTTGTTGGCGTTTTTAAATGTTGAGGTTGTTGTTGAATTTGTTGGTGTTTTCAATGTTGAGGTTTTTGTTGAATTTGTTGGTGTTTTTCAATGTTGAGGTTGTTGTTGTTTTTCAATGTTGAGGTTGTTGTTGAATTTGATGGTGTTTTTCAATGTCGAGGTTGTTGTTGAATTTGTTGGTGTTTTTCAATGTTGAAGTTGTTGTTGAATTTGTTGGTGTTTTTCAATGTTGAGGATGTTGTTGTTTTTCAATGTTGAGGTTATTGTTGAATTTGTTGGTGTTTTTCAATGTTGAGTTTGTTGTTGTTTTTCAATGTTGAGGTTGTTGTTGAATTTGTTGCTGTTTTTCAATGTTGAGGTTGTTGTTGTTCTTCAATGTTGAGGTTGTTGTTGAATTTGTTGGTGTTTTTCAATGTTGAGGTTGTTGTTGAATTTGTTGGTGTTTTTCAATGTTGAGGTTGTTGTTATTTTTCAATGTTGAGGTTGTTGTTGAGTTTGTTGGTGTTTTTCAATGTTGATGTTGTTGTTGAATTTGTTGTTGTTTTTCAATGTTGATGTTGTTGTTGAATTTGTTGCTGTTTTTCAATGTTGAGGTTGTTGTTGAATTTGTTGGTGTTTTTCCATGATGAGGTTGTTGTTGTTTTTCAAAGTTGAGGTTGTTGTGGAATTTGTTCGTGTTTTTCAATGTCGGGGTTGTTGTTGAATTTGTTGGTGTTTTTCTATGTTGAATTTTTTGTTGAATTTGCTGGTGTTTTTCAATGTTGAGGTTGTTGTTTTTCAATGTTGAAGTTGTTGTTGAATTTGTTGGCGTTTTTAAATGTTGAGGTTGTTGTTGAATTTGTTGGTGTTTTCAATGTTGAGGTTTTTGTTGAATTTGTTGGTGTTTTTCAATGTTGAGGTTGTTGTTGTTTTTCAATGTTGAGGTTGTTGTTGAATTTGATGGTGTTTTTCAATGTCGAGGTTGTTGTTGAATTTGTTGGTGTTTTTCAATGTTGAAGTTGTTGTTGAATTTGTTGGTGTTTTTCAATGTTGAGGTTGTTGCTGTTTTTCAATGTTGAGGTTGTTGTTGAATTTGATGGTGTTTTTCAATGTCGAGGTTGTTGTTGAATTTGTTGGTGTTTTTCAATGTTGAGGTTGTTGTTGAATTTGTTGGAATTTTTCAATGTTGAGGTTGTTGTTGAATTTGTTGGTGTTTTTCAATGTTGAGGTTGTTGTTATTTTTCAATGTTGAGGTTGTTGTTGAGTTTGTTGGTGTTTTTCAATGTTGAGGTTGTTGTTGAATTTGTTGGTGTTTTTCAATGTTGAGGTTGTTGTTGAATTTGTTGGTGTTTTTCAATGTTGAGGTTGTTGTTGTTTTTAAATGTTGAGGTTGATTTTGAATTTGTTGGTGTTTTTTCAATTTTGAGGTTGTTGGTGTTTTTCAATTTTGAGGTTGATTTTGAATTTGAGGGTGTTTTTCAATGTCGAGGTTGTTGTTGAATTTTTTGGTGTTTTTCAATGTGGAGGTTGTTGTTGTTTTTCAATGTTGAGGTTGTTGTTGAATTTGTTGGTGTTTTTCAAT
Organism: Isurus oxyrinchus; assembly: GCA_026770705.1. Lineage (NCBI taxonomy): Eukaryota > Metazoa > Chordata > Chondrichthyes > Lamniformes > Lamnidae > Isurus > Isurus oxyrinchus. Next base: position 62,797 of record JANJGN010000443.1, on the reverse strand, counting down.
GTTGAGATTGTTGTTGTTTTTCAATGTTGAGGTTGTTGTTGAATTTGTTGGTGTTTTTAAATCTTGAGGTTGTTTTTGAATTTGCTGGTGTTTTGCAATGTTGAGGTTGTTGTTGTTTTTCAATGTTGAGGTTGTTGTTGAATTTGTTGGTGTATTTCAATGTTGAGGTTGTTGTTGTTTTTCAATGTTGAGGTTGTTGTTGAATTTGTTGGTGTTTTTCAATGTTGAGGTTGTATTTGTTTTTCAATGTTGAGGTTGTTGTTGAATTTGTTGGTGTTTTTCAATTTCGAGGTTGTTGTTGAATTTGTTTGTGTTTTTCAATGTTGAGGTTGTTGTTGTTTTTCAATGTTGAGGTTATTGTTGAATTTGTTGGTGTTTTTCAATGTTGAGTTTGTTGTTGTTTTTCAATGTTGAGGTTGTTGTTGAATTTGTTGCTGTTTTCAATGTTGAGGTTGTTGTTGTTCTTCAATGTTGAGGTTGTTGTTGAATTTGTTGGTGTTTTTCAATGTTGAGGTTGTTGTTATTTTTCAAAGTTGAGGTTGTTGTTGAGTTTGTTGGTGTTTTTCAATGTTGATGTTGTTGTTGAATTTGTTGTTGTTTTTCAATGTTGATGTTGTTGTTGAATTTGTTGCTGTTTTTCAATGTTGAGGTTGTTGTTGAATTTGTTGGTGTTTTTCCATGATGAGGTTGTTGTTGTTTTTCAAAGTTGAGGTTGTTGTGGAATTTGTTGGTGTTTTTCAATGTCGGGGTTGTTGTTGAATTTGTTGGTGTTTTTCTATGTTGAATTTTTTGTTGAATTTGTTGGTGTTTTTCAATGTTGAGGTTGTTGTTTTTCAATGTTGAAGTTGTTGTTGAATTTGTTGGCGTTTTTAAATGTTGAGGTTGTTGTTGAATTTGTTGGTGTTTTCAATGTTGAGGTTTTTGTTGAATTTGTTGAAGTTTTTCAATGTTGAGGTTGTTGTTGTTTTTCAATGTTGAGGTTGTTGTTGAATTTGATGGTGTTTTTCAATGTCGAGGTTGTTGTTGAATTTGTTGGTGTTTTTCAATGTTGAAGTTGTTGTTGAATTTGTTGGTGTTTTTCAATGTTGAGGATGTTGTTGTTTTTCAATGTTGAGGTTATTGTTGAATTTGTTGGTGTTTTTCAATGTTGAGTTTGTTGTTGTTTTTCAATGTTGAGGTTGTTGTTGAATTTGTTGCTGTTTTTCAATGTTGAGGTTGTTGTTGTTCTTCAATGTTGAGGTTGTTGTTGAATTTGTTGGTGTTTTTCAATGTTGAGGTTGTTGTTGAATTTGTTGGTGTTTTTCAATGTTGAGGTTGTTGTTATTTTTCAATGTTGAGGTTGTTGTTGAGTTTGTTGGTGTTTTTCAATGTTGATGTTGTTGTTGAATTTGTTGTTGTTTTTCAATGTTGATGTTGTTGTTGAATTTGTTGCTGTTTTTCAATGTTGAGGTTGTTGTTGAATTTGTTGGTGTTTTTCCATGATGAGGTTGTTGTTGTTTTTCAAAGTTGAGGTTGTTGTGGAATTTGTTCGTGTTTTTCAATGTCGGGGTTGTTGTTGAATTTGTTGGTGTTTTTCTATGTTGAATTTTTTGTTGAATTTGCTGGTGTTTTTCAATGTTGAGGTTGTTGTTTTTCAATGTTGAAGTTGTTGTTGAATTTGTTGGCGTTTTTAAATGTTGAGGTTGTTGTTGAATTTGTTGGTGTTTTCAATTTTGAGATTTTTGTTGAATTTGTTGGTGTTTTTCAATGTTGAGGTTGTTGTTGTTTTTCAATGTTGAGGTTGTTGTTGAATTTGATGGTGTTTTTCAATGTCGAGGTTGTTGTTGAATTTGTTGGTGTTTTTCAATGTTGAAGTTGTTGTTGAATTTGTTGGTGTTTTTCAATGTTGAGGTTGTTGCTGTTTTTCAATGTTGAGGTTGTTGTTGAATTTGATGGTGTTTTTCAATGTCGAGGTTGTTGTTGAATTTGTTGGTGTTTTTCAATGTTGAGGTTGTTGTTGAATTTGTTGGAATTTTTCAATGTTGAGGTTGTTGTTATTTTTCAATGTTGAGGTTGTTGTTGAGTTTGTTGGTGTTTTTCAATGTTGAGGTTGTTGTTGTTTTTAAATGTTGAGGTTGATTTTGAATTTGTTGGTGTTTTTTCAATTTTGAGGTTGTTGGTGTTTTTCAATTTTGAGGTTGATTTTGAATTTGAGGGTGTTTTTCAATGTCGAGGTTGTTGTTGAATTTTTTGGTGTTTTTCAATGTGGAGGTTGTTGTTGTTTTTCAATGTTGAGGTTGTTGTTGAATTTGTTGGTGTTTTTCAATGTTGAGATTGTTGTTGTTTTTCAATGTTGAGGTTGTTGTTGAATTTGTTGGTGTTTTTAAATCTTGAGGTTGTTTTTGAATTTGCTGGTGTTTTGCAATGTTGAGGTTGTTGTTGTTTTTCAATGTTGAGGTTGTTGTTGAATTTGTTGGTGTATTTCAATGTTGAGGTTGTTGTTGTTTTTCAATGTTGAGGTTGTTGTTGAATTTGTTGGTGTTTTTCAATGTTGAGGTTGTATTTGTTTTTCAATGTTGAGGTTGTTGTTGAATTTGTTGGTGTTTTTCAATTTCGAGGTTGTTGTTGAATTTGTTTGTGTTTTTCAATGTTGAGGTTGTTGTTGTTTTTCAATGTTGAGGTTATTGTTGAATTTGTTGGTGTTTTTCAATGTTGAGTTTGTTGTTGTTTTTCAATGTTGAGGTTGTTGTTGAATTTGTTGCTGTTTTCAATGTTGAGGTTGTTGTTGTTCTTCAATGTTGAGGTTGTTGTTGAATTTGTTGGTGTTTTTCAATGTTGAGGTTGTTGTTATTTTTCAAAGTTGAGGTTGTTGTTGAGTTTGTTGGTGTTTTTCAATGTTGATGTTGTTGTTGAATTTGTTGTTGTTTTTCAATGTTGATGTTGTTGTTGAATTTGTTGCTGTTTTTCAATGTTGAGGTTGTTGTTGAATTTGTTGGTGTTTTTCCATGATGAGGTTGTTGTTGTTTTTCAAAGTTGAGGTTGTTGTGGAATTTGTTGGTGTTTTTCAATGTCGGGGTTGTTGTTGAATTTGTTGGTGTTTTTCTATGTTGAATTTTTGTTGAATTTGTTGGTGTTTTTCAATGTTGAGGTTGTTGTTTTTTCAATGTTGAAGTTGTTGTTGAATTTGTTGGCGTTTTTAAATGTTGAGGTTGTTGTTGAATTTGTTGGTGTTTTTCAATGTTGAGGTTTTTGTTGAATTTGTTGAAGTTTTTCAATGTTGAGGTTGTTGTTGTTTTTCAATGTTGAGGTTGTTGTTGAATTTGATGGTGTTTTTCAATGTCGAGGTTGTTGTTGAATTTGTTGGTGTTTTTCAATGTTGAAGTTGTTGTTGAATTTGTTGGTGTTTTTCAATGTTGAGGATGTTGTTGTTTTTCAATGTTGAGGTTATTGTTGAATTTGTTGGTGTTTTTCAATGTTGAGTTTGTTGTTGTTTTTTCAATGTTGAGGTTGTTGTTGAATTTGTTGCTGTTTTTCAATGTTGAGGTTGTTGTTGTTCTTCAATGTTGAGGTTGTTGTTGAATTTGTTGGTGTTTTTCAATGTTGAGGTTGTTGTTGAATTTGTTGGTGTTTTTCAATGTTGAGGTTGTTGTTATTTTTCAATGTTGAGGTTGTTGTTGAGTTTGTTGGTGTTTTTCAATGTTGATGTTGTTGTTGAATTTGTTGTTGTTTTTCAATGTTGATGTTGTTGTTGAATTTGTTGCTGTTTTTCAATGTTGAGGTTGTTGTTGAATTTGTTGGTGTTTTTCCATGATGAGGTTGTTGTTGTTTTTCAAAGTTGAGGTTGTTGTGGAATTTGTTCGTGTTTTTTCAATGTCGGGGTTGTTGTTGAATTTGTTGGTGTTTTTCTATGTTGAATTTTTTGTTGAATTTGCTGGTGTTTTTCAATGTTGAGGTTGTTGTTTTTCAATGTTGAAGTTGTTGTTGAATTTGTTGGCGTTTTTAAATGTTGAGGTTGTTGTTGAATTTGTTGGTGTTTTCAATTTTGAGATTTTTGTTGAATTTGTTGGTGTTTTTCAATGTTGAGGTTGTTGTTGTTTTTCAATGTTGAGGTTGTTGTTGAATTTGATGGTGTTTTTCAATGTCGAGGTTGTTGTTGAATTTGTTGGTGTTTTTCAATGTTGAAGTTGTTGTTGAATTTGTTGGTGTTTTTCAATGTTGAGGTTGTTGCTGTTTTTCAATGTTGAGGTTGTTGTTGAATTTGATGGTGTTTTTCAATGTCGAGGTTGTTGTTGAATTTGTTGGTGTTTTTCAATGTTGAGGTTGTTGTTGAATTTGTTGGAATTTTTCAATGTTGAGGTTGTTGTTATTTTTCAATGTTGAGGTTGTTGTTGAGTTTGTTGGTGTTTTTCAATGTTGAGGTTGTTGTTGAATTTGTTGGTGTTTTTCAATGTTGAGGTTGTTGTTGAATTTGTTGGTGTTTTTCAATGTTGAGGTTGTTGTTGTTTTTAAATGTTGAGGTTGATTTTGAATTTGTTGGTGTTTTTTCAATTTTGAGGTTGTTGGTGTTTTTCAATGTTGAGGTTGATTTTGAATTTGAGGGTGTTTTTCAATGTCGAGGTTGTTGTTGAATTTTTTGGTGTTTTTCAATGTGGAGGTTGTTGTTGTTTTTCAATGTTGAGGTTGTTGTTGAATTTGTTGGTGTTTTTCAATGTTGAGATTGTTGTTGTTTTTCAATGTTGAGGTTGTTGTTGAATTTGTTGGTGTTTTTAAATCTTGAGGTTGTTTTTGAATTTGCTGGTGTTTTGCAATGTTGAGGTTGTTGTTGTTTTTCAATGTTGAGGTTGTTGTTGAATTTGTTGGTGTATTTCAATGTTGAGGTTGTTGTTGTTTTTCAATGTTGAGGTTGTTGTTGTATTTGTTGGTGTTTTTCAATTTCGAGGTTGTTGTTGAATTTGTTGGTGTTTTTCAATTTTGAAGTTCTTGTTGAATTTGTTGGTGTTTTTCAATGTTTAGGTTGTTGTTGTTTTTCAATGTTGAGGTTGTTGTTGAATTTGTTGGTGTTTTTCAATGTTTAGGTTGTTGTTGTTTTTCAATGTTGATGTTGTTGTTGAATTTTGTGGTGTTTTTCAACGTTGAGGTTGTTGTTGAATTTGTTGGTGTTTTTCAATGTTGAGGTTGTTGTTGTTTTTCAATGTTGAGGTTGTTGTTGAATTTGTTGGTGTTTTTCAATGTTGAGTTTTTTGTTGTTTTTCAATGTTGAGGTTGTTGTTGAATTTGTTGGTGTTTTTCAATGTTGAGGTTGTTGTTGTTTTTCAATGTTGAGGTTGTTGTTGAATTTGTTGGTGCTTTTCAATGTTGAGATTGTTGTTTAATTTGTTGGTGTTTTTCAATGTTGAGGTTGTTGTTGTTTTTCAATGTTGAGGTTGTTGTTGAATTTGTTGGTGTTTTTCAATGTTGAGTTTGTTGTTGAATTTGTTGGTGTTTTTCAATTTCGAGGTTGTTGTTGAATTTGTTAGTGTTTTTCAATGTTGAGGTTGTTGTTGAATTTGTTGTTGTTTTTCAATTTTGAGGTTGTTGTTGAATTTGTTGGTGTTTTTCAATGTTGAGGTTGTTGTTGTTTGTCAATGTTGAGGTTATTGTTGAATTTGTTGGTGTTTTTCAATTTCGAGGTTGTTGTTGAATTTTTTGGTGTTTTTCAATGTTGAAGTTGTTGTTGAATTTGTTGGTGTTTTTCAATGTTGAGGTTGTTGTTGTTTTTCAATGCTGAGGTTGTTGTTGAATTTGTTGGTGTTTTTGAATGTTGAGGTTGTTGTTGAATTTGTTGGTGTTTTTCAATGTTGAGGTTGTTGTTGTTTTTTAATGTTGAGGTTGTTGTTGAATTTGTTGGTGTTTTTCAATGTTGAGGTTGTTGTTGAATTTGTTGGTGTTTTTCAATGTTGAGGTTGTTGTTGTTTTTCAATGTTGAGGTTGTTGTTGAATTTGTTGGTATTTTTCAATGTTGAGATTGTTGTTGAATTTGTTGGTGTTTTTCAATGTTGAGGTTGTTGTTGTTTTTCAATGTTGAGGTTGTTGTTGAATTTGTAGGTGTTTTTCAATGTTGAGTTTGTTGTTGAATTTGTTGGTGTTTTTCAATTTCGAGGTTGTTGTTGAATTTGTTAGTGTTTTTCAATGTTGAGGTTGTTGTTGAATTTGTTGGTGTTTTTCAATGTTGAGGTTGTTGTTGTTTTTCAATGTTGAGGCTGTTGTTGAATTTGTTGGTGTTTTTCAATGTTTAGTTTGTTGTTGTTTTTCAATGTTGAGGTTGTTGTTGAATTTGTTGGTGTTTTTCAATGTTGAGGTTGTTGTTGTTTTTCAATTTTGAGGTTGTTTTTGAATTTGTTGGTGTTTTTCAATGCTGAGGTTGTTGTTGTTTTTCAATGTTGAGGTTGTTGTTGAATTTGTTGGTGTTTTTCAATTTCGAGGTTGTTGTTGAATTTGTTGGTGTTTTTCAATGTTGAAGTTGTTGTTGAATTTGTTGGTGTTTTTCAATGTTGAGGTTGTTGTTGTTTTTCAATGTTGAGGTTGTTGTTGAATTTGTTGGTGTTTTTCAATGTTGAGGTTGTTGCTGTTTTTCAATTCTGAGGTTGTTGTTGAATTTGTTGGTGTTTTTCAATGTTGAGGTTGTTGTTGAATTTGTTGGTGTTTTTCAATGTTGAGGTTGTTGTTGTTTTTCAATGTTGAGGTTGTTGTTGAATTTGTTGTTGTTTTTCAATGTTGATGTTGTTGTTGAATTTGTTGCTGTTTTTCAATGTTGAGGTTGTTGTTGAATTTGTTGGTGTTTTTCCATGATGAGGTTGTTGTTGTTTTTCAAAGTTGAGGTTGTTGTGGAATTTGTTGGTGTTTTTCAATGTCGGGGTTGTTGTTGAATTTGTTGGTGTTTTTCTATGTTGAATTTTTTGTTGAATTTGTTGGTGTTTTTCAATGTTGAGGTTGTTGTTTTTCAATGTTGAAGTTGTTGTTGAATTTGTTGGCGTTTTTAAATGTTGAGGTTGTTGTTGAATTTGTTGGTGTTTTCAATGTTGAGGTTTTTGTTGAATTTGTTGAAGTTTTTCAATGTTGAGGTTGTTGTTGTTTTTCAATGTTGAGGTTGTTGTTGAATTTGATGGTGTTTTTCAATGTCGAGGTTGTTGTTGAATTTGTTGGTGTTTTTCAATGTTGAAGTTGTTGTTGAATTTGTTGGTGTTTTTCAATGTTGAGGATGTTGTTGTTTTTCAATGTTGAGGTTGTTGTTGAATTTGTTGGTGTTTTTCAATGTTGAGATTGTTGTTGTTTTTCAATGTTGAGGTTGTTGTTGAATTTGTTGGTGTTTTTAAATCTTGAGGTTGTTTTTGAATTTGCTGGTGTTTTGCAATGTTGAGGTTGTTGTTGTTTTTCAATGTTGAGGTTGTTGTTGAATTTGTTGGTGTATTTCAATGTTGAGGTTGTTGTTGTTTTTCAATGTTGAGGTTGTTGTTGTATTTGTTGGTGTTTTTCAATTTCGAGGTTGTTGTTGAATTTGTTGGTGTTTTTCAATTTTGAAGTTCTTGTTGAATTTGTTGGTGTTTTTCAATGTTTAGGTTGTTGTTGTTTTTCAATGTTGAGGTTGTTGTTGAATTTGTTGGTGTTTTTCAATGTTTAGGTTGTTGTTGTTTTTCAATGTTGATGTTGTTGTTGAATTTTGTGGTGTTTTTCAACGTTGAGGTTGTTGTTGAATTTGTTGGTGTTTTTCAATGTTGAGGTTGTTGTTGTTTTTCAATGTTGAGGTTGTTGTTGAATTTGTTGGTGTTTTTCAATGTTGAGTTTTTTGTTGTTTTTCAATGTTGAGGTTGTTGTTGAATTTGTTGGTGTTTTTCAATGTTGAGGTTGTTGTTGTTTTTCAATGTTGAGGTTGTTGTTGAATTTGTTGGTGCTTTTCAATGTTGAGATTGTTGTTTAATTTGTTGGTGTTTTTCAATGTTGAGGTTGTTGTTGTTTTTCAATGTTGAGGTTGTTGTTGAATTTGTTGGTGTTTTTCAATGTTGAGTTTGTTGTTGAATTTGTTGGTGTTTTTCAATTTCGAGGTTGTTGTTGAATTTGTTAGTGTTTTTCAATGTTGAGGTTGTTGTTGAATTTGTTGTTGTTTTTCAATTTTGAGGTTGTTGTTGAATTTGTTGGTGTTTTTCAATGTTGAGGTTGTTGTTGTTTGTCAATGTTGAGGTTATTGTTGAATTTGTTGGTGTTTTTCAATTTCGAGGTTGTTGTTGAATTTTTTGGTGTTTTTCAATGTTGAAGTTGTTGTTGAATTTGTTGGTGTTTTTCAATGTTGAGGTTGTTGTTGTTTTTCAATGCTGAGGTTGTTGTTGAATTTGTTGGTGTTTTTGAATGTTGAGGTTGTTGTTGAATTTGTTGGTGTTTTTCAATGTTGAGGTTGTTGTTGTTTTTTAATGTTGAGGTTGTTGTTGAATTTGTTGGTGTTTTTCAATGTTGAGGTTGTTGTTGAATTTGTTGGTGTTTTTCAATGTTGAGGTTGTTGTTGTTTTTCAATGTTGAGGTTGTTGTTGAATTTGTTGGTATTTTTCAATGTTGAGATTGTTGTTGAATTTGTTGGTGTTTTTCAATGTTGAGGTTGTTGTTGTTTTTCAATGTTGAGGTTGTTGTTGAATTTGTAGGTGTTTTTCAATGTTGAGTTTGTTGTTGAATTTGTTGGTGTTTTTCAATTTCGAGGTTGTTGTTGAATTTGTTAGTGTTTTTCAATGTTGAGGTTGTTGTTGAATTTGTTGGTGTTTTTCAATGTTGAGGTTGTTGTTGTTTTTCAATGTTGAGGCTGTTGTTGAATTTGTTGGTGTTTTTCAATGTTTAGTTTGTTGTTGTTTTTCAATGTTGAGGTTGTTGTTGAATTTGTTGGTGTTTTTCAATGTTGAGGTTGTTGTTGTTTTTCAATTTTGAGGTTGTTTTTGAATTTGTTGGTGTTTTTCAATGCTGAGGTTGTTGTTGTTTTTCAATGTTGAGGTTGTTGTTGAATTTGTTGGTGTTTTTCAATTTCGAGGTTGTTGTTGAATTTGTTGGTGTTTTTCAATGTTGAAGTTGTTGTTGAATTTGTTGGTGTTTTTCAATGTTGAGGTTGTTGTTGTTTTTCAATGTTGAGGTTGTTGTTGAATTTGTTGGTGTTTTTCAATGTTGAGGTTGTTGCTGTTTTTCAATTCTGAGGTTGTTGTTGAATTTGTTGGTGTTTTTCAATGTTGAGGTTGTTGTTGAATTTGTTGGTGTTTTTCAATGTTGAGGTTGTTGTTGTTTTTCAATGTTGAGGTTGTTGTTGAATTTGTTGGTGTTTTTCAATGTTGAGGTTGTATTTGTTTTTCAATGTTGAGGTTGTTGTTGAATTTGTTGGTGTTTTTCAATTTCGAGGTTGTTGTTGAATTTGTTTGTGTTTTTCAATGTTGAGGTTGTTGTTGTTTTTCAATGTTGAGGTTATTGTTGAATTTGTTGGTGTTTTTCAATGTTTCGGTTGTTGTTGTTTTTCAATGTTGAGGTTGTTGTTGAATTTGTTGGTGTTTTTCAATGTTGAGTTTGTTGTTGTTTTTCAATGTTGAGGTTGTTGTTGAATTTGTTGGTGTTTTTCAATGTTGAGGTTGTTGTTGTTTTTCAATGTTGAGGTTGTTGTTGAATTTGTTGGTGTTTTTCAATGTTGAGGTTGTTGTTGAATTTGTTGGTGTTTTTCAATGTTGAGGTTGCTGTTGTTTTTCAATGTTGAGGTTGTTGTTGAGTTTGTTGGTGTTTTTCAATGTTGAGGTTGTTGTTGAATTTGTTGGTGTTTTTCAATGTTGAGGTTGTTGTTGAATTTATTGGTGTTTTTCAATGCTGAGGTTGTTGTTGTTTTTCAATGTTGAGGTTGTTGTTGAATTTGTTGGTGTTTTTCCATGATGAGGTTGTTGTTGTTTTCCAAAGTTGAGGTTGTTGTGGAATTTGTTGGTGTTTTTCAGTGTCGGGGTTGTTGTTGAATTTGTTGGTGTTTTTCTATGTTGAATTTTTTGTTGAATTTGTTGGTGTTTTTCAATGTTGAGGTTGTTGTTTTTCAATGTTGAAGTTGTTGTTGAATTTGTTGGCGTTTTTAAATGTTGAGGTTGTTGTTGAATTTGTTGGTGTTTTCAATGTTGAGGTTTTTGTTGAATTTGTTGGTGTTTTTCAATGTTGAGGTTGTTGTTGTTTTTCAATGTTGAGGTTGTTGTTGAATTTGATGGTGTTTTTCAATGTTGAGGTTGTTGTTGAATTTGTTGGTGTTTTTCAATGTTGAAGTTGTTGTTGAATTTGTTGGTGTTTTTCAATGTTTGAGGTTGTTGCTGTTTTTCAATGTTGAGGTTGTTGTTGAATTTGATGGTGTTTTTCAATGTCGAGGTTGTTGTTGAATTTGTTGGTGTTTTTCAATGTTGAGGTTGTTGTTGAATTGGTTGGTGTTTTTCAATGTTGAGGTTGTTGTTGAATTTGTTGGTGTTTTTCAATGTTGAGGTTGTTGTTATTTTTCAATGTTGAGGTTGTTGTTGAGTTTGTTGGTGTTTTTCAATGTTGAGGTTGTTGTTGAATTTGTTGGTGTTTTTCAATGTTGAGGTTGTTGTTGAATTTGTTGGTGTTTTTCAATGTTGAGGTTGTTGTTGTTTTTAAATGTTGAGGTTGATTTTGAATTTGTTGGTGTTTTTTCAATTCTGAGGTTGTTGGTGTTTTTCAATGTTGAGGTTGATTTTGAATTTGAGGGTGTTTTTCAATATCGAGGTTGTTGTTGAATTTGTTGGTGTTTTTCAATGTGGGGGTTGTTGTTGTTTTTCAATGTTGAGGTTGTTGTTGAATTTGTTGGTGTTTTTCAATGTTGAGATTGTTGTTGTTTTTCAATGTTGAGGTTGTTGTTGAATTTGTTGGTGTTTTTAAATCTTGAGGTTGTTGTTGAATTTGCTGGTGTTTTGCAATGTTGAGGTTGTTGTTGTTTTTCAATGTTGAGGTTGTTGTTGAATTTGTTGGTGTATTTCAATGTTGAGGTTGTTGTTGTTTTTCAATGTTGAGGTTGTTGTTGTATTTGTTGGTGTTTTTCAATTTCGAGGTTGTTGTTGAATTTGTTGGTGTTTTTCAATTTTGAAGTTCTTGTTGAATTTGTTGGTGTTTTTCAATTTCGAGGTTGTTGTTGAATTTGTTGGTGTTTTTCAATTTTGAAGTTCTTGTTGAATTTGTTGGTGTTTTTCAATGTTTAGGTTGTTGTTGTTTTTCAATGTTGAGGTTGTTGTTGAATTTGTTGGTGTTTTTCAATGTTTAGGTTGTTGTTGTTTTTCAATGTTGATGTTGTTGTTGAATTTTGTGGTGTTTTTCAACGTTGAGGTTGTTGTTGAATTTGTTGGTGTTTTTCAATGTTGAGGTTGTTGTTGTTTTTCAATGTTGAGGTTGTTGTTGAATTTGTTGGTGTTTTTCAATGTTGAGTTTTTTGTTGTTTTTCAATGTTGAGGTTGTTGTTGAATTTGTTGGTGTTTTTCAATGTTGAGGTTGTTGTTGTTTTTCAATGTTGAGGTTGTTGTTGAATTTGTTGGTGCTTTTCAATGTTGAGATTGTTGTTTAATTTGTTGGTGTTTTTCAATGTTGAGGTTGTTGTTGTTTTTCAATGTTGAGGTTGTTGTTGAATTTGTTGGTGTTTTTCAATGTTGAGTTTGTTGTTGAATTTGTTGGTGTTTTTCAATTTCGAGGTTGTTGTTGAATTTGTTAGTGTTTTTCAATGTTGAGGTTGTCGTTGAATTTGTTGTTGTTTTTCAATTTTGAGGTTGTTGTTGAATTTGTTGGTGTTTTTCAATGTTGAGGTTGTTGTTGTTTGTCAATGTTGAGGTTATTGTTGAATTTGTTGGTGTTTTTCAATTTCGAGGTTGTTGTTGAATTTTTTGGTGTTTTTCAATGTTGAAGTTGTTGTTGAATTTGTTGGTGTTTTTCAATGTTGAGGTTGTTGTTGTTTTTCAATGCTGAGGTTGTTGTTGAATTTGTTGGTGTTTTTGAATGTTGAGGTTGTTGTTGAATTTGTTGGTGTTTTTCAATGTTGAGGTTGTTGTTGTTTTTTAATGTTGAGGTTGTTGTTCAATTTGTTGGTGTTTTTCAATGTTGAGGTTGTTGTTGAATTTGTTGGTGTTTTTCAATGTTGAGGTTGTTGTTGTTTTTCAATGTTGAGGTTGTTGTTGAATTTGTTGGTATTTTTCAATGTTGAGATTGTTGTTGAATTTGTTGGTGTTTTTCAATGTTGAGGTTGTTGTTGTTTTTCAATGTTGAGGTTGTTGTTGAATTTGTAGGTGTTTTTCAATGTTGAGTTTGTTGTTGAATTTGTTGGTGTTTTTCAATTTCGAGGTTGTTGTTGAATTTGTTAGTGTTTTTCAATGTTGAGGTTGTTGTTGAATTTGTTGGTGTTTTTCAATGTTGAGGTTGTTGTTGTTTTTCAATGTTGAGGCTGTTGTTGAATTTGTTGGTGTTTTTCAATGTTTAGTTTGTTGTTGTTTTTCAATGTTGAGGTTGTTGTTGAATTTGTTGGTGTTTTTCAATGTTGAGGTTGTTGTTGTTTTTCAATTTTGAGGTTGTTTTTGAATTTGTTGGTGTTTTTCAATGCTGAGGTTGTTGTTGTTTTTCAATGTTGAGGTTGTTGTTGAATTTGTTGGTGTTTTTCAATTTCGAGGTTGTTGTTGAATTTGTTGGTGTTTTTCAATGTTGAAGTTGTTGTTGAATTTGTTGGTGTTTTTCAATGTTGAGGTTGTTGTTGTTTTTCAATGTTGAGGTTGTTGTTGAATTTGTTGGTGTTTTTCAATGTTGAGGTTGTTGCTGTTTTTCAATTCTGAGGTTGTTGTTGAATTTGTTGGTGTTTTTCAATGTTGAGGTTGTTGTTGAATTTGTTGGTGTTTTTCAATGTTGAGGTTGTTGTTGTTTTTCAATGTTGAGGTTGTTGTTGAATTTGTTGGTGTTTTTCAATGTTGAGGTTGTATTTGTTTTTCAATGTTGAGGTTGTTGTTGAATTTGTTGGTGTTTTTCAATTTCGAGGTTGTTGTTGAATTTGTTTGTGCTTTTCAATGTTGAGGTTGTTGTTGTTTTTCAATGTTGAGGTTATTGTTGAATTTGTTGGTGTTTTTCAATGTTTCGGTTGTTGTTGTTTTTCAATGTTGAGGTTGTTGTTGAATTTGTTGGTGTTTTTCAATGTTGAGTTTGTTGTTGTTTTTCAATGTTGAGGTTGTTGTTGAATTTGTTGGTGTTTTTCAATGTTGAGGTTGTTGTTGTTTTTCAATGTTGAGGTTGTTGTTGAATTTGTTGGTGTTTTTCAATGTTGAGGTTGTTGTTGAATTTGTTGGTGTTTTTCAATGTTGAGGTTGCTGTTGTTTTTCAATGTTGAGGTTGTTGTTGAGTTTGTTGGTGTTTTTCAATGTTGAGGTTGTTGTTGAATTTGTTGGTGTTTTTCAATGTTGAGGTTGTTGTTGAATTTATTGGTGTTTTTCAATGCTGAGGTTGTTGTTGTTTTTCAATGTTGAGGTTGTTGTTGAATTTGTTGGTGTTTTTCCATGATGAGGTTGTTGTTGTTTTCCAAAGTTGAGGTTGTTGTGGAATTTGTTGGTGTTTTTCAATGTCGGGGTTGTTGTTGAATTTGTTGGTGTTTTTCTATGTTGAATTTTTTGTTGAATTTGTTGGTGTTTTTCAATGTTGAGGTTGTTGTTTTTCAATGTTGAAGTTGTTGTTGAATTTGTTGGCGTTTTTAAATGTTGAGGTTGTTGTTGAATTTGTTGGTGTTTTCAATGTTGAGGTTTTTGTTGAATTTGTTGGTGTTTTTCAATGTTGAGGTTGTTGTTGTTTTTCAATGTTGAGGTTGTTGTTGAATTTGATGGTGTTTTTCAATGTTGAGGTTGTTGTTGAATTTGTTGGTGTTTTTCAATGTTGAAGTTGTTGTTGAATTTGTTGGTGTTTTTCAATGTTTGAGGTTGTTGCTGTTTTTCAATGTTGAGGTTGTTGTTGAATTTGATGGTGTTTTTCAATGTCGAGGTTGTTGTTGAATTTGTTGGTGTTTTTCAATGTTGAGGTTGTTGTTGAATTGGTTGGTGTTTTTCAATGTTGAGGTTGTTGTTGAATTTGTTGGTGTTTTTCAATGTTGAGGTTGTTGTTATTTTTCAATGTTGAGGTTGTTGTTGAGTTTGTTGGTGTTTTTCAATGTTGAGGTTGTTGTTGAATTTGTTGGTGTTTTTCAATGTTGAGGTTGTTGTTGAATTTGTTGGTGTTTTTCAATGTTGAGGTTGTTGTTGTTTTTAAATGTTGAGGTTGATTTTGAATTTGTTGGTGTTTTTTCAATTCTGAGGTTGTTGGTGTTTTTCAATGTTGAGGTTGATTTTGAATTTGAGGGTGTTTTTCAATATCGAGGTTGTTGTTGAATTTGTTGGTGTTTTTCAATGTGGGGGTTGTTGTTGTTTTTCAATGTTGAGGTTGTTGTTGAATTTGTTGGTGTTTTTCAATGTTGAGATTGTTGTTGTTTTTCAATGTTGAGGTTGTTGTTGAATTTGTTGGTGTTTTTAAATCTTGAGGTTGTTGTTGAATTTGCTGGTGTTTTGCAATGTTGAGGTTGTTGTTGTTTTTCAATGTTGAGGTTGTTGTTGAATTTGTTGGTGTATTTCAATGTTGAGGTTGTTGTTGTTTTTCAATGTTGAGGTTGTTGTTGTATTTGTTGGTGTTTTTCAATTTCGAGGTTGTTGTTGAATTTGTTGGTGTTTTTCAATTTTGAAGTTCTTGTTGAATTTGTTGGTGTTTTTCAATGTTTAGGTTCTTGTTGTTTTTCAATTTTGAGGTTGTTGTTGAATTTGTTGGTGTTTTTCAATGTTTAGGTTGTTGTTGTTTTTCAATGTTGAGGTTGTTGTTGAATTTGTTGGTGTTTTTCAACGTTGAGGTTGTTGTTGAATTTGTTGGTGTTTTTCAATGTTGAGGTTGTTGTTGTTTTTCAATGTTGAGGTTGTTGTTGAATTTGTTGGTGTTTTTCAATGTTGAGTTTTTTGTTGTTTTTCAATGTTGAGGTTGTTGTTGAATTTGTTGGTGTTTTTCAATGTTGAGGTTGTTGTTGTTTTTCAATGTTGAGGTTGTTGTTGAATTTGTTGGTGCTTTTCAATGTTGAGATTGTTGTTGAATTTGTTGGTGTTTTTCAATGTTGAGGTTGTTGTTGTTTTTCAATGTTGAGGTTGTTGTTGAATTTGTTGGTGTTTTTCAATATTGAGTTTGTTGTTGAATTTGTTGGTGTTTTTCAATTTCGAGGTTGTTGTTGAATTTGTTAGTGTTTTTCAATGTTGAGGTTGTTGTTGAATTTGTTGGTGTTTTTCAATGTTGAGGTTGTTGTTGAATTTGTTGGTGTTTTTCAATGTTGAGGTTGTTGTTGTTTTTCAATGTTGAGGGTGTTGTTGAATTTGTTGGTGTTTTACAATGTTTAGTTTGTTGTTGTTTTTCAATGTTGAGGTTGTTGTTGAATTTGTTGGTGTTTTTCAATGTTGAGGTTGTTGTTGTTTTTCAATTTTGAGGTTGTTGTTGTATTTGTTGGTGTTTTTCAATGTTGAGGTTGTTGTTGTTTTTCAATGTTGAGGTTGTTGTTGAATTTGTTGGTGTTTTTCAATGTTGAGGTGGTTGTTGTTTTTCAATGTTGAGGTTGTTGTTGAATTTGTTGGTGTTTTTCAATGTTGAAGTTGTTGTTGAATTTGTTGGTGTTTTTCAATGTTGAGGTTGTTGTTGTTTTTCAATGTTGAGGTTATTGTTGAATTTGTTGGTGTTTTTCAATGTTGAGGTGGTTGTTGTTTTTCAATGTTGAGGTTCTTGTTGAATTTGTTGGTGTTTTTCAATGTTGAGGTTTTGTTGTTTTTCAATGTTGAGGTTGTTGTTGAATTTGTTCGTGTTTTTCAATGTTGAGGTTGTTGTTGTTTTTCAATGTTGAGGCTGTTGTTGAATTTGTTGGGGTTTTTCAAAGTTGAGGTTGTTGTTGTTTTTCAATGTTGAGGTTGTTGTTGAATTTGTTGGCGTTTTTCAATGTTGAGGTTGTTGTTGAATTTGTTAGTGTTTTTCAATGATGAGGTTGTTGTTGTTTTTCAATGTTGAGGTTGTTGAATTTGTGGGTGTTTTTCAATCTTGAGTTTGTTGTTGAATTTATTGGGGTTTTTCAATGTTGAGGTTGTTGTTGAATTTGTTGGTGTTTTTCAATGTTGAGGTTGTTGTTATTTTTCAATGTTGAGGTTGTTGTTGAGTTTGTTGGTGTTTTTCAATGTTGATGTTGTTGTTGAATTTGTTGGTGTTTTTCAATGTTGACGTTGTTGTTGAATTTGTTGGTGTTTTTCAATGTTGAGGTTGTTGTTCTTATTAAATGTTGAGGTTGTTGTTGAATTTGTTGGTGTTTTTTCAATTTTGAGGTTGTTGGTGTTGTTCAATGTTGAGGTTGATTTTGAATTTGAGGGTGTTTTTCAATGTCGAGGTTGTTGTTGAATTTGTTGGTCTTTTTCAATGTTGAGGTTGTTGTTGTTTTTCAATGTTGAGGTTGTTGTTGAATTTGTTGGTGTTTTTCAATGTTGAGATTGTTGTTGTTTTTCAATGTTGAGTTTGTTGTTGAATTTGTTGGTGTTTTTAAATGTTGAGGTTGTTGTTGAATTTGTTGGTGTTTTGCAATGTTGAGGTTGTTGTTGTTTTTCAATGTTGAGGTTGTTGTTGAATTTGTTGGTGTTTTTCAATGTTGAGGTTTTTGTTGTTTTTCAATGTTGAGGTTGTTGTTGTATTTGTTGGTGTTTTTCAATTTCGAGGTTGTTGTTGAATTTGTTGGTGTTTTTCAATGTTGAGGTTGTTGTTGTTTTTCAATGTTGAGGTTGTTGTTGAATTTGTTGGTGTTTTTCAATGTTGAGGTTGTTGTTGTTTTTCAATGCTGAGGTTGTTGTTGAATTTGTTTGTGTTTTTCAATGTTGAGGTTGTTGTTGAATTTGTTGGTGTTTTTCAATGTTGAGGTTGTTGTTGTTTTTAAATGTTGAGGTTGTTGTTGAATTTGTTGGTGTTTTTTCAATTTTGAGGTTGTTGGTGTTTTTCAATGTTGAGGTTGATTTTGAATTTGAGGGTGTTTTTCAATGTCGAGGTTGTTGTTGAATTTGTTGGTGTTTTTCAATGTTGAGGTTGTTGTTGTTTTTCAATGTTGAGGTTGTTGTTGAATTTGTTGGTGTTTATCAATGTTGAGATTGTTGTTGTTTTTCAATGTTGAGGTTGTTGTTGTATTTGTTGGTGTTTTTCAATGTTGAAGTTGTTGTTGAATATGTTGGTGTTTTTCAATGTTGAGGTTGTTGTTGTTTTTCAATGTTGAGGTTGTTGTTGAATTTGTTGGTGATTTTCAATGTTGAGGTTCTTGTTGTTTTTCAATGCTGAGGTTGTTGTTGAATTTGTTGGTGTTTTTCAATGTTGAGGTTGTTGTTGAATTTGTTGGTGTTTTTCAAGTTGAGGTTGTTGTTGTTTTTCAATGTTGAGGTTGTTGTTGAATTTGTTGGTGTTTTTCAATGTTTCGGTTGTTGTTGTTTTTCAATGTTGAGGTTGTTGTTGAATTTGTTGGTGTTTTTCAATGTTGAGGTTGTTGTTGTTTTTCAATGCTGAGGTTGTTGTTGAATTTGTTGGTGTTTTTCAATGTTGAGGTTGTTGTTGAATTTGTTGGTGTTTTTCAATGTTGAGGTTGTTGTTGTTTTTCAATGTTGAGGTTGTTGTTGAATTTGTTGGTGTTTTTTCAATTTTGAGGTTGTTGGTGTTGTTCAATGTTGAGGTTGTTGTTGTATTTGTTGGTGTTTTTCAATTTCGAGGTTGTTGTTGAATTTGTTGGTGTTTTTCAATGTTGAAGTTGTTGTTGAATTTGTTGGTGTTTTTCAATGTTGAGGTTGTTGTTGTTTTTCAATGCTGAGGTTGTTGTTGAATTTGTTGGTGTTTTTCAAAATTGAGGTTGTTGTTGAATTTGTTGGTGTTTTTCAATGTTGAGGTTGTTGTTGTTTTTCAATGTTGAGGTTGTTGTTGAATTTGTTGGTGTTTTTCAATGTTGAGGTTGTTGTTGAATTTGTTGGTGTTTTTCAATGTTGAGGTTGTTGTTATTTTTCAATGTTGAGGTTTTTGTTGAGTTTGTTGGTGTTTTTCAATGTTGAGGTTGTTGTTGAATTTGTTGGTGTTTTTCAATGTTGAGGTTGTTGTTGAATTTGTTGGTGTTTTTCAATGTTGAGGTTGTTGTTGTTTTTAAATGTTGAGGTTGTTGTTGAATTTGTTGGTGTTTATCAATGTTGAGATTGTTGTTGTTTCTCAATGTTGAGGTTGTTGTTGAATTTGTTGGTGTTTTTAAATGTTGAGGTTGTTGTTGAATTTGTTGGTGTTTTTCAATGTTGAGGTTTTTGTTGTTTTTCAATGTTGAGGTTGTTGTTGTATTTTTTGGTGTTTTTCAATGTTGAAGTAGTTGTTGAGTTTGTTGGTGTTTTTAAATGTTGAGGTTGTTGTTGTTTTTCAATGTTGAGGTTGTTGTTGTATTTGTTGGTGATTTTCAATGTTGAGGTTGTTGTTGTTTTAAAATGCTGAGGTTGTTGTTGAATTTGTTGGTGTTTTTCAATGTTGAGGTTGTTGTTGAATTTGTTGGTGTTTTTCAATGTTGAGGTTGTTGTTGTTTTTCAATGTTGAGGTTGTTGTTTGATTTTTTTGGTGTTTTTCAATGTTTCGGTTGTTGTTGTTTTTCAATGTTGAGGTTGTTTTTGAATTTGTTGGTGTTTTTCAATATTGAGGTTGTTGTTGTTTTTCAATGTTGAGGTTGTTGTTGTATTTGTTGGTGTTTTTCAATGTTGAGGTTGTTGTTGTTTTTCAATGTTGAGGTTGTTGTTGAATTTGTTGGTGTTTTTTCAATTTTGAGGTTGTTGGTGTTGTTCAATGTTGAGGTTGTTGTTGTATTTGTTGGTGTTTTTCAATTTCGAGGTTGTTGTTGAATTTGTTGGTGTTTTTCAATGTTGAAGTTGTTGTTGAATTTGTTGGTGTTTTTCAATGTTGATGTTGTTGTTGTTTTTCAATGCTGAGGTTGTTGTTGAATTTGTTGGTGTTTTTCAATGTTGAGGTTGTTGTTGAATTTGTTGGTGTTTTTCAATGTTGAGGTTGTTGTTGTTTTTCAATGTTGAGGTTGTTGTTGAATTTGTTGGTGTTTTTCAATGTTTAGGTTGTTGTTGTTTTTCAATGTTGAGGTTGTTGTTGAATTTGTTGGTGTTTTTCAATGTTGAGGTTGTTGTTGAATTTGTTGGTGTTTTTCAATGTTGAGGTTGTTGTTATTTTTCAATGTTGAGGATTTTGTTGAGTTTGTTGGTGTTTTTCAATGTTGAGGTTGTTGTTGAATTTGTTGGTGTTTTTCAATGTTGAGGTTGTTGTTGAATTTGTTGGTGTTTTTCAATGTTGAGGTTGTTGTTGTTTTTAAATGTTGAGGTTGATTTTGAATTTGTTGGTTCTTTTTTCAATTTTGAGGTTGTTGGTGTTTTTCAATGTTGAGGTTGATCTTGAATTTGAGGGTGTTTTTCAAAGTCGAGGTTGTTGTTGAATTTGTTGGTGTTTTTCAATTTGGAGGTTGTTGTTGTTTTTCAATGTTGAGGTTGTTGTTGAATTTGTTGGTGTTTATCAATGTTGAGATTGTTGTTGTTATTCAATGTTGAGGATGTTGTTGAATTTGTTGGTGTTTTTAAATGTTGAGGTTGTTGTTGAATTTGCTGGTGTTTTGCAATGTTGGGGTTGTTGTTGTTTTTCAATGTTGAGGTTGTTGTTGAATTTGTTGGTGTTTTTCAATGTTGAGGTTGTTGTTGTATTTGTTGGTGTTTTTCAATGTTGAGGTTTTTGTTGAATTTGTTGGTGTTTTTAAATGTTGAGGTTGTTGTTGTTTTTCAATGTTGAGGTTGTTGTTGAATTTGTTGGTGATTTTCACTGTTGAGGTTGTTGTTGTTTTTCAATGCTGAGGTTGTTGTTGAATTTGTTGGTGTTTTTCAATGTTGAGGTTGTTGTTGAATTTGTTGGTGTTTTTCAATGTTGAGGTTGTTGTTGTTTTTCAATGTTGAGGTTGTTGTTGAATTTGTTGGTGTTTTTCAATGTTGAGGTTGTTGTTGAATTTGTTCGTGTTTTTCAATGTTGAGGTTGTTGTTATTTTTCAATGTTGAGGTTGTTGTTGAGTTTGTTGGTGTTTTTCAATGTTGATGTTGTTGTTGAATTTGTTGGTGTTTTTCAATGTTGAGGTTGTTGTTGAATTTGTTGGTGTTTTTCAATGTTGACGTTGTTGTTCTTATTAAATGTTGAGGTTGTTGTTGAATTTGTTGGTGTTTTTTCAATTTTGAGGTTGTTGGTGTTGTTCAATGTTGAGGTTGATTTTGAATTTGAGGGTGTTTTTCAATGTCGAGGTTGTTGTTGAATTTGTTGGTGTTTTTCAATGTTGAGGTTGTTGTTGTTTTTCAATGTTGAGATTGTTGTTGAATTTGTTGGTGTTTTTCAATGTTGAGATTGTTGTTGTTTTTCAATGTTAAGGTTGTTGTTGAATTTGTTGGTGTTTTTAAATGTTGAGGTTGTTGTTGAATTTGTTGGTGTTTTGCAATGTTGAGGTTGTTGTTGTTTTTCAATGTTGAGGTTGTTGTTGAATTTGTTGGTGTTTTTCAATGTTGAGGTTTTTGTTGTTTTTCAATGTTGAGGTTGTTGTTGTATTTGTTGGTGTTTTTCAATTTCGAGGTTGTTGTTGAATTTGTTGGTGTTTTTCAATGTTGAAGTTGTTGTTGAATTTGTTGGTGATTTTCAATGTTGAGGTTGTTGTTGTTTTTCAATGTTGAGGTTGTTGTTGAATTTGTTGGTGTTTTTCAATGTTGAGGTTGTTGTTGTTTTTCAATGCTGAGGTTGTTGTTGAATTTGTTTGTGTTTTTCAATGTTGAGGTTGTTCTTGAATTTGTTGGTGTTTTTCAATGTTGAGGTTGTTGTGGTTTTTAAATGTTGAGGTTGTTGTTGAATTTGTTGGTGTTTTTTCAATTTTGAGGTGGTTGGTGTTTTTCAATGTTGAGGTTGATTTTGAATTTGAGGGTGTTTTTCAATGTCGAGGTTGTTGTTGAATTTGTTGGTGTTTTTCAATGTTGAGGTTGTTGTTGTTTTTCAGTGTTGAGGTTGTTGTTGAATTTGTTGGTGTTTATCAATGTTGAGATTGTTGTTGTTTTTCAATGTTGAGGTTGTTGTTGTATTTGTTGGTGTTTTTCAATGTTGAAGTTGTTGTTGAATATGTTGGTGTTTTTAAATGTTGAGGTTGTTGTTGTTTTTCAATGTTGAGGTTGTTGTTGAATTTGTTGGTGATTTTCAATGTTGAGGTTCTTGTTGTTTTTCAATGCTGAGGTTGTTGTTGAATTTGTTGGTGTTTTTCAATGTTGAGGTTGTTGTTGAATTTGATGGTGTTTTTCAATGTTGTGGTTGTTGTTGTTTTTCAATGTTGAGGTTGTTGTTGAAATTGTTGGTGTTTTTCAATGTTTCGGTTGTTGTTGTTTTTCAATGTTGAGGTTGTTGTTGAATTTGTTGGTGTTTTTCAATGTTGAGGTTGTTGTTGTTTTTCAATGCTGAGGTTGTTGTTGAATTTGTTGGTGTTTTTCAATGTTGATGTTGTTGTTGAATTTGTTGGTGTTTTTCAATCTTGAGGTTGTTGTTGTTTTTCAATGTTGAGGTTGTTGTTGAATTTGTTGGTGTTTTTTCAATTTTGAGGTTGTTGGTGTTGTTCAATGTTGAGGTTGTTGTTGTAATTGTTGGTGTTTTTCAATTTCGAGGTTGTTGTGGAATTTGTTGGTGTTTTTCAATGTTGAAGTTGTTGTTGAATTTGTTGGTGTTTTTCAATGTTGAGGTTGTTGTTGTTTTTCAATGCTGAGGTTGTTGTTGAATTTGTTGGTGTTTTTCAATGTTGAGGTTGTTGTTGAATTTGTTGGTGTTTTTCAATGTTGAGGTTGTTGTTGTTTTTCAATGTTGAGGTTGTTGTTGAATTTGTTGGTGTTTTTCAATGTTGAGGTTGTTGTTGAATTTGTTGGTGTTTTTCAATGTTGAGGTTGTTGTTATTTTTCAATGTTGAGGTTTTTGTTGAGTTTGTTGGTGTTTTTCAATGTTGAGGTTGTTGTTGAATTTGTTGCTGTTTTTCAATGTTGAGGTTGTTGTTGAATTTGTTGGTGTTTTTCAATGTTGAGGTTGTTGTTGTTTTTAAATGTTGAGGTTGTTCTTGAATTTGTTGGTGTTTATCAATGTTGAGATTGTTGTTGTTTCTCAATGTTGAGGTTGTTGTTGAATTTGTTGGTGTTTTTAAATGTTGAGGTTGTTGTTGAATGTGCTGGTGTTTTGCAATGTTGGGGTTGTTGTTGTTTTTCTATGTTGAGGTTGTTGTTGAATTTGTTGGTGTTTTTCAATGTTGAGGTTTTTGTTGTTTTTCAATGTTGAGGTTGTTGTTGTATTTGTTGGTGTTTTTCAATGTTGAAGTTGTTGTTGAATTTGTTGGTGTTTTTAAATGTTGAGGTTGTTGTTGTTTTTCAATGTTGAGGTTGTTGTTGAATTTGTTGGTGATTTTCAATGTTGAGGTTGTTGTTGTTTTTCAATGCTGAGGTTGTTGTTGAATTTGTTGGTGTTTTTCAATGTTGAGGTTGTTGTTGAATTTGTTGGTGTTTTTCAATGTTGAGGTTGTTGTTGTTTTTCAATGTTTCGGTTGTTGTTGTTTTTCAATGTTGAGGTTGTTTTTGAATTTGTTGGTGTTTTTCAATGTTGAGGTTGTTGTTGTTTTTCAATGTTGAGGTTGTTGTTGTTTTTGTTGGTGTTTTTCAATGTTGAGGTTGTTGTTGTTTTTCAATGTTGAGGTTGTTGTTGAATTTGTTGGTGTTTTTTCAATTTTGAGGTTGTTGGTGTTGTTCAATGTTGAGGTTGTTGTTGTATTTGTTGGTGTTTTTCAATTTCGAGGTTGTTGTTGAATTTGTTGGTGTTTTTCAATGTCGAGGTTGTTGTTGAATTTGTTGGTGTTTTTCAATGTTGATGTTGTTGTTGTTTTTCAGTGCTGAGGTTGTTGTTGAATTTGTTGGTGTTTTTCAATGTTGAGGTTGTTGTTGAATTTGTTGGTGTTTTTCAATTTTGAGGTTGTTGTTGTTTTTCAATGTTGAGGTTGTTGTTGAATTTGTTGGTGTTTTTCAATGTTTAGGTTGTTGTTGTTTTTCAATGTTGAGGTTGTTGTTGAATTTTTTGGTGTTTTTCAATGTTGAGGTTGTTGTTGAATTTGTTGGTGTTTTTCAATGTTGAGGTTGTTGTTATTTTTCAATGTTGAGGTTTTTGTTGAGTTTGTTGGTGTTTTTCAATGTTGAGGTTGTTGTTGAATTTGTTGGTGATTTTCAATGTTGAGGTTGCTGTTGTTTTTCAATGTTGAGGTTGTTGTTGAATTTGTTGGTGTTTTTCAATGTTGAGGTTGTTGTTGTTTTTCAATGCTGAGGTTGTTGTTGAATTTGTTTGTGTTTTTCAATGTTGACGTTGTTGTTGAATTTGTTGGTGTTTTTCAATGTTGAGGTTGTTGTGGTTTTTAAATGTTGAGGTTGTTGTTGAATTTGTTGGTGTTTTTTCAATTTTGAGGTTGTTGGTGTTTTTCAATGTTGAGGTTGATTTTGAATTTGAGGGTGTTTTTCAATGTCGAGGTTGTTGTTGAATTTGTTGGTGTTTTTCAATGTTGAGGTTGTTGTTGTTTTTCAGTGTTGAGGTTGTTGTTGAATTTGTTGGTGTTTATCAATGTTGAGATTGTTGTTGTTTTTCAATGTTGAGGTTGTTGTTGTATTTGTTGGTGTTTTTCAATGTTGAAGTTGTTGTTGAATATGTTGGTGTTTTTAAATGTTGAGGTTGTTGTTGTTTTTCAATGTTGAGGTTGTTGTTGAATTTGTTGGTGATTTTCAATGTTGAGGTTCTTGTTGTTTTTCAATGCTGAGGTTGTTGTTGAATTTGTTGGTGTTTTTCAATGTTGAGGTTGTTGTTGAATTTGATGGTGTTTTTCAATGTTGTGGTTGTTGTTGTTTTTCAATGTTGAGGTTGTTGTTGAAATTGTTGGTGTTTTTCAATGTTTCGGTTGTTGTTGTTTTTCAATGTTGAGGTTGTTGTTGAATTTGTTGGTGTTTTTCAATGTTGAGGTTGTTGTTGTTTTTCAATGCTGAGGTTGTTGTTGAATTTGTTGGTGTTTTTCAATGTTGATGTTGTTGTTTGAATTTGTTGGTGTTTTTCAATCTTGAGGTTGTTGTTGTTTTTCAATGTTGAGGTTGTTGTTGAATTTGTTGGTGTTTTTTCAATTTTGAGGTTGTTGGTGTTGTTCAATGTTGAGGTTGTTGTTGTATTTGTTGGTGTTTTTCAATTTCGAGGTTGTTGTTGAATTTGTTGGTGTTTTTCAATGTTGAAGTTGTTGTTGAATTTGTTGGTGTTTTTCAATGTTGAGGTTGTTGTTGTTTTTCAATGCTGAGGTTGTTGTTGAATTTGTTGGTGTTTTTCAATGTTGAGGTTGTTGTTGAATTTGTTGGTGTTTTTCAATGTTGAGGTTGTTGTTGTTTTTCAATGTTGAGGTTGTTGTTGAATTTGTTGGTGTTTTTCAATGTTGAGGTTGTTGTTGAATTTGTTGGTGTTTTTCAATGTTGAGGTTGTTGTTATTTTTCAATGTTGAGGTTTTTGTTGAGTTTGTTGGTGTTTTTCAATGTTGAGGTTGTTGTTGAATTTGTTGCTGTTTTTCAATGTTGAGGTTGTTGTTGAATTTGTTGGTGTTTTTCAATGTTGAGGTTGTTGTTGTTTTTAAATGTTGAGGTTGTTCTTGAATTTGTTGGTGTTTATCAATGTTGAGATTGTTGTTGTTTCTCAATGTTGAGGTTGTTGTTGAATTTGTTGGTGTTTTTAAATGTTGAGGTTGTTGTTGAATGTGCTGGTGTTTTGCAATGTTGGGGTTGTTGTTGTTTTTCAATGTTGAGGTTGTTGTTGAATTTGTTGGTGTTTTTCAATGTTGAGGTTTTTGTTGTTTTTCAATGTTGAGGTTGTTGTTGTATTTGTTGGTGTTTTTCAATGTTGAAGTTGTTGTTGAATTTGTTGGTGTTTTTAAATGTTGAGGTTGTTGTTGTTTTTCAATGTTGAGGTTGTTGTTGAATTTGTTGGTGATTTTCAATGTTGAGGTTGTTGTTGTTTTTCAATGCTGAGGTTGTTGTTGAATTTGTTGGTGTTTTTCAATGTTGAGGTTGTTGTTGAATTTGTTGGTGTTTTTCAATGTTGAGGTTGTTGTTGTTTTTCAATGTTTCGGTTGTTGTTGTTTTTCAATGTTGAGGTTGTTTTTGAATTTGTTGGTGTTTTTCAATGTTGAGGTTGTTGTTGTTTTTCAATGTTGAGGTTGTTGTTGTTTTTGTTGGTGTTTTTCAATGTTGAGGTTGTTGTTGTTTTTCAATGTTGAGGTTGTTGTTGAATTTGTTGGTGTTTTTTCAATTTTGAGGTTGTTGGTGTTGTTCAATGTTGAGGTTGTTGTTGTATTTGTTGGTGTTTTTCAATTTCGAGGTTGTTGTTGAATTTGTTGGTGTTTTTCAATGTCGAGGTTGTTGTTGAATTTGTTGGTGTTTTTCAATGTTGATGTTGTTGTAGTTTTTCAATGCTGAGGTTGTTGTTGAATTTGTTGGTGTTTTTCAATGTTGAGGTTGTTGTTGAATTTGTTGGTGTTTTTCAATGTTTAGGTTGTTGTTGTTTTTCAATGTTGAGGTTGTTGTTGAATTTTTTGGTGTTTTTCAATGTTGAGGTTGTTGTTGAATTTGTTGGTGTTTTTCAATGTTGAGGTTGTTGTTATTTTTCAATGTTGAGGTTTTTGTTGAGTTTGTTGGTGTTTTTCAATGTTGAGGTTGTTGTTGAATTTGTTGGTGATTTTCAATGTTGAGGTTGCTGTTGTTTTTCAGTGTTGAGGTTGTTGTTGAATTTGTTGGTGTTTTTCAATGTTGAGGTTGTTGTTGTTTTTCAATGCTGAGGTTGTTGTTGAATTTGTTTGTGTTTTTCAATGTTGACGTTGTTGTTGAATTTGTTGGTGTTTTTCAATGTTGAGGTTGTTGTTATTTTTCAATGTTGAGGTTTTTGTTGAGTTTGTTGGTGTTTTTCAATGTTGAGGTTGTTGTTGAATTTGTTGGTGATTTTCAATGTTGAGGTTGCTGTTGTTTTTCAGTGTTGAGGTTGTTGTTGAATTTGTTGGTGTTTTTCAATGTTGAGGTTGTTGTTGTTTTTCAATGCTGAGGTTGTTGTTGAATTTGTTTGTGTTTTTCAATGTTGACGTTGTTGTTGAATTTGTTGGTGTTTTTCAATGTTGAGGTTGTTGTGGTTTTTAAATGTTGAGGTAGTTGTTGAATTTGTTGGTGTTTTTTCAATTTTGAGGTTGTTGGTGTTTTTCAATGTTGAGGTTGATTTTGAATTTGAGGGTGTTTTTCAATGTCGAGGTTGTTGTTGAATTTGTTGGTGTTTTTCAATGTTGAGGTTGTTGTTGTTTTTCAATGTTGAGGTTGTTGTTGAATTTGTTGGTGTTTATCAATGTTGAGATTGTTGTTGTTTTTCAATGTTGAGGTTGTTGTTGTATTTGTTGGTGTTTTTCAATGTTGAAGTTGTTGTTGAATATGTTGGTGTTTTTAAATGTTGAGGTTGTTGTTGTTTTTCAATGTTGAGGTTGTTGTTGAATTTGTTGGTGATTTTCAATGTTGAGGTTCTTGTTGTTTTTCAATGCTGAGGTTGTTGTTGAATTTGTTGGTGTTTTTCAATGTTGAGGTTGTTGTTGAATTTGTTGGTGTTTTTCAATGTTGTGGTTGTTGTTGTTTTTCAATGTTGAGGTTGTTGTTGAATTTGTTGGTGTTTTTCAATGTTTCGGTTGTTGTTGGTTTTCAATGTTGAGGTTGTTGTTGAATTTGTTGGTGTTTTTCAATGTTGAGGTTGTTGTTGTTTTTCAATTTTGAGGTTGTTGTTGAATTTGTTGGTGTTTTTCTATGTTGATGTTGTTGTTGAATTTGTTGGTGTTTTTCAATGTTGAGGTTGTTGTTGTTTTTCAATGTTGAGGTTGTTGTTGAATTTGTTGGTGTTTTTTCAATTTTGAGGTTGTTGTTGAATTTGTTGTTGTTGTTCAATGTTGAGGTTGTTCTTGTATTTCAATGTTGAGGTTGTTGTTGAATTTGTTGGTGATTTTCAATGTTGAGGTTGTTGTTGTTTTTCAATGCTGAGGTTGTTGTTGAATTTGTTGGTGTTTTTCAATGTTGAGGTTGTTGTTGTTTTTTAATGTTGAGGTTGTTGTTGAATTTTTTGGTGTTTTTCAATGTTTCGGTTGTTGTTGTTTTTCAATGTTGAGGTTGTTTTTGAATTTGTTGGTGTTTTTCAATGTTGAGGTTGTTGTTGTTTTTCAATGTTGAGGTTGTTGTTGTTTTTGTTGGTGTTTTTCAATGTTGAGGTTGTTGTTGTTTTTCAATGTTGAGGTTGTTGTTGAATTTGTTGGTGTTTTTTCAATTTTGAGGTTGTTGGTGTTGTTCAATGTTGAGGTTGTTGTTGTATTTGTTGGTGTTTTTCAATTTCGAGGTTGTTGCTCAATTTGTTGGTGTTTTTCAATGTTGAAGTTGTTGTTGAATTTGTTGGTGTTTTTCAATGTTGATGTTGTTGTTGTTTTTCAATGCTGAGGTTGTTGTTGAATTTGTTGGTGTTTTTCAATGTTGAGGTTGTTGTTGAATTTGTTGGTGTTTTTCAATGTTGAGGTTGTTGTTGTTTTTCAATGTTGAGGTTGTTGTTGAATTTGTTGGTGTTTTTCAATCTTTAGGTTGTTGTTGTTTTTCAATGTTGAGGTTGTTGTTGAATTTTTTGGTGTTTTTCAATGTTGAGGTTGTTGTTGAATTTGTTGGTGTTTTTCAATGTTGAGGTTGTTGTTATTTTTCAATGTTGAGGTTTTTGTTGAGTTTGTTGGTGTTTTTCAATGTTGAGGTTGTTGTTGAATTTGTTGGTGTTTTTCAATGTTGAGGTTGTTGTTGAATTTGTTGGTGTTTTTCAATGTTGAAGTTGTTGTTGTTTTTAAATGTTGAGGGTGTTGTTGAATTTGTTGGTGTTTTTCAATGTTGAGGCTGATTTTGATTTTGAGGGTGTTTTTCAATGTCGAGGTTGTTGTTCAATTTGTTGGTGTTTTTCAATGTTGAGGTTGTTGTTGTTTTTCAATGTTGAGGTTGTTGTTGAATTTGTTGGTGTTTATCAATGTTGAGATTGTTGTTGTTTTTCAATGTTGAGGATGTTGTTGAATTTGTTGGTGTTTTTAAATGTTGAGGTTGTTGTTGAATTTGCTGGTGTTTTGCAATGTTGGGGTTGTTGTTGTTTTTCAATGTTGAGGTTGTTGTTGAATTTGTTGGTGTTTTTCAATGTTGAGGTTGTTGTTGTTTTTCAATTTTGAGGTTGTTGTTGTATTTGTTGGTGTTTTTCAATGTTGAGGTTGTTGTTGAATTTGTTGGTGTTTTTAAATGTTGAGGTTGTTGTTGTTTTTCAATGTTGAGGTTGTTGTTGAATTTGTTGGTGATTTTCACTGTTGAGGTTGTTGTTGTTTTTCAATGCTGAGGTTGTTGTTGAATTTGTTGGTGTTTTTCAATGTTGAGGTTGTTGTTGAATTTGTTGGTTTTTTTCAATGTTCAGGCTGTTGTTGTTTTTCAATGTTCAGGTTGTTGTTGAGTTTGTTGGTGTTTTTCAATGTTGAGGTTGTTGTTGAATTTGTTGGTGTTTTTCAATGTTTCGGTTGTTGTTGTTTTTCAATGTTGAGGTTGTTGTTGAATTTGTTGGTGTTTTTCAATGTTGAGGTTGTTGTTGAATTTGTTGGTGTTTTTCAATGTTGAGGTTGTTGTTGTTTTTCAATTTTGAGGTTGTTGTTGAATTTGTTGGTGTTTTTCAATGCTGAGGTTGTTGTTGTTTTTCAATGTTGAGGTTGTTGTTGAATTTGTTGGTGTTTTTCAATTTCGAGGTTGTTGTTGAATTTGTTGGTGTTTTTCAATGTTGAAGTTGTTGTTGAATTTGTTGGTGTTTTTCAATGTTGAGGTTGTTGTTGAATTTGTTGGTGTTTTTCAATGTTGTGGTTGTTGTTGTTTTTCAATGTTGAGGTTGTTGTTGAATTTGTTGGTGTTTTTCAATGTTTCGGTTGTTGTTGTTTTTCAATGTTGAGGTTGTTGTTGAATTTGTTGTTGTTTTTCAATGTTGAGGTTGTTGTTGTTTTTCAATGCTGAGGTTGTTGTTGAATTTGTTGGTGTTTTTCAATGTTGATGTTGTTGTTGAATTTGTTGGTGTTTTTCAATGTTGAGGTTGTTGTTGTTTTTCAATGTTGAGGTTGTTGTTGAATTTGTTGGTGTTTTTTCAATTTTGAGGTTGTTGGTGTTGTTCAATGTTGAGGTTGTTCTTGTATTTGTTGGTGTTTTTCAATTTCGAGGTTGTTGTTGAATTTGTTGGTGTTTTTCAATGTTGAAGTTGTTGTTGAATTTGTTGGTGTTTTTCAATGTTGAGGTTGTTGTTGTTTTTCAATGCTGAGGTTGTTGTTGAATTTGTTGGTGTTTTTCAATGTTGAGGTTGTTGTTGAATTTGTTGGTGTTTTTCAATGTTGAGGTTGTTGTTGTTTTTCAATGTTGAGGTTGTTGTTGAATTTGTTGGTGTTTTTCAATGTTGAGGTTGTTGTTGAATTTGTTGGTGTTTTTCAATGTTGAGGTTGTTGTTATTTTTCAATGTTGAGGTTTTTGTTGAGTTTGTTGGTGTTTTTCAATGTTGAGGTTGTTGTTGAATTTGTTGGTGTTTTTCAATGTTGAGGTTGTTGTTGAATTTGTTGGTGTTTTTCAATGCTGAGGTTGTTGTTGTTTTTAAATGTTGAGGTTGTTGTTGAATTTGTTGGTGTTTATCAATGTTGAGATTGTTGTTGTTTCTCAATGTTGAGGTTGTTGTTGAATTTGTTGGTGTTTTTAAATGTTGAGGTTGTTGTTGAATGTGCTGGTGTTTTGCAATGTTGGGGTTGTTGTTGTTTTTCAATGTTGAGGTTGTTGTTGAATTTGTTGGTGTTTTTCACTGTTGAGGTTTTTGTTGTTTTTCAATGTTGAGGTTGTTGTTGTATTTGTTGGTGTTTTTCAATTTCGAGGTTGTTGTTGAATTTGTTGGTGTTTTTCAATGTTGAAGTTGTTGTTGAATTTGTTGGTGTTTTTCAATGTTGATGTTGTTGTTGTTTTTCAATGCTGAGGTTGTTGTTGAATTTGTTGGTGTTTTTCAATGTTGAGGTTGTTGTTGAATTTGTTGGTGTTTTTCAATTTTGAGGTTGTTGTTGTTTTTCAATGTTGAGGTTGTTGTTGAATTTGTTGGTGTTTTTCAATGTTTAGGTTGTTGTTGTTTTTCAATGTTGAGGTTGTTGTTGAATTTTTTGGTGTTTTTCAATGTTGAGGTTGTTGTTGAATTTGTTGGTGTTTTTCAATGTTGAGGTTCTTGTTGTTTTTCAATGCTGAGGTTGTTGTTGAATTTGTTGGTGATTTTCAATGTTGAGGTTCTTGTTGTTTTTCAATGCTGAGGTTGTTGTTGAATTTGTTGGTGTTTTTCAATGTTGAGGTTGTTGTTGAATTTGTTGGTGTTTTTCAATGTTGTGGTTGTTGTTGTTTTTCAATGTTGAGGTTGTTGTTGAATTTGTTGGTGTTTTTCAATGTTTCGGTTGTTGTTGTTTTTCAATGTTGAGGTTGTTGTTGAATTTGTTGGTGTTTTTCAATGTTGAGGTTGTTGTTGTTTTTCAATGCTGAGGTTGTTGTTGAATTTGTTGGTGTTTTTCAATGTTGATGTTGTTGTTGAATTTGTTGGTGTTTTTCAATGTTGAGGTTGTTGTTGTTTTTCAATGTTGAGGTTGTTGTTGAATTTGTTGGTGTTTTTTCAATTTTGAGGTTGTTGGTGTTGTTCAATGTTGAGGTTGTTCTTGTATTTGTTGGTGTTTTTCAATTTCGAGGTTGTTGTTGAATTTGTTGGTGTTTTTCAATGTTGAAGTTGTTGTTGAATTTGTTGGTGTTTTTCAATGTTGAGGTTGTTGTTGAATTTGTTGGTGTTTTTCAATGTTGAGGTTGTTGTTGTTTTTCAATGTTGAGGTTGTTGTTGAATTTGTTGGTGTTTTTCAATGTTGAGGTTGTTGTTGAATTTGTTGGTGTTTTTCAATGTTGAGGTTGTTGTTATTTTTCAATGTTGAGGTTTTTGTTGAGTTTGTTGGTGTTTTTCAATGTTGAGGTTGTTGTTGAATTTGTTGGTGTTTTTCAATGTTGAGGTTGTTGTTGAATTTGTTGATGTTTTTCAATGTTGAAGTTGTTGTTGTTTTTAAATGTTGAGGGTGTTGTTGAATTTGTTGGTGTTTTTTCAATTTTGAGGTTGTTGGTGTTTTTCAATGTTGAGGCTGATTTTGATTTTGAGGGTGTTTTTCAATGTCGAGGTTGTTGTTCAATTTGTTGGTGTTTTTCAATGTTGAGGTTGTTGTTGTTTTTCAATGTTGAGGTTGTTGTTGAATTTGTTGGTGTTTATCAATGTTGAGATTGTTGTTGTTTTTCAATGTTGAGGATGTTGTTGAATTTGTTGGTGTTTTTAAATGTTGAGGTTGTTGTTGAATTTGCTGGTGTTTTGCAATGTTGGGGTTGTTGTTGTTTTTCAATGTTGAGGTTGTTGTTGAATTTGTTGGTGTTTTTCAATGTTGAGGTTGTTGTTGTTTTTCAATTTTGAGGTTGTTGTTGTATTTGTTGGTGTTTTTCAATGTTGAGGTTGTTGTTGAATTTGTTGGTGTTTTTAAATGTTGAGGTTGTTGTTGTTTTTCAATGTTGAGGTTGTTGTTGAATTTGTTGGTGATTTTCACTGTTGAGGTTGTTGTTGTTTTTCAATGCTGAGGTTGTTGTTGAATTTGTTGGTGTTTTTCAATGTTGAGGTTGTTGTTGAATTTGTTGGTTTTTTTCAATGTTCAGGCTGTTGTTGTTTTTCAATGTTGAGGTTGTTGTTGAGTTTGTTGGTGTTTTTCAATGTTGAGGTTGTTGTTGAATTTGTTGGTGTTTTTCAATGTTTCGGTTGTTGTTGTTTTTCAATGTTGAGGTTGTTGTTGAATTTGTTGGTGTTTTTCAATGTTGAGGTTGTTGTTGAATTTGTTGGTGTTTTTCAATGTTGAGGTTGTTGTTGTTTTTCAATTTTGAGGTTGTTGTTGAATTTGTTGGTGTTTTTCAATGCTGAGGTTGTTGTTGTTTTTCAATGTTGAGGTTGTTGTTGAATTTGTTGGTGTTTTTCAATTTCGAGGTTGTTGTTGAATTTGTTGGTGTTTTTCAATGTTGAAGTTGTTGTTGAATTTGTTGGTGTTTTTCAATGTTGAAGTTGTTGTTGAATTTGTTGGTGTTTTTCAATGTTGAGGTTGTTGTTGTTTTTCAATGCTGAGGTTGTTGTTGAATTTGTTGGTGTTTTTCAATGTTGAGGTTGTTGTTGAATTTGTTGGTGTTTTTCAATGTTGAGGTTGTTGTTGTTTTTCAATGTTGAGGTTGTTGTTGAATTTGTTGGTGTTTTTCAATGTTGAGGTTGTTGTTGAATTTGTTGGTGTTTTTCAATGTTGAGGTTGTTGTTATTTTTCAATGTTGAGGTTTTTGTTGAGTTTGTTGGTGTTTTTCAATGTTGAGGTTGTTGTTGAATTTGTTGGTGTTTTTCAATGTTGAGGTTGTTGTTGAATTTGTTGGTGTTTTTCAATGTTGAGGTTGTTGTTGTTTTTAAATGTTGAGGTTGTTGTTGAATTTGTTGGTGTTTATCAATGTTGAGATTGTTGTTGTTTCTCAATGTTGAGGTTGTTGTTGAATTTGTTGGTGTTTTTAAATGTTGAGGTTGTTGTTGAATGTGCTGGTGTTTTGCAATGTTGGGGTTGTTGTTGTTTTTCAATGTTGAGGTTGTTGTTGAATTTGTTGGTGTTTTTCACTGTTGAGGTTTTTGTTGTTTTTCAATGTTGAGGTTGTTGTTGTATTTGTTGGTGTTTTTCAATTTCGAGGATGTTGTTGAATTTGTTGGTGTTTTTCAATGTTGATGTTGTTGTTGTTTTTCAATGCTGAGGTTGTTGTTGAATTTGTTGGTGTTTTTCAATGTTGAGGTTGTTGTTGAATTTGTTGGTGTTTTTCAATTTTGAGGTTGTTGTTGTTTTTCAATGTTGAGGTTGTTGTTGAATTTGTTGGTGTTTTTCAAGGTTTAGGTTGTTGTTGTTTTTCAATGTTGAGGTTGTTGTTGAATTTTTTGGTGTTTTTCAATGTTGAGGTTGTTGTTGAATTTGTTGGTGTTTTTCAATGTTGAGGTTCTTGTTGTTTTTCAATGCTGAGGTTGTTGTTGAATTTGTTGGTGATTTTCAATGTTGAGGTTCTTGTTGTTTTTCAATGCTGAGGTTGTTGTTGAATTTGTTGGTGTTTTTCAATGTTGAGGTTGTTGTTGAATTTGTTGGTGTTTTTGAATGTTGTGGTTGTTGTTGTTTTTCAATGTTGAGGTTGTTGTTGAATTTGTTGGTGTTTTTCAATGTTTCGGTTGTTGTTGTTTTTCAATGTTGAGGTTGTTGTTGAATTTGTTGGTGTTTTTCAATGTTGAGGTTGTTGTTATTTTTCAATGCTGAGGTTGTTGTTGAATTTGTTGGTGTTTTTCAATGTTGATGTTGTTGTTGAATTTGTTGGTGTTTTTCAATGTTGAGGTTGTTGTTGTTTTTCAATGTTGAGGTTGTTGTTGAATTTGTTGGTGTTTTTTCAATTTTGAGGTTGTTGGTGTTGTTCAATGTTGAGGTTGTTCTTGTATTTGTTGGTGTTTTTCAATTTCGAGGTTGTTGTTGAATTTGTTGGTGTTTTTCAATGTTGAAGTTGTTGTTGAATTTGTTGGTGTTTTTCAATGTTGAGGTTGTTGTTGAATTTGTTGGTGTTTTTCAATGTTGAGGTTGTTGTTGTTTTTCAATGTTGAGGTTGTTGTTGAATTTGTTGGTGTTTTTCAATGTTGAGGTTGTTGTTGAATTTGTTGGTGTTTTTCAATGTTGAGGTTGTTGTTATTTTTCAATGTTGAGGTTTTTGTTGAGTTTGTTGGTGTTTTTCAATGTTGAGGTTGTTGTTGAATTTGTTGGTGTTTTTCAATATTGAGGTTGTTGTTGAATTTGTTGGTGTTTTTCAATGTTGAGGTTGTTGTTGTTTTTAAATGTTGAGGTTGTTGTTGAATTTGTTGGTGTTTATCAATGTTGAGATTGTTGTTGTTTCTCAATGTTGAGGTTGTTGTTGAATTTGTTGGTGTTTTTAAATGTTGAGGTTGTTGTTGAATGTGCTGGTGTTTTGCAATGTTGGGGTTGTTGTTGTTTTTCAATGTTGAGGTTGTTGTTGAATTTGTTGGTGTTTTTCAATGTTGAGGTTTTTGTTGTTTTTCAATGTTGAGGTTGTTGTTGTATTTGTTGGTGTTTTTCAATGTTGAAGTTGTTGTTGAATTTGTTGGTGTTTTTAAATGTTGAGGTTGTTGTTGTTTTTCAATGTTGAGGTTGTTGTTGAATTTGTTGGTGATTTTCAATGTTGAGGTTGTTGTTTTTTTTCAATGCTGAGGTTGTTGTTGAATTTGTTGGTGTTTTTCAATGTTGAGGTTGTTGTTGAATTTGTTGGTGTTTTTCAATGTTGAGGTTGTTGTTGTTTTTTAATGTTGAGGTTGTTGTTGAATTTTTTGGTGTTTTTCAATGTTGAGGTTGTTGTTGTTTTTCAATGTTGAGGTTGTTGTTGTTTTTGTTGGTGTTTTTCAATGTTGAGGTTGTTGTTGTTTTTCAATGTTGAGGTTGTTGTTGAATTTGTTGGTGTTTTTTCAATTTTGAGGTTGTTGGTGTTGTTCAATGTTGAGGTTGTTGTTGTATTTGTTGGTGTTTTTCAATTTCGAGGTTGTTGTTGAATTTGTTGGTGTTTTTTCAATTTTGAGGTTGTTGGTGTTTTTCAATGTTGAAGTTGTTGTTGAATTTTTTGGTGTTTTTCAATGTTGATGTTGTTGTTTTTCAATGCTGAGGTTGTTGTTGAATTTGTTGGTGTTTTTCAATGTTGAGGTTGTTGTTGAATTTGTTGGTGTTTTTCAATGTTGAGGTTGTTGTTGTTTTTCAATGTTGAGGTTGTTGTTGAATTTGTTGGTGTTTTTCAATGTTTAGGTTGTTGTTGTTTTTCAATGTTGAGGTTGTTGTTGAATTTTTTGGTGTTTTTCAATGTTGAGGTTGTTGTTGAATTTGTTGGTGTTTTTCAATGTTGAGGTTGTTGTTATTTTTCAATGTTGAGGTTTTTGTTGAGTTTGTTGGTGTTTTTCAATGTTGAGGTTGTTGTTGAATTTGTTGGTGTTTTTCAATGTTGAGGTTGTTGTTGAATTTGTTGGTGTTTTTCAATGTTGATGTTGTTGTTGTTTTTAAATGTTGAGGGTGTTGTTGAATTTGTTGGTGTTTTTTCAATTTTGAGGTTGTTGGTGTTTTTCAATGTTGAGGTTGATTTTGATTTTGAGGGTGTTTTTCAATGTCGAGGTTGTTGTTCAATTTGTTGGTGTTTTTCAATGTTGAGGTTGTTGTTGTTTTTCAATGTTGAGGTTGTTGTTGAATTTGTTGGTGTTTATCAATGTTCAGATTGTTGTTGTTTTTCAATGTTGAGGATGTTGTTGAATTTGTTGGTGTTTTTAAATGTTGAGGTTGTTGTTGAATTTGCTGGTGTTTTGCAATGTTGGGGTTGATGTTGTTTTTCAATGTTGAGGTTGTTGTTGAATTTGTTGGTGTTTTTCAATGTTGAGGTTGTTGTTGTTTTTCAATGTTGAGGTTGTTGTTGTATTTGTTGGTGTTTTTCAATGTTCAGGTTGTTGTTGAATTTGTTGGTGTTTTTAAATGTTGAGGTTGTTGTTGTTTTTCAATGTTGAGGTTGTTGTTGAATTTGTTGGTGA
Source organism: Isurus oxyrinchus (assembly GCA_026770705.1). NCBI lineage: Eukaryota > Metazoa > Chordata > Chondrichthyes > Lamniformes > Lamnidae > Isurus > Isurus oxyrinchus. Next base: position 26,863 of record JANJGN010000443.1, on the reverse strand, counting down.
TTTTCACTGTTGAGGTTGTTGTTGTTTTTCAATGCTGAGGTTGTTGTTGAATTTGTTGGTGTTTTTCAATGTTGAGGTTGTTGTTGAATTTGTTGGTTTTTTTCAATGTTCAGGCTGTTGTTGTTTTTCAATGTTGAGGTTGTTGTTGAGTTTGTTGGTGTTTTTCAATGTTGAGGTTGTTGTTGAATTTGTTGGTGTTTTTCAATATTTCGGTTGTTGTTGTTTTTCAATGTTGAGGTTGTTGTTGAATTTGTTGGTGTTTTTCAATGTTGAGGTTGTTGTTGAATTTGTTGGTGTTTTTCAATGTTGAGGTTGTTGTTGAATTTGTTGGTGTTTTTCAATGTTGTGGTTGTTGTTGTTTTTCAATGTTGAGGTTGTTGTTGAATTTGTTGGTGTTTTTCAATGTTGAGGTTGTTGTTGAATTTGTTGGTGTTTTTCAATGTTGAGGTTGTTGTTGTTTTTCAATGTTGAGGTTGTTGTTGAATTTGTTGGTGTTCTTCAATGTTGAGGTTGTTGTTGTTTTTCAATGCTGAGGTTGTTGTTGAATTTGTTGGTGTTTTTCAATGTTGAGGTTGTTGTTGAATTTGTTGGTGTTTTTCAATGTTGAGGTTGTTGTTGTTTTTCAATGTTGAGGTTGTTGTTGAATTTGTTGGTGTTTTTTCAATTTTGAGGTTGTTGGTGTTGTTCAATGTTGAGGTTGTTCTTGTATTTGTTGGTGTTTTTCAATTACGAGGTTGTTGTTGAATTTGTTGGTGTTTTTCAATGTTGAAGTTGTTGTTGAATTTGTTGGTGTTTTTCAATGTTGAGGTTGTTGTTGAATTTGTTGGTGTTTTTCAAAGTTGAGGTTGTTGTTGTTTTTCAATGTTGAGGTTGTTGTTGAATTTATTGGTGTTTTTCAATGTTGAGGTTGTTGTTGAATTTGTTGGTGTTTTTCAATGTTGAGGTTGTTGTTATTTTTCAATGTTGAGGTTTTTGTTGAGTTTGTTGGTGTTTTTCAATGTTGAGGATGTTGTTGAATTTGTTGGTGTTTTTCAATGTTGAGGTTGTTGTTGAATTTGTAGGTGTTTTTCAATGTTGAGGTTGTTGTTGTTTTTAAATGTTGAGGTTGTTGTTGAATTTGTTGGTGTTTATCAATGTTGAGATTGTTGTTGTTTCTCAATGTTGAGGTTGTTGTTGAATTTGTTGGTGTTTTTAAATGTTGAGGTTGTTGTTGAATGTGCTGGTGTTTTGCAATGTTGGGGTTGTTGTTGTTTTTCAATGTTGAGGTTGTTGTTGAATTTGTTGGTGTTTTTCAATGTTGAGGTTTTTGTTGTTTTTCAATGTTGAGGTTGTTGTTGTATTTGTTGGTGTTTTTCAATGTTGAAGTTGTTGTTGAATTTGTTGGTGTTTTTAAATGTTGAGGTTGTTGTTGTTTTTCAATGTTGAGGTTGTTGTTGAATTTGTTGGTGATTTTCAATGTTGAGGTTGTTGTTGTTTTTCAATGCTGAGGTTGTTGTTGAATTTGTTGGTGTTTTTCAATGTTGAGGTTGTTGTTGAATTTGTTGGTGTTTTTCAATGTTGAGGTTGTTGTTGTTTTTTAATGTTGAGGTTGTTGTTGAATTTTTTGGTGTTTTTCAATGTTTCGGTTGTTGTTGTTTTTCAATGTTGAGGTTGTTTTTGAATTTGTTGGTGTTTTTCAATGTTGAGGTTGTTGTTGTTTTTCAATGTTGAGGTTGTTGTTGTTTTTGTTGGTGTTTTTCAATGTTGAGGTTGTTGTTGTTTTTCAATGTTGAGGTTGTTGTTGAATTTGTTGGTGTTTTTTCAATTTTGAGGTTGTTGGTGTTGTTCAATGTTGAGGTTGTTGTTGTATTTGTTGGTGTTTTTCAATTTCGAGGTTGTTGTTGAATTTGTTGGTGTTTTTCAATGTTGAAGTTGTTGTTGAATTTGTTGGTGTTTTTCAATGTTGATGTTGTTGTTGTTTTTCAATGCTGAGGTTGTTGTTGAATTTGTTGGTGTTTTTCAATGTTGAGGTTGTTGTTGAATTTGTTGGTGTTTTTCAATGTTGAGGTTGTTGTTGTTTTTCAATGTTGAGGTTGTTGTTGAATTTGTTGGTGTTTTTCAATGTTTAGGTTGTTGTTGTTTTTCAATGTTGAGGTTGTTGTTGAATTTTTTGGTGTTTTTCAATGTTGAGGTTGTTGTTGAATTTGTTGGTGTTTTTCAATGTTGAGGTTGTTGTTATTTTTCAATGTTGAGGTTTTTGTTGAGTTTGTTGGTGTTTTTCAATGTTGAGGTTGTTGTTGAATTTGTTGGTGTTTTTCAATGTTGAGGTTGTTGTTGAATTTGTTGGTGTTTTTCAATGTTGAAGTTGTTGTTGTTTTTAAATGTTGAGGATGTTGTTGAATTTGTTGGTGTTTTTTCAATTTTGAGGTTGTTGGTGTTTTTCAATGTTGAGGTTGATTTTGATTTTGAGGGTGTTTTTCAATGTCGAGGTTGTTGTTCAATTTGTTGGTGTTTTTCAATGTTGAGGTTGTTGCTGTTTTTCAATGTTGAGGTTGTTGTTGAATTTGTTGGTGTTTATCAATGTTCAGATTGTTGTTGTTTTTCAATGTTGAGGATGTTGTTGAATTTGTTGGTGTTTTTAAATGTTGAGGTTGTTGTTGAATTTGCTGGTGTTTTGCAATGTTGGGGTTGTTGTTGTTTTTCAATGTTGAGGTTGTTGTTGAATTTGTTGGTGTTTTTCAATGTTGAGGTTGTTGTTGTTTTTCAATGTTGAGGTTGTTGTTGTATTTGTTGGTGTTTTTCAATGTTGAGGTTGTTGTTGAATTTGTTGGTGTTTTTAAATGTTGAGGTTGTTGTTGTTTTTCAATGTTGAGGTTGTTGTTGAATTTGTTGGTGATTTTCACTGTTGAGGTTGTTGTTGTTTTTCAATGCTGAGGTTGTTGTTGAATTTGTTGGTGTTTTTCAATGTTGAGGTTGTTGTTGAATTTGTTGGTTTTTTTCAATGTTCAGGCTGTTGTTGTTTTTCAATGTTGAGGTTGTTGTTGAGTTTGTTGGTGTTTTTCAATGTTGAGGTTGTTGTTGAATTTGTTGGTGTTTTTCAATGTTTCGGTTGTTGTTGTTTTTCAATGTTGAGGTTGTTGTTGAATTTGTTGGTGTTTTTCAATGTTGAGGTTGTTGTTGAATTTGTTGGTGTTTTTCAATGTTGAGGTTGTTGTTGTTTTTCAATTTTGAGGTTGTTGTTGAATTTGTTGGTGTTTTTCAATGCTGAGGTTGTTGTTGTTTTTCAATGTTGAGGTTGTTGTTGAATTTGTTGGTGTTTTTCAATTTCGAGGTTGTTGTTGAATTTGTTGGTGTTTTTCAATGTTGAAGTTGTTGTTGAATTTGTTGGTGTTTTTCAATGTTGAGGTTGTTGTTGAATTTGTTGGTGTTTTTCAATGTTGTGGTTGTTGTTGTTTTTCAATGTTGAGGTTGTTGTTGAATTTGTTGGTGTTTTTCAATGTTTCGGTTGTTGTTGTTTTTCAATGTTGAGGTTGTTGTTGAATTTGTTGGTGTTTTTCAATGTTGAGGTTGTTGTTGTTTTTCAATGCTGAGGTTGTTGTTGAATTTGTTGGTGTTTTTCAATGTTGATGTTGTTGTTGAATTTGTTGGTGTTTTTCAATGTTGAGGTTGTTGTTGTTTTTCAATGTTGAGGTTGTTGTTGAATTTGTTGGTGTTTTTTCAATTTTGAGGTTGTTGGTGTTGTTCAATGTTGAGGTTGTTCTTGTATTTGTTGGTGTTTTTCAATTTCGAGGTTGTTGTTGAATTTGTTGGTGTTTTTCAATGTTGAAGTTGTTGTTGAATTTGTTGGTGTTTTTCAATGTTGAGGTTGTTGTTGTTTTTCAATGCTGAGGTTGTTGTTGAATTTGTTGGTGTTTTTCAATGTTGAGGTTGTTGTTGAATTTGTTGGTGTTTTTCAATGTTGAGGTTGTTGTTGTTTTTCAATGTTGAGGTTGTTGTTGAATTTGTTGGTGTTTTTCAATGTTGAGGTTGTTGTTGAATTTGTTGGTGTTTTTCAATGTTGAGGTTGTTGTTATTTTTCAATGTTGAGGTTTTTGTTGAGTTTGTTGGTGTTTTTCAATGTTGAGGTTGTTGTTGAATTTGTTGGTGTTTTTCAATGTTGAGGTTGTTGTTGAATTTGTTGGTGTTTTTAAATGTTGAGGTTGTTGTTGTTTTTCAATGTTGAGGTTGTTGTTGAATTTGTTTGTGATTTTCAATGTTGAGGTTGTTGTTGTTTTTCAATGCTGAGGTTGTTGTTGAATTTGTTGGTGTTTTTCAATGTTGAGGTTGTTGTTGTTTTTAAATGTTGAGGTTGTTGTTGAATTTGTTGGTGTTTCTCAATGTTGAGATTGTTGTTGTTTCTCAATGTTGAGGTTGTTGTTGAATTTGTTGGTGTTTTTAAATGTTGAGGTTGTTGTTGAATGTGCTGGTGTTTTGCAATGTTGGGGTTGTTGTTGTTTTTCAATGTTGAGGTTGTTGTTGAATTTGTTGGTGTTTTTCAATGTTGAGGTTTTTGTTGTTTTTCAATGTTGAGGTTGTTGTTGTATTTGTTGGTGTTTTTCAATGTTGAAGTTGTTGTTGAATTTGTTGGTGTTTTTAGATGTTGAGGTTGTTGTTGTTTTTCAATGTTGAGGTTGTTGTTGAATTTGTTGGTGATTTTCAATGTTGAGGTTGTTGTTGTTTTTCAATGCTGAGGTTGTTGTTGAATTTGTTGGTGTTTTTCAATGTTGAGGTTGTTGTTGAATTTGTTGGTGTTTTTCAATGTTGAGGTTGTTGTTGTTTTTTAATGTTGAGGTTGTTGTTGAATTTTTTGGTGTTTTTCAATGTTTCGCTTGTTGTTGTTTTTCAATGTTGAGGTTGTTTTTGAATTTGTTGGTGTTTTTCAATGTTGAGGTTGTTGTTGTTTTTCAATGTTGAGGTTGTTGTTGAATTTGTTGGTGTTTTTTCAATTTTGAGGTTGTTGGTGTTGTTCAATGTTGAGGTTGTTGTTGTATTTGTTGGTGTTTTTCAATTTCGAGGTTGTTGTTGAATTTGTTGGTGTTTTTCAATGTTGAAGTTGTTGTGGAATTTGTTGGTGTTTTTCAATGTTGATGTTGTTGTTGTTTTTCAATGCTGAGGTTGTTGTTGAATTTGTTGGTGTTTTTCAATGTTGAGGTTGTTGTTGAATTTGTTGGTGTTTTTCAATGTTGAGGTTGTTGTTGTTTTTCAATGTTGAGGTTGTTGTTGAATTTGTTGGTGTTTTTCAATGTTTAGGTTGTTGTTGTTTTTCAATGTTGAGGTTGTTGTTGAATGTTTTGGTGTTTTTCAATGTTGAGGTTGTTGTTGAATTTGTTGGTGTTTTTCAATGTTGAGGTTGTTGTTATTTTTCAATGTTGAGGTTTTTGTTGAGTTTGTTGGTGTTTTTCAATGTTGAGGTTGTTGTTGAATTTGTTGGTGTTTTTCAATGTTGAGGTTGTTGTTGAATTTGTTGGTGTTTTTCAATGTTGAAGTTGTTGTTGTTTTTAAATGTTGAGGGTGTTGTTGAATTTGTTGGTGTTTTTTCAATTTTGAGGTTGTTGGTGTTTTTCAATGTTGAGGTTGATTTTGATTTTGAGGGTGTTTTTCAATGTCGAGGTTGTTGTTCAATTTGTTGGTGTTTTTCAATGTTGAGGTTGTTGTTGTTTTTCAATGTTGAGGTTGTTGTTGAATTTGTTGGTGTTTATCAATGTTGAGATTGTTGTTGTTTTTCAATGTTGAGGATGTTGTTGAATTTGTTGGTGTTTTTAAATGTTGAGGTTGTTGTTGAATTTGCTGGTGTTTTGCAATGTTGGGGTTGTTGTTGTTTTTCAATGTTGAGGTTGTTGTTGAATTTGTTGGTGTTTTTCAATGTTGAGGTTGTTGTTGTTTTTCAATGTTGAGGTTGTTGTTGTATTTGTTGGTGTTTTTCAATGTTGAGGTTGTTGTTGAATTTGTTGGTGTTTTTAAATGTTGAGGTTGTTGTTGTTTTTCAATGTTGAGGTTGTTGTTGAATTTGTTGGTGATTTTCACTGTTGAGGTTGTTGTTGTTTTTCAATGCTGAGGTTGTTGTTGAATTTGTTGGTGTTTTTCAATGTTGAGGTTGTTGTTGAATTTGTTGGTTTTTTTCAATGTTCAGGCTGTTGTTGTTTTTCAATGTTGAGGTTGTTGTTGAGTTTGTTGGTGTTTTTCAATGTTGAGGTTGTTGTTGAATTTGTTGGTGTTTTTCAATGTTTCGGTTGTTGTTGTTTTTCAATGTTGAGGTTGTTGTTGAATTTGTTGGTGTTTTTCAATGTTGAGGTTGTTGTTGAATTTGTTGGTGTTTTTCAATGTTGAGGTTGTTGTTGTTTTTCAATTTTGAGGTTGTTGTTGAATTTGTTGGTGTTTTTCAATGCTGAGGTTGTTGTTGTTTTTCAATGTTGAGGTTGTTGTTGAATTTGTTGGTGTTTTTCAATTTCGAGGTTGTTGTTGAATTTGTTGGTGTTTTTCAATGTTGAAGTTGTTGTTGAATTTGTTGGTGTTTTTCAATGTTGAGGTTGCTGTTGTTTTTCAATGTTGAGGTTGTTGTTGAATTTGTTGGTGTTTTTCAATGTTTCGGTTGTTGTTGTTTTTCAATGTTGAGGTTGTTGTTGAATTTGTTGGTGCTTTTCAATGTTGAGGTTGTTGTTGAATTTGTTGGTGTTTTTCAATGTTGAGGTTGTTGTTGTTTTTTCACTGTTGAGGTTGTTGTTGAATTTGTTGGTGTTTTTCAATGTTGAGATTGTTGTTGAATTTGTTGGTGTTTTTCAATTTCGAGGTTGTTGTTGAACTTGTTGGTGTTTTTCAATGTTGAGGTTGTTGTTGAATTTGTTGGTGTTTTTCAATGTTGAGGTTGTTGTTGTTTTTCAATGTTGAGGTTGTTGTTGAATTTGTTGGTGTTTTTCAATGTTTAGTTTGTTGCTGTTTTTCAATTTTGAGGTTGTTGTTGAATTTGTTGGTGTTTTTCAATGTTGAGGTTGTTGTTGTTTTTCAATGTTGAGGTTGTTGTTGAATTTGTTGGTGCTTTTCAATGTTGAGGTTGTTGGTGTTTTTCAATGTTGAGGTTGTTGTTGAATTTGTTGGTGTTTTTCAATGTTGAGGTTGTTGTTGAATTTGTTGGTGTTTTTCAATGTTGAGGTTGTTGTTGTTTTTCAATGTTGAGGTTGTTGTTGTATTTGTTGTTGTTTTTCAATGTTGAGGTTGTTGTTGAATTTGTTGGTGTTTTTAAATGTTGAGGTTGTTGTTGTTTTTCAGTGTTGAGGTTGTTGTTGAATTTGTTGGTGATTTTCACTGTTGAGGTTGTTGTTGTTTTTCAATGCTGAGGTTGTTGTTGAATTTGTTGGTGTTTTTCAATGTTGAGGTTGTTGTTGAATTTGTTGGTGTTTTTCAATGTTGAGGTTGTTGTTGTTTTTCAATGTTGAGGTTGTTGTTGAATTTGTTGGTGTTTTTCAATGTTTCGGTTGTTGTTGTTTTTCAATGTTGAGGTTGTTGTTGAATTTGTTGGTGTTTTTCAATGTTGAGGTTGTTGTTGAATTTGTTGGTGTTTTTCAATGTTGAGGTTGTTGTTGTTTTTCAATGTTGAGGTTGTTGTTGAATTTGTTGGTGTTTTTCAATGCTGAGGTTGTTGTTGTTTTTCAATGTTGAGGTTGTTGTTGAATTTGTTGGTGTTTTTCAATTTCGAGGTTGTTGTTGAATTTGTTGGTGTTTTTCAATGTTGAAGTTGTTGTTGAATTTGTTGGTGTTTTTCAATGTTGAGGTTGTTGTTGTTTTTCAATGTTGAGGTTGTTGTTGTATTTGTTGGTGTTTTTCAATGTTGAAGTTGTTGTTGAATATGTTGGTGTTTTTAAATGTTGAGGTTGTTGTTGTTTTTCAATGTTGAGGTTGTTGTTGAATTTGTTGGTGATTTTCAATGTTGAGGTTCTTGTTGTTTTTCAATGCTGAGGTTGTTGTTGAATTTGTTGGTGTTTTTCAATGTTGAGGTTGTTGTTGAATTTGTTGGTGTTTTTCAATGTTGTGGTTGTTGTTGTTTTTCAATGTTGAGGTTGTTGTTGAATTTGTTGGTGTTTTTCAATGTTTCGGTTGTTGTTGTTGAATTTGTTGGTGTTTTTCAATGTTGAGGTTGTTGTTGTTTTTCAATGCTGAGGTTGTTGTTGAATTTGTTGGTGTTTTTCAATGTTGATGTTGTTGTTGAATTTGTTGGTGTTTTTCAATATTGAGGTTGTTGTTGTTTTTCAATGTTGAGGTTGTTGTTGAATTTGTTGGTGTTTTTTCAATTTTGAGGTTGTTGGTGTTGTTCAATGTTGAGGTTGTTGTTGTATTTGTTGGTGTTTTTCAATTTCGAGGTTGTTGTTGAATTTGTTGGTGTTTTTCAATGTTGAAGTTGTTGTTGAATTTGTTGGTGTTTTTCAATGTTGAGGTTGTTGTTGTTTTTCAATGCTGAGGTTGTTGTTGAATTTGTTGGTGTTTTTCAATGTTGAGGTTGTTGTTGAATTTGTTGGTGTTTTTCAATGTTGAGGTTGTTGTTGTTTTTCAATGTTGAGGTTGTTGTTGAATTTGTTGGTGTTTTTCAATGTTGAGGTTGTTGTTGAATTTGTTGGTGTTTTTCAATGTTGAGGTTGTTGTTATTTTTCAATGTTGAGGTTTTTGTTGAGTTTGTTGGTGTTTTTCAATGTTGAGGTTGTTGTTGAATTTGTTGGTGTTTTTCAATGTTGAGGTTGTTGTTGAATTTGTTGGTGTTTTTCAATGTTGAGGTTGTTGTTGTTTTTAAATGTTGAGGTTGTTGTTGAATTTGTTGGTGTTTATCAATGTTGAGATTGTTGTTGTTTCTCAATGTTGAGGCTGTTGTTGAATTTGTTGGTGTTTTTAAATGTTGAGGTTGTTGTTGAATGTGCTGGTGTTTTGCAATGTTGGGGTTGTTGTTGTTTTTCAATGTTGAGGTTGTTGTTGAATTTGTTGGTGTTTTTCAATGTTGAGGTTTTTGTTGTTTTTCAATGTTGAGGTTGTTGTTGTATTTGTTGGTGTTTTTCAATGTTGAAGTTGTTGTTGAATTTGTTGGTGTTTTTAAATGTTGAGGTTGTTGTTGTTTTTCAATGTTGAGGTTGTTGTTGAATTTGTTGGTGATTTTCAATGTTGAGGTTGTTGTTGTTTTTCAATGCTGAGGTTGTTGTTGAATTTGTTGGTGTTTTTCAATGTTGAGGTTGTTGTTGAATTTGTTGGTGTTTTTCAATGTTGAGGTTGTTGTTGTTTTTCAATGTTGAGGTTGTTGTTGAATTTTTTGGTGTTTTTCAATGTTTCGGTTGTTGTTGTTTTTCAATGTTGAGGTTGTTTTTGAATTTGTTGGTGTTTTTCAATGTTGAGGTTGTTGTTGTTTTTCAATGTTGAGGTTGTTGTTGTTTTTGTTGGTGTTTTTCAATGTTGAGGTTGTTGTTGTTTTTCAATGTTGAGGTTGTTGTTGAATTTGTTGGTGTTTTTTCAATTTTGAGGTTGTTGGTGTTGTTCAATGTTGAGGTTGTTGTTGTATTTGTTGGTTTTTTTCAATTTCGAGGTTGTTGTTGAATTTGTTGGTGTTTTTCAATGTTGAAGTTGTTGTTGAATTTGTTGGTGTTTTTCAATGTTGATGTTGTTGTTGTTTTTCAATGCTGAGGTTGTTGTTGAATTTGTTGGTGTTTTTCAATGTTGAGGTTGTTGTTGAATTTGTTGGTGTTTTTCAATTTTGAGGTTGTGGTTGTTTTTCAATGTTGAGGTTGTTGTTGAATTTGTTGGTGTTTTTCAATGTTTAAGTTGTTGTTGTTTTTCAATGTTGAGGTTGTTGTTGAATTTTTTGGTGTTTTTCAATGTTGAGGTTGTTGTTGAATTTGTTGGTGTTTTTCAATGTTGAGGTTGTTGTTGTTTTTCAATGTTGAGGTTGTTGTTGAATTTGTTGGTGTTTTTCAATGTTGAGGTTGTTGTTGTTTTTCAATGCTGAGGTTGTTGTTGAATTTGTTTGTGTTTTTCAATGTTGAGGTTGTTGTTGAATTTGTTGGTGTTTTTCAATGTTGAGGTTGTTGTGGTTTTTAAATGTTGAGGTTGTTGTTGAATTTGTTGGTGTTTTTTCAATTTTGAGGTTGTTGGTGTTTTTCAATGTTGAGGTTGATTTTGAATTTGAGGGTGTTTTTCAATGTCGAGGTTGTTGTTGAATTTGTTGGTGTTTTTCAATGTTGAGGTTGTTGTTGTTTTTCAATGTTGAGGTTGTTGTTGAATTTGTTGGCGTTTATCAATGTTGAGATTGTTGTTGTTTTTCAATGTTGAGGTTGTTGTTGTATTTGTTGGTGTTTTTCAATGTTGAAGTTGTTGTTGAATATGTTGGTATTTTTAAATGTTGAGGTTGTTGTTGTTTTTCAATGTTGAGGTTGTTGTTGAATTTGTTGGTGATTTTCAATGTTGAGGTTCTTGTTGTTTTTCAATGCTGAGGTTGTTGTTGAATTTGTTGGTGTTTTTCAATGTTTCGGTTGTTGTTGTTTTTCAATGTTGAGGTTGTTGTTGAATTTGTTGTTGTTTTTCAATGTTGAGGTTGTTGTTGTTTTTCAATGCTGAGGTTGTTGTTGAATTTGTTGGTGTTTTTCAATGTTGATGTTGTTGTTGAATTTGTTGGTGTTTTTCAATGTTGAGGTTGTTGTTGTTTTTCAATGTTGAGGTTGTTGTTGAATTTGTTGGTGTTTTATCAATTTTGAGGTTGTTGGTGTTGTTCAATGTTGAGGTTGTTCTTGTATTTGTTGGTGTTTTTCAATTTCGAGGTTGTTGTTGAATTTGTTGGTGTTTTTCAATGTTGAAGTTGTTGTTGAATTTGTTGGTGTTTTTCAATGTTGAGGTTGTTGTTGTTTTTCAATGCTGAGGTTGTTGTTGAATTTGTTGATGTTTTTCAATGTTGAGGTTGTTGTTGAATTTGTTGGTGTTTTTCAATGTTGAGGTTGTTGTTGTTTTTTAATGTTGAGGTTGTTGTTGAATTTTTTGGTGTTTTTCAATGTTTCGCTTGTTGTTGTTTTTCAATGTTGAGGTTGTTTTTGAATTTGTTGGTGTTTTTCAATGTTGAGGTTGTTGTTGTTTTTCAATGTTGAGGTTGTTGTTGTTTTTGTTGGTGTTTTTCAATGTTGAGGTTGTTGTTGTTTTTCAATGTTGAGGTTGTTGTTGAATTTGTTGGTGTTTTTTCAATTTTGAGGTTGTTGGTGTTGTTCAATGTTGAGGTTGTTGTTGTATTTGTTGGTGTTTTTCAATTTCGAGGTTGTTGTTGAATTTGTTGGTGTTTTTCAATGTTGAAGTTGTTGTTGAATTTGTTGGTGTTTTTCAATGTTGATGTTGTTGTTGTTTTTCAATGCTGAGGTTGTTGTTGAATTTGTTGGTGTTTTTCAATGTTGAGGTTGTTGTTGAATTTGTTGGTGTTTTTCAATGTTGAGGTTGTTGTTGTTTTTCAATGTTGAGGTTGTTGTTGAATTTGTTGGTGTTTTTCAATGTTTAGGTTGTTGTTGTTTTTCAATGTTGAGGTTGTTGTTGAATTTGTTGGTGTTTTTCAATGTTGAGGTTGTTGTTGAATTTGTTGGTGTTTTTCAATGTTGAGGTTGTTGTTATTTTTCAATGTTGAGGTTTTTGTTGAGTTTGTTGGTGTTTTTCAATGTTGAGGTTGTTGTTGAATTTGTTGGTGTTTTTCAATGTTGAGGTTGTTGTTGAATTTGTTGGTGTTTTTCAATGTTGAAGTTGTTGTTGTTTTTAAATGTTGAGGGTGTTGTTGAATTTGTTGGTGTTTTTTCAATTTTGAGGTTGTTGGTGTTTTTCAATGTTGAGGTTGATTTTGATTTTGAGGGTGTTTTTCAATGTCGAGGTTGTTGTTCAATTTGTTGGTGTTTTTCAATGTTGAGGTTGTTGTTGTTTTTCAATGTTGAGGTTGTTGTTGAATTTGTTGGTGTTTATCAATGTTGAGATTGATGTTGTTTTTCAATGTTGAGGATGTTGTTGAATTTGTTGGTGTTTTTAAATGTTGAGGTTGTTGTTGAATTTGCTGGTGTTTTGCAATGTTGGGGTTGTTGTTGTTTTTCAATGTTGAGGTTGTTGTTGAATTTGTTGGTGTTTTTCAATGTTGAGGTTGTTGTTGTTTTTCAATGTTGAGGTTGTTGTTGTATTTGTTGGTGTTTTTCAATGTTGAGGTTGTTGTTGAATTTGTTGGTGCTTTTAAATGTTGAGGTTGTTGTTGTTTTTCAATGTTGAGGTTGTTGTTGAATTTGTTGGTGATTTTCACTGTTGAGGTTGTTGTTGTTTTTCAATGCTGAGGTTGTTGTTGAATTTGTTGGTGTTTTTCAATGTTGAGGTTGTTGTTGAATTTGTTGGTTTTTTTCAATGTTCAGGCTGTTGTTGTTTTTCAATGTTGAGGTTGTTGTTGAGTTTGTTGGTGTTTTTCAATGTTGAGGTTGTTGTTGAATTTGTTGGTGTTTTTCAATGTTTCGGTTGTTGTTGTTTTTCAATGTTGAGGTTGTTGTTGAATTTGTTGGTGTTTTTCAATGTTGAGGTTGTTGTTGAATTTGTTGGTGTTTTTCAATGTTGAGGTTGTTGTTGTTTTTCAATTTTGAGGTTGTTGTTGAATTTGTTGGTGTTTTTCAATGCTGAGGTTGTTGTTGTTTTTCAATGTTGAGGTTGTTGTTGAATTTGTTGGTGTTTTTCAATTTCGAGGTTGTTGTTGAATTTGTTGGTGTTTTTCAATGTTGAAGTTGTTGTTGAATTTGTTGGTGTTTTTCAATGTTGAGGTTGTTGTTGTTTTTCAATGTTGAGGTTGTTGTTGAATTTGTTGGTGTTTTTCAATGTTTCGGTTGTTGTTGTTTTTCAATGTTGAGGTTGTTGTTGAATTTGTTGGTGCTTTTCAATGTTGAGGTTGTTGTTGAATTTGTTGGTGTTTTTCAATGTTGAGGTTGTTGTTGTTTTTTCACTGTTGAGGTTGTTGTTGAATTTGTTGGTGTTTTTCAATGTTGAGATTGTTGTTGAATTTGTTGGTGTTTTTCAATTTCGAGGTTGTTGTTGAACTTGTTGGTGTTTTTCAATGTTGAGGTTGTTGTTGAATTTGTTGGTGTTTTTCAATGTTGAGGTTGTTGTTGAATTTGTTGGTGTTTTTCAATGTTGAGGTTGTTGTTGTTTTTCAATGTTGAGGTTGTTGTTGAATTTGTTGGTGTTTTTCAATGTTTAGTTTGTTGCTGTTTTTCAATTTTGAGGTTGTTGTTGAATTTGTTGGTGTTTTTCAATGTTGAGGTTGTTGTTGTTTTTCAATGTTGAGGTTGTTGTTGAATTTGTTGGTGTTTTTCAATGTTGAGGTTGTTGGTGTTTTTCAATGTTGAGGTTGTTGTTGAATTTGTTGGTGTTTTTCAATGTTGAGGTTGTTGTTGTTTTTCAATGTTGAGGTTGTTGTTGTATTTGTTGGTGTTTTTCAATGTTGAGGTTGTTGTTGAATTTGTTGGTGTTTTTAAATGTTGAGGTTGTTGTTGGTTTTCAGTGTTGAGGTTGTTGTTGAATTTGTTGGTGATTTTCACTGTTGAGGTTGTTGTTGTTTTTCAATGCTGAGGTTGTTGTTGAATTTGTTGGTGTTTTTCAATGTTGAGGTTGTTGTTGAATTTGTTGGTGTTTTTCAATGTTGAGGTTGCTGTTGTTTTTCAATGTTGAGGTTGTTGTTGAATTTGTTGGTGTTTTTCAATGTTTCGGTTGTTGTTGTTTTTCAATGTTGAGGTTGTTGTTGAATTTGTTGGTGTTTTTCAATGTTGAGGTTGTTGTTGAATTTGTTGGTGTTTTTCAATGTTGAGGTTGTTGTTGTTTTTCAATTTTGAGGTTGTTGTTGAATTTGTTGGTGTTTTTCAATGCTGAGGTTGTTGTTGTTTTTCAATGTTGAGGTTGTTGTTGAATTTGTTGGTGTTTTTCAATTTCGAGGTTGTTGTTGAATTTGTTGGTGTTTTTCAATGTTGAAGTTGTTGTTGAATTTGTTGGTGTTTTTCAATGTTGAGGTTGTTGTTGTTTTTCAATGTTGAGGTTGTTGTTGTATTTGTTGGTGTTTTTCAATGTTGAAGTTGTTGTTGAATATGTTGGTGTTTTTAAATGTTGAGGTTGTTGTTGTTTTTCAATGTTGAGGTTGTTGTTGAATTTGTTGGTGATTTTCAATGTAGAGGTTCTTGTTGTTTTTCAATGCTGAGGTTGTTGTTGAATTTGTTGGTGTTTTTCAATGTTGAGGTTGTTGTTGAATTTGTTGGTGTTTTTCAATGTTGTGGTTGTTGTTGTTTTTCAATGTTGAGGTTGTTGTTGTATTTGTTGGTGTTTTTCAATGTTTCGGTTGTTGTTGTTTTTCAATGTTGAGGTTGTTGTTGAATTTGTTGGTGTTTTTCAATGTTGAGGTTGTTGTTGTTTTTCAATGCTGAGGTTGTTGTTGAATTTGTTGGTGTTTTTCAATGTTGATGTTGTTGTTGAATTTGTTGGTGTTTTTCAATCTTGAGGTTGTTGTTGTTTTTCAATGTTGAGGTTGTTGTTGAATTTGTTGGTGTTTTTTCAATTTTGAGGTTGTTGGTGTTGTTCAATGTTGAGGTTGTTGTTGTATTTGTTGGTGTTTTTCAATTTCGAGGTTGTTGTTGAATTTGTTGGTGTTTTTCAATGTTGAAGTTGTTGTTGAATTTGTTGGTGTTTTTCAATGTTGAGGTTGTTGTTGTTTTTCAATGCTGAGGTTATTGTTGAATTTGTTGGTGTTTTTCAATGTTGAGGTTGTTGTTGAATTTGTTGGTGTTTTTCAATGTTGAGGTTGTTGTTGTTTTTCAATGTTGAGGTTGTTGTTGAATTTGTTGTTGTTTTTCAATGTTGAGGTTGTTGTTGAATTTGTTGGTGTTTTTCAATGTTGAGGTTGTTGTTATTTTTCAATGTTGAGGTTTTTGTTGAGTTTGTTGGTGTTATTCAATGTTGAGGTTGTTGTTGAATTTTATGGTGTTTTTCAATGTTGAGGTTGTTGTTGAATTTGTTGGTGTTTTTCAATGTTGAGGTTTTTGTTGTTTTTCAATGTTGAGGTTGTTGTTGTATTTGTTGGTGTTTTTCAATGTTGAAGTTGTTGTTGAATTTGTTGGTGTTTTTAAATGTTGAGGTTGTTGTTGTTTTTCAATGTTGAGGTTGTTGTTGAATTTGTTGGTGATTTTCAATGTTGAGGTTGTTGTTGTTTTTCAATGCTGAGGTTGTTGTTGAATTTGTTGGTGTTTTTCAATGTTGAGGTTGTTGTTGAATTTGTTGGTGTTTTTCAATGTTGAGGTTGTTGTTGTTTTTCAATGTTGAGGTTGTTGTTGAATTTTTTGGTGTTTTTCAATGTTTCGGTTGTTGTTGTTTTTCAATGTTGAGGTTGTTTTTGAATTTGTTGGTGTTTTTCAATGTTGAGGTTGTTGTTGTTTTTCAATGTTGAGGTTGTTGTTGTTTTTCTTGGTGTTTTTCAATGTTGAGGTTGTTGTTGTTTTTCAATGTTGAGGTTGTTGTTGAATTTGTTGGTGTTTTTTCAATTTTGAGGTTGTTGGTGTTGTTCAATGTTGAGGTTGTTGTTGTATTTGTTGGTGTTTTTCAATTTCGAGGTTGTTGTTGAATTTGTTGGTGTTTTTCAATGTTGAAGTTGTTGTTGAATTTGTTGGTGTTTTTCAATGTTGATGTTGTTGTTGTTTTTCAATGCTGAGGTTGTTGTTGAATTTGTTGGTGTTTTTCAATGTTGAGGTTGTTGTTGAATTTGTTGGTGTTTTTCAATTTTGAGGTTGTTGTTGTTTTTCAATGTTGAGGTTGTTGTTGAATTTGTTGGTGTTTTTCAATGTTTAGGTTGTTGTTGTTTTTCAATGTTGAGGTTGTTGTTGAATTTTTTGGTGTTTTTCAATGTTAAGGTTGTTGTTGAATTTGTTGGTGTTTTTCAATGTTGAGGTTGTTGTTATTTTTCAATGTTGAGGTTTTTGTTGAGTTTGTTGGTGTTTTTCAATGTTGAGGTTGTTGTTGAATTTGTTGGTGATTTTCAATGTTGAGGTTGTTGTTGTTTTTCAATGTTGAGGTTGTTGTTGAATTTGTTGGTGTTTTTCAATGTTGAGGTTGTTGTTGTTTTTCAATGCTGAGGTTGTTGTTGAATTTGTTTGTGTTTTTCAATGTTGAGGTTGTTGTTGAATTTGTTGGTGTTTTTCAATGTTGAGGTTGTTGTGGTTTTTAAATGTTGAGGTTGTTGTTGAATTTGTTGGTGTTTTTTCAATTTTGAGGTTGTTGGTGTTTTTCAATGTTGAGGTTGATTTTGAATTTGAGGGTGTTTTTCAATGTCGAGGTTGTTGTTGAATTTGTTGGTGTTTTTCAATGTTGAGGTTGTTGTTGAATATGTTGGTGTTTTTAAATGTTGAGGTTGTTGTTGTTTTTCAATGTCGAGGTTGTTGTTGAATTTGTTGGTGTTTTTCAATGTTGAAGTTGTTGTTGAATATGTTGGTGTTTTTAAATGTTGAGGTTGTTGTTGTTTTTCAATGTTGAGGTTGTTGTTGAATTTGTTGGTGATTTTCAATGTTGAGGTTCTTGTTGTTTTTCAATGCTGAGGTTGTTGTTGAATTTGTTGGTGTTTTTCAATGTTGAGGTTGTTGTTGAATTTGTTGGTGTTTTTCAATGTTGTGGTTGTTGTTGTTTTTCAATGTTGAGGTTGTTGTTGAATTTGTTGGTGTTTTTCAATGTTTCGGTTGTTGTTGTTTTTCAATGTTGAGGTTGTTGTTGAATTTGTTGGTGTTTTTCAATGTTGAGGTTGTTGTTATTTTTCAATGTTGAGGTTTTTGTTGAGTTTGTTGGTGTTTTTCAATGTTGAGGTTGTTGTTGAATTTGTTGGTGTTTTTCAATGTTGAGGTTGTTGTTGAATTTGTTGGTGTTTTTCAATGTTGAAGTTGTTGTTGTTTTTAAATGTTGAGGGTGTTGTTGAATTTGTTGGTGTTTTTTCAATTTTGAGGTTGTTGGTGTTTTTCAATGTTGAGGTTGATTTTGATTTTGAGGGTGTTTTTCAATGTCGAGGTTGTTGTTCAATTTGTTGGTGTTTTTCAATGTTGAGGTTGTTGTTGTTTTTCAATGTTGAGGTTGTTGTTGAATTTGTTGGTGTTTATCAATGTTGAGATTGTTGTTGTTTTTCAATGTTGAGGATGTTGTTGAATTTGTTGGTGTTTTTAAATGTTGAGGTTGTTGTTGAATTTGCTGGTGTTTTGCAATGTTGGGGTTGTTGTTGTTTTTCAATGTTGAGGTTGTTGTTGAATTTGTTGGTGTTTTTCAATGTTGAGGTTGTTGTTGTTTTTCAATGTTGAGGTTGTTGTTGTATTTGTTGGTGTTTTTCAATGTTGAGGTTGTTGTTGAATTTGTTGGTGTTTTTAAATGTTGAGGTTGTTGTTGTTTTTCAATGTTGAGGTTGTTGTTGAATTTGTTGGTGATTTTCACTGTTGAGGTTGTTGTTGTTTTTCAATGCTGAGGTTGTTGTTGAATTTGTTGGTGTTTTTCAATGTTGAGGTTGTTGTTGAATTTGTTGGTTTTTTTCAATGTTCAGGCTGATGTTGTTTTTCAATGTTGAGGTTGTTGTTGAGTTTGTTGGTGTTTTTCAATGTTGAGGTTGTTGTTGAATTTGTTGGTGTTTTTCAATGTTTCGGTTGTTGTTGTTTTTCAATGTTGAGGTTGTTGTTGAATTTGTTGGTGTTTTTCAATGTTGAGGTTGTTGTTGAATTTGTTGGTGTTTTTCAATGTTGAGGTTGTTGTTGTTTTTCAATTTTGAGGTTGTTGTTGAATTTGTTGGTGTTTTTCAATGCTGTGGTTGTTTTTGTTTTTCAATGTTGAGGTTGTTGTTGAATTTGTTGGTGTTTTTCAATTTCGAGGTTGTTGTTGAATTTGTTGGTGTTTTTCAATGTTGAAGTTGTTGTTGAATTTGTTGGTGTTTTTCAATGTTGAGGTTGTTGTTGTTTTTCAATGTTGAGGTTGTTGTTGAATTTGTTGGTGTTTTTCAATGTTTCGGTTGTTGTTGTTTTTCAATGTTGAGGTTGTTGTTGAATTTGTTGGTGCTTTTCAATGTTGAGGTTGTTGTTGAATTTGTTGGTGTTTTTCAATGTTGAGGTTGTTGTTGTTTTTTCACTGTTGAGGTTGTTGTTGAATTTGTTGGTGTTTTTGAATGTTGAGATTGTTGTTGAATTTGTTGGTGTTTTTCAATTTCGAGGTTGTTGTTGAACTTGATGGTGTTTTTCAATGTTGAGGTTGTTGTTGAATTTGTTGGTGTTTTTCAATGTTGAGGTTGTTGTTGAATTTGTTGGTGTTTTTCAATGTTGAGGTTGTTGTTGTTTTTCAATGTTGAGGTTGTTGTTGAATTTGTTGGTGTTTTTCAATGTTTAGTTTGTTGCTGTTTTTCAATTTTGAGGTTGTTGTTGAATTTGTTGGTGTTTTTCAATGTTGAGGTTGTTGTTGTTTTTCAATGTTGAGGTTGTTGTTGAATTTGTTGGTGTTTTTCAATGTTGAGGTTGTTGGTGTTTTTCAATGTTGAGGTTGTTGTTGAATTTGTTGGTGTTTTTCAATGTTGAGGTTGTTGTTGTTTTTCAATGTTGAGGTTGTTGTTGTATTTGTTGGTGTTTTTCAATGTTGAGGTTGTTGTTGAATTTGTTGGTGTTTTTAAATGTTGAGGTTGTTGTTGTTTTTCAGTGTTGAGGTTGTTGTTGAATTTGTTGGTGATTTTCACTGTTGAGGTTGTTGTTATTTTTCAATGCTGAGGTTGTTGTTGAATTTGTTGGTGTTTTTCAATGTTGAGGTTGTTGTTGAATTTGTTGGTGTTTTTCAATGTTGAGGTTGCTGTTGTTTTTCAATGTTGAGGTTGTTGTTGAATTTGTTGGTGTTTTTCAATGTTTCGGTTGTTGTTGTTTTTCAATGTTGAGGTTGTTGTTGAATTTGTTGGTGTTTTTCAATGTTGAGGTTGTTGTTGAATTTGTTGGTGTTTTTCAATGTTGAGGTTGTTGTTGTTTTTCAATTTTGAGGTTGTTGTTGAATTTGTTGGTGTTTTTCAATGCTGAGGTTGTTGTTGTTTTTCAATGTTGAGGTTGTTGTTGAATTTGTTGGTGTTTTTCAATTTCGAGGTTGTTGTTGAATTTGTTGGTGTTTTTCAATGTTGAAGTTGTTGTTGAATTTGTTGGTGTTTTTCAATGTTGAGGTTGTTGTTGTTTTTCAATGTTGAGGTTGTTGTTGTATTTGTTGGTGTTTTTCAATGTTGAAGTTGTTGTTGAATATGTTGGTGTTTTTAAATGTTGAGGTTGTTGTTGTTTTTCAATGTTGAGGTTGTTGTTGAATTTGTTGGTGATTTTCAATGTAGAGGTTCTTGTTGTTTTTCAATGCTGAGGTTGTTGTTGAATTTGTTGGTGTTTTTCAATGTTGAGGTTGTTGTTGAATTTGTTGGTGTTTTTCAATGTTGTGGTTGTTGTTGTTTTTCAATGTTGAGGTTGTTGTTGAATTTGTTGGTGTTTTTCAATGTTTCGGTTGTTGTTGTTTTTCAATGTTGAGGTTGTTGTTGAATTTGTTGGTGTTTTTCAATGTTGAGGTTGTTGTTGTTTTTCAATGCTGAGGTTGTTGTTGAATTTGTTGGTGTTTTTCAATGTTGATGTTGTTGTTGAATTTGTTGGTGTTTTTCAATCTTGAGGTTGTTGTTGTTTTTCAATGTTGAGGTTGTTGTTGAATTTGTTGGTGTTTTTTCAATTTTGAGGTTGTTGGTGTTGTTCAATGTTGAGGTTGTTGTTGTATTTGTTGGTGTTTTTCAATTTCGAGGTTGTTGTTGAATTTGTTGGTGTTTTTCAATGTTGAAGTTGTTGTTGAATTTGTTGGTGTTTTTCAATGTTGAGGTTGTTGTTGTTTTTCAATGCTGAGGTTGTTGTTGAATTTGTTGGTGTTTTTCAATGTTGAGGTTGTTGTTGAATTTGTTGGTGTTTTTCAATGTTGAGGTTGTTGTTGTTTTTCAATGTTGAGGTTGTTGTTGAATTTGTTGGTGTTTTTCAATGTTGAGGTTGTTGTTGAATTTGTTGGTATTTTTCAATGTTGAGGTTGTTGCTATTTTTCAATGTTGAGGTTTTTGTTGAGTTTGTTGGTGTTTTTCAATGTTGAGGTTGTTGTTGAATTTGTTGGTGTTTTACAATGTTGAGGTTGTTGTTGAATTTGTTGGTGTTTTTCAATGTTGAGGTTGTTGTTGTTTTTAAATGTTGAGGTTGTTGTTGAATTTGTTGGTGTTTATCAATGTTGAGATTGTTGTTGTTTCTCAATGTTGAGGTTGTTGTTGAATTTGTTGGTGTTTTTAAATGTTGAGGTTGTTGTTGAATGTGCTGGTGTTTTGCAATGTTGGGGTTGTTGTTGTTTTTCAATGTTGAGGTTGTTGTTGAATTTGTTGGTGTTTTTCAATGTTGAGGTTTTTGTTGTTTTTCAATGTTGAGGTTGTTGTTGTATTTGTTGGTGTTTTTCAATGTTGAAGTTGTTGTTGAATTTGTTGGTGTTTTTAAATGTTGAGGTTGTTGTTGTTTTTCAATGTTGAGGTTGTTGTTGAATTTGTTGGTGATTTTCAATGTTGAGGTTGTTGTTGTTTTTCAATGCTGAGGTTGTTGTTGAATTTGTTGGTGATTTTCAATGTTGAGGTTGTTGTTGAATTTGTTGGTGTTTTTCAATGTTGAGGTTGTTGTTGTTTTTCAATGTTGAGGTTGTTGTTGAATTTTTTGGTGTTTTTCAATGTTTCGGTTGTTGTTGTTTTTCAATGTTGAGGTTGTTTTTGAATTTGTTGGTGTTTTTCAATGTTGAGGTTGTTGTTGTTTTTCAATGTTGAGGTTGTTGTTGTTTTTGTTGGTGTTTTTCAATGTTGAGGTTGTTGTTGTTTTTCAATGTTGAGGTTGTTGTTGAATTTGTTGGTGTTTTTTCAATTTTGATGTTGTTGGTGTTGTTCAATGTTGAGGTTGTTGTTGTATTTGTTGGTGTTTTTCAATTTCGAGGTTGTTGTTGAATTTGTTGGTGTTTTTCAATGTTGAAGTTGTTGTTGAATTTGTTGGTGTTTTTCAATGTTGATGTTGTTGTTGTTTTTCAATGCTGAGGTTGTTGTTGAATTTGTTGGTGTTTTTCAATGTTGAGGTTGTTGTTGAATTTGTTGGTGTTTTTCAATTTTGAGGTTGTTGTTGTTTTTCAATGTTGAGGTTGTTGTTGAATTTGTTGGTGTTTTTCAATGTTTAGGTTGTTGTTGTTTTTCAATGTTGAGGTTGTTGTTGAATTTTTTGGTGTTTTTCAATGTTGAGGTTGTTGTTGAATTTGTTGGTGTTTTTCAATGTTGAGGTTGTTGTTATTTTTCAATGTTGAGGTTTTCGTTGAGTTTGTTGGTGTTTTTCAATGTTGAGGTTGTTGTTGAATTTGTTGGTGATTTTCAATGTTGAGGTTGTTGTTGTTTTTCAATGTTGAGGTTGTTGTTGAATTTGTTGGTGTTTTTCAATGTTGAGGTTGTTGTTGTTTTTCAATGCTGAGGTTGTTGTTGAATTTGTTTGTGTTTTTCAATGTTGAGGTTGTTGTTGAATTTGTTGGTGTTTTTCAATGTTGAGGTTGTTGTGGTTTTTAAATGTTGAGGTTGTTGTTGAATTTGTTGGTGTTTTTTCAATTTTGAGGTTGTTGGTGTTTTTCAATGTTGAGGTTGATTTTGAATTTGAGGGTGTTTTTCAATGTCGAGGTTGTTGTTGAATTTGTTGGTGTTTTTCAATGTTGAGGTTGTTGTTGTTTTTCAATGTTGAGGTTGTTGTTGAATTTGTTGGCCTTTATCAATGTTGAGATTGTTGTTGTTTTTCAATGTTGAGGTTGTTGTTGTATTTGTTGGTGTTTTTCAATGTTGAAGTTGTTGCTGAATATGTTGGTGTTTTTAAATGTTGAGGTTGTTGTTGTTTTTCAATGTTGAGGTTGTTGTTGAATTTGTTGGTGATTTTCAATGTTGAGGTTCTTGTTGTTTTTCAATGCTGAGGTTGTTGTTGAATTTGTTGGTGTTTTTCAATGTTGAGGTTGTTGTTGAATTTGTTGGTGTTTTTCAATGTTGTGGTTGTTGTTGTTTTTCAATGTTGAGGTTGTTGTTGAATTTGTTCGTGTTTTTCAATGTTTCGGTTGTTGTTGTTTTTCAATGTTGAGGTTGTTGTTGAATTTGTTGGTGTTTTTCAATGTTGAGGTTGTTGTTGTTTTTCAATGCTGAGGTTGTTGTTGAATTTGTTGGTGTTTTTCAATGTTGATGTTGTTGTTGAATTTGTTGGTGTTTTTCAATGTTGAGGTTGTTGTTGTTTTTCAATGTTGAGGTTGTTGTTGAATTTGTTGGTGTTTTTTCAATTTTGAGGTTGTTGGTGTTGTTCAATGTTGAGGTTGTTCTTGTATTTGTTGGTGTTTTTCAATTTCGAGGTTGTTGTTGAATTTGTTGGTGTTTTTCAATGTTGAAGTTGTTGTTGAATTTGTTGGTGTTTTTCAATGTTGAGGTTGTTGTTGTTTTTCAATGCTGAGGTTGTTGTTGAATTTGTTGGTGTTTTTCAATGTTGAGGTTGTTGTTGAATTTGTTGGTGTTTTTCAATGTTGAGGTTGTTGTTGTTTTTCAATGTTGAGGTTGTTGTTGAATTTGTTGGTGTTTTTCAATGTTGAGGTTGTTGTTGAATTTGTTGGTATTTTTCAATGTTGAGGTTGTTGTTATTTTTCAATGTTGAGGTTTTTGTTGAGTTTGTTGGTGTTTTTCAATGTTGAGGTTGTTGTTGAATTTGTTGGTGTTTTTCAATGTTGAGGTTGTTGTTGAATTTGTTGGTGTTTTTCAATGTTGAGGTTGTTGTTGTTTTTAAATGTTGAGGTTGTTGTTGAATTTGTTGGTGTTTATCAATGTTGAGATTGTTGTTGTTTCTCAATGTTGAGGTTGTTGTTGAATTTGTTGGTGTTTTTAAATGTTGAGGTTGTTGTTGAATGTGCTGGTGTTTTGCAATGTTGGGGTTGTTGTTGTTTTTCAATGTTGAGGTTGTTGTTGAATTTGTTGGTGTTTTTCAATGTTGAGGTTTTTGTTGTTTTTCAATGTTGAGGTTGTTGTTGTATTTGTTGGTGTTTTTCAATGTTGAAGTTGTTGTTGAATTTGTTGGTGTTTTTAAATGTTGAGGTTGTTGTTGTTTTTCAATGTTGAGGTTGTTGTTGAATTTGTTGGTGATTTTCAATGTTGAGGTTGTTGTTGTTTTTCAATGCTGAGGTTGTTGTTGAATTTGTTGGTGTTTTTCAATGTTGAGGTTGTTGTTGAATTTGTTGGTGTTTTTCAATGTTGAGGTTTTTGTTGTTTTTCAATGTTGAGGTTGTTGTTGAATTTGTTGGTGTTTTTCAATGTTGAAGTTGTTGTTGAATTTGTTGGTGTTTTTAAATGTTGAATTTGTTGGTGTTTTTCAATGTTGAAGTTGTTGTTGAATTTGTTGGTGTTTTTCAATGTTGATGTTGTTGTTGTTTTTCAATGCTGAGGTTGTTGTTGAATTTGTTGGTGTTTTTCAATGTTGAGGTTGTTGTTGAATTTGTTGGTGTTTTGCAATGTTGAGGTTGTTGTTGTTTTTCAATGTTGAGGTTGTTGTTGAATTTGTTGGTGTTTTTCAATGTTTAGGTTGTTGTTGTTTTTCAATGTTGAGGTTGTTGTTGAATTTTTTGGTGTTTTTCAATGTTGAGGTTGTTGTTGAATTTGTTGGTGTTTTTCAATGTTGAGGTTGTTGTTATTTTTCAATGTTGAGGTTTTTGTTGAGTTTGTTGGTGTTTTTCAATGTTGAGGTTGTTGTTGAATTTGTTGGTGTTTTTCAATGTTGAGGTTGTTGTTGAATTTGTTGGTGTTTTTCAATGTTGAAGTTGTTGTTGTTTTTAAATGTTGAGGGTGTTGTTGAATTTGTTGGTGTTTTTTCAATTTTGAGGTTGTTGGTGTTTTTCAATGTTGAGGTTGATTTTGATTTTGAGGGTGTTTTTCAATGTCGAGGTTGTTGTTCAATTTGTTGGTGTTTTTCAATGTTGAGGTTGTTGTTGTTTTTCAATGTTGAGGTTGTTGTTGAATTTGTTGGTGTTTATCAATGTTGAGATTGTTGTTGTTTTTCAATGTTGAGGATGTTGTTGAATTTGTTGGTGTTTTTAAATGTTGACGTTGTTGTTGAATTTGCTGGTGTTTTGCAATGTTGGGGTTGTTGTTGTTTTTCAATGTTGAGGTTGTTGTTGAATTTGTTGGTGTTTTTCAATGTTGAGGTTGTTGTTGTTTTTCAATGTTGAGGTTGTTTTGTATTTGTTGGTGTTTTTCAATGTTGAGGTTGTTGTTGAATTTGTTGGTGTTTTTAAATGTTGAGGTTGTTGTTGTTTTTCAATGTTGAGGTTGTTGTTGAATTTGTTGGTGATTTTCACTGTTGAGGTTGTTGTTGTTTTTCAATGCTGAGGTTGTTGTTGAATTTGTTGGTGTTTTTCAATGTTGAGGTTGTTGTTGAATTTGTTGGTTTTTTTCAATGTTCAGGCTGTTGTTGTTTTTCAATGTTGAGGTTGTTATTGAGTTTGTTGGTGTTTTTCAATGTTGAGGTTGTTGTTGAATTTGTTGGTGTTTTTCAATGTTTCGGTTGTTGTTGTTTTTCAATGTTGAGGTTGTTGTTGAATTTGTTGGTGTTTTTCAATGTTGAGGTTGTTGTTGAATTTGTTGGTGTTTTTCAATGTTTAGGTTGTTGTTGTTTTTCAATTTTGAGGTTTTTGTGAATTTGTTGGTGTTTTTCAATGCTGAGGTTGTTGTTGTTTTTCAATGTTGAGGTTGTTGTTGAATTTGTTGGTGTTTTTCAATTTCGAGGTTGTTGTTGAATTTGTTGGTGTTTTTCAATGTTGAAGTTGTTGTTGAATTTGTTGGTGTTTTTCAATGTTGAGGTTGTTGTTGAATTTGTTGGTGTTTTTCAATGTTGAGGTTGTTGTTGTTTTTCAATGTTGAGGTTGTTGTTGAATTTGTTGGTGTTTTTCAACGTTTAGTTTGTTGCTGTTTTTCAATTTTGAGGTTGTTGTTGAATTTGTTGGTGTTTTTCAATGTTGAGGTTGTTGTTGTTTTTCAATGTTGAGGTTGTTGTTGAATTTGTTGGTGTTTTTCAATGTTGAGGTTGTTGGTGTTTTTCAATGTTGAGGTTGTTGTTGAATTTGTTGGTGTTTTTCAATGTTGAGGTTGTTGTTGAATTTGTTAGTGTTTTTCAATGTTGAGGTTGTTGTTGTTTTTCAATGTTGAGGTTGTTGTTGTATTTGTTGGTGTTTTTCAATGTTGAGGTTGTTGTTGAATTTGTTGGTGTTTTTAAATGTTGAGGTTGTTGTTGTTTTTCAGTGCTGAGGTTGTTGCTGAATTTGTTGGTGATTTTCACTGTTGAGGTTGTTGTTGTTTTTCAATGGTGAGGTTGTTGTTGAATTTGTTGGTGTTTTTCAATGTTGAGGTTGTTGTTGAATTTGTTGGTGTTTTTCAATGTTGAGGTTGTTGTTGTTTTTCAATGTTGAGGTTGTTGTTGAATTTGTTGGTGTTTTTCAATGTTTCGGTTGTTGTTGTTTTTCAATGTTGAGGTTGTTGTTGAATTTGTTGGTGTTTTTCAATGTTGAGGTTGTTGTTGAATTTGTTGGTGTTTTTCAATGTTGAGGTTGTTGTTGTTTTTCAATGTTGAGGTTGTTGTTGAATTTGTTGGTGTTTTTCAATGCTGAGGTTGTTGTTGTTTTTCAATGTTGAGGTTGTTGTTGAATTTGTTGGTGCTTTTCAATGTTGAGGTTGTTGTTGAATTTGTTGGTGTTTTTCAATGTTGAGGTTGTTGTTGTTTTTTCACTGTTGAGGTTGTTGTTGAATTTGTTGGTGTTTTTCATTGTTGAGATTGTTGTTGAATTTGTTGGTGTTTTTCAATTTCGAGGTTGTTGTTGAACTTGTTGGTGTTTTTCAATGTTGAGGTTGTTGTTGAATTTGTTGGTGTTTTTCAATGTTGAGGTTGTTGTTGAATTTGTTGGTGTTTTTCAATGTTGAGGTTGTTGTTGTTTTTCAATGTTGAGGTTGTTGTTGAATTTGTTGGTGTTTTTCAATGTTTAGTTTGTTGCTGTTTTTCAATGTTGAGGTTGTTGTTGAATTTGTTGGTGTTTTTTAAATTTTGAGGTTGTTGGTGTTGTTCAATGTTGAGGTTGTTGTTGTATTTGTTGGTGTTTTTCAATTTCGAGGTTGTTGTTGAATTTGTTGGTGTTTTTCAAAGTTGAAGTTGTTGTTGAATTTGTTGGTGTTTTTCAATGTTGATGTTGTTGTTGTTTTTCAATGCTGAGGTTGTTGTTGAATTTGTTGGTGTTTTTCAATGTTGAGGTTGTTGTTGAATTTGTTGGTGTTTTTCAATGTTGAGGTTGTTGTTGTTTTTCAATGTTGAGGTTGTTGTTGAATTTGTTGGTGTTTTTCAATGTTTAGGTTGTTGTTGTTTTTCAATGTTGAGGTTGTTGTTGAATTTTTTGGTGTTTTTCAATGTTGAGGTTGTTGTTGAATTTGTTGGTGTTTTTCAATGTTGAGGTTGTTGTTATTTTTCAATGTTGAGGTTTTTGTTGAGTTTGTTGGTGTTTTTCAATGTTGAGGTTGTTGTTGAATTTGTTGGTGTTTTTCAATGTTGAGGTTGTTGTTGAATTTGTTGGTGTTTTTCAATGTTGAAGTTGTTGTTGTTTTTAAATGTTGAGGTTGTTGTTGAATTTGTTGGTGTTTATCAATGTTGAGATTGTTGTTGTTTTTCAATGTTGAGGATGTTGTTGAATTTGTTGGTGTTTTTAAATGTTGAGGTTGTTGTTGAATTTGCTGGTGTTTTGCAAT